>LPNX010175187.1:104285-156931 GCA_001517045.1 Pseudotsuga menziesii
AAGCTTATTTGGCTGTAGTGTAAGAGAAGCCATGGTCCTTTGGGATTCTAACTATGATTTAAATAGTTGGATCTAATGCAAGAAAGGGCATGGTGCTTTGGGATTGCATTGTTGAGCCGAAAATTTGTCATAATTATGCTAAAGATTAACATAATGAGGATGTTTCCTCTAGTTAAATATATATCTTATTTGTTTATTATTTCTAATACAGGGCATTGCTTTATTGGCATTAAGGGTATTGCTCCATTTGCATTAATTAAATATTATTTGATATGTTTATTAATGTTGAAGGTTGGTGTTCCCCTTTGGTAGCAATTAAAATTTATTGCATCCATTTACTATATGAAGAAGGGCATTGCCCAATTGGCATTAATTAAATGTTATTGTATTTGTTTACTATTTTTGAAGAAGGGATTTGCCCCTTTGGCATTAATTTAATGTTATTTCATTTGTTAACTATTGTTGATGGGAGGGTGTTTCCTCTTTGACAATAATTTAATGCTATTTCATTTTTATATTATTGTGAAAAGATGGTGTTTCTCCTTTGGTATTAATTAAAGGATATTGTTTTTGCTTACTATTCTTGAGAGTTAAGGCATTGCTCTCTGTTTCTGCTTAAGCTTAGAGTGAGGACATTTCCCTCAAGTTGAATTAATAGTTTATTTGTTTATTGTTTGAGCTAGGAATGGGGGTGTTTCCCTTGGTTTACATTAATAATTTCTTTAGTAATTGCTTGTAGAGAGGTGAAGGAATTTTATTTGGTTTGCATTAATAATTTGTTCTATTTTCTTGAGTTGGATGTTGAATGAGAAATCACTTGCATAAAACCTATCCACGGAATAACCTTACTTACTACTATGGAGATCACGTTCATGGTAAGTCTAGATTTAACTCCTCCATATTTTCTCCTTGACAGTTGGAGCGTCTTTGTTATACTTATGAATCAATCCATGCAAAGGCCGTATGGAATAAACTTGAATCTTGTGTTAAGATATAACAAGTGAAAAATGGTATAAAAAATGAAATATTGTGTTTGAAACTAGCATATAACCCTATCTCAATTATGATATGAATCGATTAGATTAGAAGTGTAACATTGTCGTATAGTGAATAAATTATCCATGATTCATAGTCTATCAAAAGTTATGACAAACATATATAACCAAGCTATAATGTAAAATACAATAGGTATGGTTGCTTGGCTACATACATTAACACAACACATGTAAATTACATATTTTTTCTTATTTAGCCCCTTGTTTCTTATTTAGCCCCTTCTAACCTAAGGAGGACTATATGGAATCCATTTGGTTAGCTATAAGAAATATTCATGATGAGTAATAGCTCATGTATGGAATCCTTCTCATGTATCATGCATGGTTTTATGGAAATAACGATACCAATTAAAGTTACAAACCATACACATGAAACAATGATGATTTCAATATATAAGTACAGACACAGTTTGTTCAGCTAGCTTGCATGGGGCAGATCTACAAGAAAAAACCACAATGACGCATCCTTCTCCTACATAATTGAATTACTTGACTGTTTAATCTTTCCTTACCTCAATGATGGATGTTTTCCTTTCCTTACATATATTTCACATTCGAACATACCTGCAAAAGTATGAAGATCAAGACAAACGGTGAAAGCAACAAGACAATCCAAATATCTATACTAATATTCAAGGAAAAGAATAATAAATAACCGATATAACAAAAATCATTTATGTAAAAGGAGACAGTGTTTGTATTTGTAATAGAAAGAGCAAGAAGCTACAACTAAAGCCTTGATGTCGAAGCTTCAATATCACAATACTTTCAACATCACTCTGACATATACACTCTACAAGATTTTTACAAACCTCACTCACAATGACACTTTCTTTCCTCCTACACCAGCTATGATTCCAATAGCATGAAGATTTCAATAGGCCAAAGGAAGCCCAAATGGGTTAATTCTAAACTGTTAGACTCTCATTTCAGACATGAAGGAAAACATAATGGAAATATAAACTGGAAAGACATTCACATGAGAAGGGAAAGTACACACTGCAACATGAAATAACACATGAATCTCTGATTAAACCTCGACTTTCAACTCTGTAATTTTATTAAGGAAATACTTTGAATACACAAACCTCCAAAATATCACGGATTCCAACCCTCACTTCATCAAATGTATGAATACTTAAACAATTACTCCTTGAGATGAACAAGAAACCTAACTGTCTAACGGTTTCAATCGTTTATTACATGTGTCAAAGCATTTATCTACTACAAACTAGTTCTGAGATAAAAAAACTTCTTAACTAATGATTTTAAAATAACATTCTATCATAAAGATGTCTTTCAATGAAACTCCTCTGCATTGTCTTCCTTGATGTTTTCATAGTTGTAACTTGTATTTAGTTAATCCATGTTGATGAACTGTTCTCCACTGTTCGGGCTTAGGAAACTCTACAACAACCATGTCATGTGCCAGAACTCTGAGTTCCATGTTATCTATATATGAAAAATTAGGAACCTTGGCACATGAGACTTTAAAATCAAATAATAATTAGAACTGTTCGGCCAATTTATCAAACACAACTCTTCCATAGAAAGCATGTTGCATATATTGAAATTTGCTATGATTGGTCCTGAAATTTACCAATCTATCCAGATACTCCTTTTGAGACAATAATGGTCCTTTTTCCTCCGAGAAGAGAGGAATTCCCCTCTTTACCAAATCTTTCCAAAATATTATTCTCTAGGAAGTCTATTATCATTACATCTATAGCTTGTGTAGTAGATATTGCTTCAATCCACTTCGTAAAATAATTAGTTGCTGTTAAGATCCACTAATCCTGTACTGAAGAGTTTGGATTTATTTCCCCAATGAAATCCAACCCCCACTGTTGAAAAGGTGCTTCTACTGATATGGAATTAAGACAGAGTTGAACCACTTTCCTCTTTCCAACAAAAATATGGCATTGATGACATTTGGTGGTTTCTTTATACACATCTAAAAATAATGAAGGGCAACGGAATCCTGCCCTCAAAATTTTATTTGCAGTTATGTTCCACAAATGATGTGCCCCACAAGTTCCTTCATGAAAATCCTTTTCTATTTGATGAGCTTCATTCTCTAGAAGAAAATTCAGTAACACTCCACCAGGATCCTTCCAATAAAGATATTGATTTAAAATACAGAATTTTGCAGCCTTCAGCTTCACAGACCTTGCTCTAGTTTTACTTAACCCTGTGGAGGTTGTAAATTTTGCAACACGTAAACAATATAAGCATACCATGGGGAAATAGAAAAATATGGCATCACCTATACTTCTATGTCCAACTTATTTAATTGACCTGACAAAAAATTTAGCTGTAGAGAATCACAATTGGAGTCTGTCATCATTTTAGCCAATACCTGTCCCTTAATCAAATTTGTTGGCCTAATTTCAATGTCATATTCCAAAAGAACTACTATACATTTTTCTCTTCTCCCCTCCAAATCTAGCTGTGTAAGCATGCTTTTTACCACACTGATGGGTACATACGCAACTACATGTGAATGGAGAATGCAAATTCTGAAATCCTTTAGGGCCTTAATTAAAGCATATGCATGTTTCTCCATGATATCATATTTTAACTCTCCATCTCTTAACATCTTACTAAAAAATGATATAGGTTGTTCTTCACCTTGATCATTCTTTTGTAACAAAACAACTGCAACAGTATGCTTTGAAGCATATGAAAATAGTAAAAGATCTTTATCAAAATCTAGACTTACTAGTACTGGGAGCTTTTGAAATATTTTTCTTTATATCTTTGAAATACTTCGTAGCCTCCACTGTCCATTTTATTACATGATTCTTTTTTAGCATATTACTAATGCTCATCAAAATTTCATCAAAGCTAGGAATGAATCTCCTTAATAAATTTACCTTCTCGATGAATGACTGTGATTCCTTCTTACTCCTTGGTTCATCCACCTTCAAAATTTCACTCACCCTATTTGGATCAATCCTTATACCTTCTTTGGAAGTAATATGGCCCAAAAGTTTTCCTTTTTCTAGAGCAATATGTGATTTCCTTGGATTTAATGAAATGCCATACTTTATACATTTAAGGAATTTTTTTTTCCAAATGTTTGTTATGTTTCCTATTATGGAAATTGAACCCAAGTGTTAGAATAATTACACTCACAAAAATTGTCAATTACACATGCAAATTTCACACAAAGGAGACTGAATATGGAGCAGAACACTAATCTGTATTGAATAAGTGTACAATAGCCAGCCCTGTGAAGTCATAGGCTGCCAAAATAAATAATTACATGAGATATTCGAATGCATTGGGATGCCATTCGAGTTTGTTCAAAAGCAAGCTTGCTAAATTTAAGCAAATCCCCCATAAGTGCATAAAGCAGTTTCCAAATCTATCTAGGAGCTCACGAGTTGGAAAACTCAATTAGGCAAGCTAATAGATGATGGAAGGACAATTCATACATTCTTTCCTTAGGAGAAAAGAGTAGAGGATGATGAGGACAAAAAACAAGTTAACTTCACCTAGTCAAAATTTCCCAGTTGCCTTAAAACTCAGCAAAGGCAGGCAATAAATTAGAAAAAGTAGACATGGGCTAAGAAGGCCAGGAATAAAGTATAATTGATTCTAAGTGGTTTCCTAAGTGCTTCATGACTCAATTTTAGCAATTTTGACCACTTTGGACATGTGGAGGATAGCTTGCATAAGGTGGAATATGGAAACTAGGCAAATAATACAAAAATGGATTAATTAATGTCCAAGGTAGCTAACTATGGGTTGATTATTCTAACAACCCCCCTTAAGCCTGACTTATGAGTAAAATATCAGAAAATTATAGGGCCTAGCAACATGGCTTAGTCACTATTTACATACTGCATGTCCATTTAACCAAGGAAAGAGGCAAAAACCCAGTGGGAAAAATCCTCCCTTAAACATGGACAATAAACAAAATTTGAAAAACTTGTCATCACTCATCCTTCGTAGCATTATCAGCACTCCCCAGCAGTGATTTGAGATTGCTGAATGTCTTCTCACAAAAAAACTTTGGTGAAGATATCTGGTACTTGTTTTGAAGATGAACAGAAGAGTAGGTGAATGGTGCCATCAAGCTATTTGATGTAGTGCATATGGATCTCAATGTGTTTTGTTCTCTATCTCTAAATTGGATCATTGCAGATTCGAATGGTACTCTAATTATCACAATAGATAGTAGTTGAGTATCTTGATTCAAAGCCACACTCACCAAGTAACCCCTACAACCATAAACATTGAGTTGCTGCATTTACAACTCCTTTGTACTCTACTTCTATAGATGAGAGTGCAATGGCACTCTGTTTCTTGCTTGACCAGCTGATTGGTCCTTCAACAAGCATGAAAACATATCCTAATGTTGACCTTCGATCTGTGTTGTCACCTTCCCAATCACTGTCAATAAACCCAATCAAATCAAGACCAAATTTAGCCTTGTAGAAGATCCCATGAGTCCTTGTTCCCTAAACAATGTTAAGGATCCTTTTGGCTACTCTCCAATGGATCTCATGAGGATGATCCATTTATATTGAAGCCACACTTACTGCATAAGAAATATCAGGTCGATTATGTGTAAGGTACAACAAACACCCAATCAGTTTCCTATACAGTGTATTATTTACCATAGGTGAAGAATCTGCTTCTTCAAGCTTAACTCCTAAAAGGAAGGGAGTCTTGCCTGGCTTGCAATCCTTCATGTTGAACTTGTTCAGCAAAACCAAGGCATACTTGGAATGATGCACTTTTATTCCATGTTTGGTTTGAGGAATCTTGAGCCCCAAGAATTGGCTCAACAACGTGAAATTATTCATATAGAATGCGTGGTTCATTGCATCCTTCAAGGAGGCAATTTCATCCTTTAATCTTCCTGTAATGAGAAGGTCATCAACATAAAAGAAAATAATAATCAAAGAACCATGAATCAGCTTCAAATAAACATTAGGATCTGACTTGCATCAAACAAAATTCAATGATAGTAGAAAGCCATTAGTCTTGGCATACCAAGCCCTGGGGGCTTGCTTAAGCCCATACAATGATTTCTTTAGCCTGTGCACAAGAGATGGATTAGTATCAAAGCCTTGAGGCTGATGCATGTAAATATCTTCAGTAAGATCTCCATTCAGGAAATCACACTTCACATCCATGTGATGTTCCTCCCATTGCTTTGAAGCTGCAATGGTTAAAGCTAGCTTGATGGAGTCCATCTTTGCCACTGGTGCAAAGGTCTCATTGTAGTCTATGCCATGTACCTATGAGTATCCCTTGGATACCAATCTTGCCTTATATTTCAAAGGTGTACATCAGCAGAAAAATTGGTTTTGTAAACCCACTTACATTGAACTAGATTCCTCCCTGGGGGAAGATCAACCAGCTCCCAAGTGTTGTTCTTCTGTAGTGAGCTGAACTCTTCTTTCATGGATGTTTGCCATATTGGATCATCTACTGCATCTTCATATGTATATCATTCTGATTCAACCATCAGATAGCATTTCTCTACAAACAAAGGGTCTTTCATACACAGAGCACTCTCAAACTGAGATCTAGTTCTCTTAGGATCATTAGGATTTCCAGCTACTTCTCCAGCTGCATGAATGGTCCTATAGGACTGTTAGGATATGCAATTAAATCATCATTATCAGACATATCAGAATCAGCAAACTCAACTATCTCTTCTCTTACATTCAATGGTTCTGGTGGCGAAGAGGATTCTCCAACTTCGACTGCTGCTAAAGGCTCTTCTTGGGACTGAACACTCCTTTCAATGAAGGCTTTGTTTGTGCTCAAATTAATGAGCTTGTACACTTTTGAATCTTCAGAGTACCCAAAAAATAGACACTCTTGGCTTTGGGGCTGCAAAGCCTTCCTCTTCTCTGTTGGAATTCTAGCCCAAGCCCTTGAGCCAAAAATCCTGAAATGGGTCACATCTGGCTTGTGCCCACTCCATGCTTCAAAAGGAGTCATACCATCAAAATTTTTATGAGGCACCCTATTCTGGATATAGGCTGCACAGTTTATAGCTTCAGTCCAAAACTTTGGTGGCAAAGTCTTAGCCTCCATCATGCAAGTTGCCATCTCTTTCAGTGATCTGTTCTTCCTCTCAGCAACAGCATTTTGTTGTGGTGTGTAAGGGATATAATGCTGCATGTGAATACCTTCCTCTACACAATATTGAATGAACTCAGACTTGACATAATCACCGCCATTGTTAGATCTGAGGACCTTGATTTTCCTCCCAGACTGGTTTTCAACCAAAGCCTTAAAGACTTTGAAGAGGCCAAAAACTTTAGACTTGTGTTTCAAGAAGTAAACCTAGAAGTACCTGGAAAATTCATCTATGAATTTCAATGCATATTTGGCCTGACTCATTGAAATATGAGGAAATGGGCCAGCAACATCACTATGGATCAACTCAAGAGGTGCATAGGTTCTCTCATGAATAGCTTTCTCAAATTTATGCTCTAGGTGTTTTCCTAAGATGCAACCTTGACAGACTCCTTTGGAAAACTTAATATTTGGTAACCCTATGACCATTTATTTTTAACTCAGATCATAAATATACTTATAGTTAATATGGCCAAATCTTTCATGCCAAAGCTTGCTTGCCTCATTAGCATGAATCAGAAGAGCAGAGGGGTTTGAGTAGGGTAGGAAGTGTGAGAACATGTATACCTTCGAAGTGTGATTTGCAACTCCTTTTGCAATGACTTTACCACTTGAGATCTCTGTGATCTCAACTTCATCAGGGGAGAATATGACCTTCTTTGGAGACCCTATGTGGGTCATATGATACACTGATAAGAGGTTAGAGGCAAGACTTGCAACATACAATACATTGCTGAACTTACCATGGTCAAGATCAATCCTCCCTTTGCCCAAAATTTCAACAAGAGAGTCATCTCCCAGTACTATTGGTGGACATTTCGACATGTCAAGTGAGGTGAATTCCTCCTTGGTCGAAACCATATGTCTTGAAGCTCCAGAATCAATGATGAAACTAGGTGAGCTTGTTGTTCCAACAACCAATGCATGAACTCTCTCTCTGTTTTATGAATTTGATCCTCCTTCCCTCTTCTTTGAGCTACCATGAAGGGATATGCCATTCTTCTCCAAGAGTTGGGTCAGCATGTCAATTTTCTTCTTCATGCAGGAGCTTTTAGGATGATTTCCCTTACTGCAGTATGTGCACTTGCTCATTTCTTCTTTTTTCTTTTTCTTCTGGAAGTTCTTCTTGGAACCTTGGGGCTCCTCTAGAGACTTGTTCTTGTCTCTCTTTTAATTAGGTGGCTTCTTATATTTCTTCTTGCCTTTTGAATCCACCCTTAAATCTCCAACAACCAGATGTGGGTCTTTGGAAGGTTTGATGGTGCCCATCATCACCAATTTATCTTGTTCTTGTGTGAGAGATTCCATGAAATCTACAAGGCTAGGCATTTTCCAAGCTCGAGCTGTCAACTTTGTTGCTCCAGGGCCAAGCTTTGAGAGTATGGCCAAAACCAATTGCTCCTCCTTATTTTCGATTCCACACTGTTTTAGCTGCAAAACAAGGGCTTTGAACTTGGAAAAGTAGAGTTGCAGGGATTCAAAGCTGTTGGGACTTAGGGAGATCAATTCATTTTCAATTTGATGTCCCCTCATCTCATATTTCTTACCAAAAATTTCAACAAGCTTCTCCCATACTTCATTTGGTGATGTTAATCCATCAATATGGAAAAGGAGGTCTCTAAATATGCTCAGACACAGGAGACCATAGGCCTCATCCCTCTTGTTGTGCCATTTAATTTTTTCTGCATCTACATTGGGCTCTTCTTATGTTTCCATAGTCACTCTATAGAGGGATTTCACTCTCAATAGTATCTCCATCTCTGCTTTCCATTCAAAGAAATTAAATAGAGTCAAGATGATCTTTTGAGATTGATCCATAGCTCAGAAATTGTCCCTTCAGTCAGCAGAACGCTCCCAGTCAATGATGTTAAACCTACAATAACAAATTGGAAGGAGAGAAATTGATATACAAAGGCTCTAATACCATCTGGAAATTGAACCCAAGTGTTAGAACAATTACACTCACAAAAATTGCCAATTACACATGCAAATTACACACAAAGGAGATTGAATATGGAGCAGAACACTAATAATTACACTAATAATATGGAGCAGAACACTAATAATTGCCAACCTTGTGAATTCATAGGCTTCCACAATAAATAATTACACGATAGATTTGAATGCATTGGGATGCCATTCGAATTTGGTCAAAAGCAGGCTTACTAAATCTAAGCAAATCCCCTATAGGTGCATAAAGAAGTTTCCAAATATGTCTAGGAGCTCATGAATTGGAAAAATCAATTAGGAAAGCTAATAGATGATGGAAGGACAAATCATACATGCTTTTCGTAGGAGAAAAGAGTGGAGGATGATGAGGACAAAAAACAAGTTAACTTTACCTAGTCAAACTTTCCCAATTTCCTTAAAACTCAGCAAAAGCAAGCAATAAAGCAGAAAAAGTAGACATGCACTAGGAAGGCTAGGAATAAAGCAGAATTGATTCCAAGTGGTTTCCCAAGCACTCCATGACTCAATTTTAGCAATTTTGACCACTTTGGACATGTGGAGGACAACTTGCATAAGGTTGAATATGGAAACTAGGCAAATAAGACAAAAATGGATTAATTAATGTCTAAGGTAGCTAACTATGGGTTGATTATTCTAACACCTATAAGACCTGGAATATATAGTAATATCATCTATGTAAATTAGTATAAACCTGTCCCTTTCATCTGCAAAAGAAATGACCATAGCACGCTGCAAAGTGGCTCCTACATTCATTATTCCAAAAGGCATCTTTGAGTACATGAATGTACCCCATGGTGTAGTGAAACAATTTTTCCCCTGATCTTCAGGTAGCACCTTTATTTGATTATAACCTGAAAACCAATCCATAGTAGAAATTCTCTCTGAACCTACCACCTTCTGCAAAATCTTGTCCATCTTTGGTAAAGGGTAATTGCCTTTCAAAGAGTCTTTATTTAAATTTCTGAATTCTACTCACAATCTTATTTCACCATTCTTCTTTCTAACAGGCACCAAATTAGCAACCCATTTTGAGAATCTTACGGTTACAATTATTTTTGCATCAAATAATTTTTTCATCTCCTTTTCAATGACAGGAAATAGCATTGGATTAATCCTTCTGAGTTTCTGCCTAAATGGTTTTTCTCCAGGCTTAATTCGAAAAGTATGCTATATAATGGAGTTGTCATACTCTTTGAGGTCATCATAACTCCATGCAAATACATCAGTGTATTTTTTCATCAAGTTCACATACTCATATTTCTTTTTTAGCAGGCAATTTTTTGAACAATTTAACAATTTTGGGATTCTCCTCAGTACCAATGTTTTTATCTTCAACAATATTTTCGACAGGTTTGACTTTAGGATCTTTGACAACATCGTTTTGGTAAAAACGATACTCTAAGGGAATTAAACCTCTGGGAATATAATTAATTTTCAATTGGAAAATATCCTTTCCTCTTAGTGAGCTTTTCAAATTCTTTATTTCAGCAACTCCTTCTTCATATTCATCAACATCTTGAAAATTTTTAGAATCAACACTTTGTTTTTCTATTTGGGTATTTACAAATTCACCAGACAATTCCAGAAATATTTTGATTTGCATATTATCTTCAAAAACTTGCCAGTACTTGGTATTGTCTTGTATGGAAGGCCTGTTTAGAATGTCAACCTTGTATTTTCTTTTACCTGTAGTAGCAGTCTTAAATTTTCGAGCATCAATTTCCAAAAAATCTGCCACTGTATTATCATATCTAGGAATCACTTTGACACTGTGTTCTATGAAAAATCTCCCAAACATATCCCATAATTCATTCCTGTAAGCTCTCATTCTGGGATGCTTAGTTTGATAACTATCATTCACCTGATTTATCACAAGTTTTGAATCTCCAAAAACTTTGACTCATTTAGCTCCCAAATCCTTCAGTGTGGGCAAACCCAGCAACAAAGCTTCATATTCTGCTACATTAATAGTACATTCAAAGGTCAACTTGTAAGAAAAAGCTTTAAAATATCTAATAGGTTAAATTATATATACACATGCAACAACACCCACTTTAGCCACCGACCCATCAAAATACATAGTCCATGCCCCTTCTTCCTTTTTCTTTCTTTCCAATGCTTCCTGTTATTTATGACTGTTTTGTCCTTTTTACATTTACTTAGCATATCAACTTTTGAATTACAAGGAGAAACATCATTGAAGAAAATAGATGACCATAAGTCTATGTCAACAGCTTAAATATGATGAACTCTTGGCTGATCATGACTGCTAACAACATAAGTAATCTTTTTTCAATGTACAATATCTTGTTTTCATTAAGAATAGGAATTGTAGCATAAGACATCCATTTGCAAACTTCCTTTTATTTTTGAAGTCCAAAATATCGAAAATAAAACACCAAATTTGGGAGGGATATCAGCCACAACAACATCCATGACGACAGTTTTAGATGGTAATTTATTCAAGGATACTACCATGTATTTTATCAAACCCAGACATCTCGCCCTTTTGGAATCAAAAGAATAGAAATATTTATAAGGCCTTATAATCTCTAACCCCAAACTTTCTACCACTCCTTTAGGCATCAAATTATGTGAAGCACCTGAATCTAACATAGAATTATGCAACACCATGTCATGCACATTTAAGCTCATATAAAAAGGTGGTACTTCCTCATCATCCATATTATCAATCTTAGACCCCCAAAAAATGGTAGGATTGTCATCTATCACTTCCAAAATATCTAGTTGAGCCTCTCCCTGATTTCTGATCATTTTTGTTATTATGACCCTATACTCCTGATTCCTAAGCAGTTCATTAAATGGAATTGAAATCTTCAACTTAGAAAGTTCACTTTGTAGATTAAAGATGGAAGAAATTTTATCTAAATCCATGGTTGTTTTTTGTTTTAACTCTTTTATTTTCTCAATTCTATTTTCAATCTCTTTATGTACAACAGGTTCCTTTTGTTTTTCATTTATTTTTTTCTGTATTTATCTTACTACTGAAAGGCTGATTTGGATTTAACCTTCCTTTATTCATAATAACATCTCTACTTCTGAGTTTGGGATTTCTCTATACATCATCTATAGCATGCATATACCCCTTCTGATACTATTCCAACTCCTCCTCAAAATATTTATTATCATCCTCTTATGCAAACATATTGTGCTCTTCCTTAGTCAGATAGATTTCAGAATCTAAATCACCAAAATCATGAATATGGTCTTCAATAGACTCTGCACCATCATCATCAACAACATAATTTTCATGCAAGGGGGGTCTTATTTTCTAATCATCTTGGTTCCTTGGATTCCTCATGTCTCTTTGTTTATTCTATGGGAGTGGAGCAGAAATAGGCCTTCTAAAGTTAGGGTTTCTGGTGTGGGGTTCATTCTGTTCTCAATTCACTAGACTAGTATCCATAGTCAACCTATCCATTAACTTTTCCATTGTTTTTCAGCATCATTTCAAATTTGATATCATTAGATGAAGAAGCAAAAGAGGTGGAGGGCATAATTTATTCTCTACCTTTCCTCCTATCAACATCTACTCTTTGTTTTATTCTCCTGCATGCCATCATATTGACTTCTACTTCCAAGGAATTTGTAAAAATAATAGGAAGGCTTGTTGTTTTTCTTTCTCTCAACAACAATGCAAAGTCATTATCAAATCCTTCTGTGTAATGAAGTTTAGCAGCACCAGCTGAAGGCTTAATATTAGCAGGTATTGAATTACAGACTCTCATGAACCTACTAGAAAGCTCATGGACTAACTCAAACCCTCCTTTTTTAAGATTAGTGTACTAGGATGGGACTTCTAATGGACTCTGCTTACCATCCCATCTATCCAAGAATGTAGTTTGGAAGACTGCAAAGTCCCAAATAGATCGAGTAGGTAAATCTTTATACCATTTTTGGCTTCCCCAGGCAAGATCTATGCAAATAGTCTCATCTTAACATCCTCATAATCAACTTATTCCAAACCTATAAAGTCATCAAATTTTTGAACATGATATTTTGCAGTAGCATTTCCTTCTCCACCATACAACAAAATCCTCTGGGCATAATTTAAGGGAAGATCACGTAACACCGCAGGCAATGCCAATGGAGCAAACCTAGCTGCAGCCATTGGTCTAGGTGGATTTGGAGCAAGTGGAGGATTCTAAATAGGAGGTTGGGAAGTATGAAGATGAAATTTTTCGACAATAGGAATAGTTTTTTCTGTTTTTACTGGAGTTTGAAGGTTCGTCCACAAAGAATCAAGAAGATATGATTCTATCCTAGTAGGGTTAATATCAACTTTCATTAGGCCAGATTCATATTTTGATTTTAACAGTAATCTTTGAACACTAGTTTCCCATTCAGATTCTTGTATACTGTGAAAATATTGAGATGATGATGCACCAAACTGAGAACTATTTATTTTTTCTTTATTTTTATTTTTAATCATTTTATTTTATCTTCCACAATTTGAAAAGTTTTAGTATTAGGATTATCTCTAGTATTCACTCTCCTAAAAGCTATGATGTCTTTTTGTAATACTATTTAAAATGAATGTGAATTCTCCAAGGAAAATGTACAACCTTCTTTTCAATGTGGAAACTTCTGCTTGCCCACATAAATTTTATTTTCTTGAAACTTTGCAATCCTTGTCGTTCTTCCCAGCGATGATGTGCACTTTCGTTCCCTGGCAACGACACCAATTTGTTAACACTGTAAAATTACCAAAGGTTGTAAAGGCTATTCCCAGGTAACAACAAAAACCACTTTTAAAGAAAAAATTGGCTTTTTCCTCTTCCAAGACAGATCTCTCACAAAATATTAACAAGGCCAGATATGTATAAGAAAAACAGTTTGTAAGTGGTAAGATTGATTGACACTAAACACATGACCATTGGGCTATGGAGTCAAGATATGAATATAGATAAACACAAATTTTGCATGGAATTTTTAAACAGGGGGAAGGTAGCTACTTAGTCACAGTCAAAATTTGATTGTCTAGTGAAAAAGGAATAACATGAACAGACCATTAACATAGAGCATTGTAAAAATCAATTATGTATCAACTTTAGAAGAAATATTTGTTGGACATCTAAAAAGAACAGCTAAAGCATAGTAAATATGAATTCTAAACTATTTTACTCTCACTTTGTAAATGAAGGAAAAAATAATGGAAAGGTAAACTGGAAAGACATTCACATGATAAGGGAAATTACAGACTGCAACATGAAATAACACATGAATCTCTGATTAAACCTCAACTTTCGGCTCTGTAATTTTATTAAGGAAATACTTTGAATACACAAGCCTCCAAAATCTCACAAGTTCCAACCCTTGCTTCATCAATTGTATGAATACTTATACAATTACTCCTTGAGTTGAACAATAAACCTAACTGTCTAATAGTTTCAACCATTTATTACGTGTGTCAAAGCATTTATCTACTCCAAAATAGTTCTGAGATAACAAAACTTCTTAACTAATGATTTTAAAATAACATTCTATCATAAATATGTCTTTCGTTGAAACTCCTCTACGTTGTTTTCCTTGATGTTTTCATGTCTGTAACTTGTATTTAGTTGATCCATATTGATGAATTGTTCTCCACTGTCCGGGCTTAGGAAAATCTGCAACAACCATGTGATGTGCTAGAACTCTGAGTTCCATGTTGTCTGTATATGAAAAATTAGGCAGCTTGGCACACGAAGCTTTAAAATCAAATAATAATTCGAACTCTTTGGCCAATTTATCAAACATATCTCTTCCAGATATAGCCTACAGCATATCTCAAATTTGTTGTGATCTGACTTGCAATTTACCAATCTATCCTGATACTCTTTTTGAGACAATAATGGTCATTTTTCCTACCAGAAGAAAGGAATTCCCCTGTTTACCAATGGAGTAAATAAATTTACCACTTCTTACATAAAGGACGAGAAAGTGAAGATACAAGAGTTTTTAGGATGTCTTCCTCCCAATTTTCAAGAGAAAATAGAGTTTGACATGCCTAAAACTTTGGACACTACCGTACACAAAGTTAGTCTTTACTATGAGCATGAACATCTAACGCAGAAAAACATCGACAAAAGTTGAGAAAGGTGTAGAACCTTCTCGGACGACCACAAACATAGTTTCAAACCACAGCGTTACAAAAAACATAACAACATTTTTCTAGTCAACAATAAATTCAACAAGATAGGTACAAATCCAAATGTTCCTGGACCAAATTCCAACAGACCAACAGCAAATGGAGGCAATGTTTCCCCGCTGCAAATTAAATGTTGGAAATTCCAATCACCCAACTATGACAGATATTGTACAAACAAGACTAATGGATTATTACACAATCTACAGGAAGACCCAATGGTACAGGAAAAATCTATCACACCGAGGATTTATGCATCTTTGGATGGCCAACAAGAAGACCATCACACTACTATGGTCGAAATAGAATAGTAAGGTTTCAAACACTTCTATTTCAATTTTGATTAATACCGGTGCTTGCTGAAGCTATGTATCACCTAAAATTGTTGAGACATGTAAACTAGACAAAGTTAAACATGAGAAACTATGCTTGGTACAATTAGTCAGGAGTACGAAAAGAAATGTTTTAGAAATAGTTAGAGATTGTGAGGTGAACTTGAACGGTTTCCCTGCAATAATAGATTTGAATATTTTACCCTTAGGATCGTAGTGATGTACTTATCAACATGGATCGGTTGGAAAAGTACCATGTCATGCTCGATTGCCGACATAAGTAAATATTGCGCATGGATAGCCAAGATAATCAAAAAAATATTCAAGGAATACCTAAGAAGGTTTTTGTTAGGCATATATCTTCCTTACAAGTAAAGAAGTGCATTAGAAAAGGTTGCAAACTGTTTGCAGTAAACATCCAGGATGTAGAGGCGGAGAGAGAGCAGCACATCGAGGAATTTCTAGTTCTTGTATACTTTAAGGATGCATTTCCAGATGAAATACCTGGTTTACCACCAAAACGAGACTTAGAGTTTTCCATAGAACTGACACAAGGGCCAGTACAGGCTTCAAAAATACCATACCGCATGAGCGCAACAAAATTGGTGGAGCTCAAGCTGTAGTTACAAGATTTTACTGAGAAGGGTTTTATCCGACTGAGTGTGTCCCCTTGTGAGAGCACCTATAAGTTTTGTAAATAAGAAAGATCGTACGATGCGAATGTGCATTGATTACCACCAAATTAACAAGATGACCATCAAGAACCGTTACCAAATCCCTAGGATTGATGATTTTTTTGATCAAGTTGAAGGAGCCAAGATATTTTTTATAGATCAACCTGCAATCTGGATACCATCAGGTATGGATCCACGACAAAGATATACATAAAACATCCTTCCAAACATGATACATCCACTATGCGTTTGTAGTAATGCAATTTGGGTTGACCAATGCACCCTCAAATGTTATGTGCACGATGAAAAATATCTTCAGTAAATACCCGGATAAATTTGTATGGGTCTTTATGGACAACATCCTAGTTTACTCTAAGAGTAAAGAGGAACATCAGGACAATCTCTGCATAGTACTATAGGTGTTGAGGGAACACCATCTTTACGCTAAATTTATTGAAATGTGATTTTTACAAACCACAGATACAGTACCTAGGTCATATCATTTCCAAGAAATGAATAGTCGTTGACCCAGAAAAGATCAAAGCCATAGAGGATTATCCTACCCCTACCTGTGTCACTGACATTAGGTCATTTTTTGGGATTAGAGAGTTACTACCGCAAGTTTAGAATTAGAGAGTTAAGGGGAGACATAGGGATGTGTGTGTGTGTGTGTGTAAGAAAGGGAGAGAGAGGAAGGGGGATGTTAGTAGTTTTGGAGGCATGGGTGTTAGATTATTGTGTGGTTGTCTAGGTGTTATAGAGGGGATGTAATAGGTAGTTTGGGGCGTTAGGAGCATATGTGATAGTAAATCCTACGGGTTTTTGTTCATAATAACATGCACAAGTTTTTATTGAAACAAGAATGCATGCATTGTTATTGACATAAAATGTGTTAGAGGTAGTAAATGGGGACATAGGGATGTGGGGGGTGTAAGTTGTAGTGGGGCACATAGGGATGTGTATGAGAGAGAATGGGAGAGAGAGGGGGCACAGGGTTGGGGAATAGATATGGGGGTGGGGGTTAGAGGTAGTTGGATAGGTTGGGGAGTGATATAAGGGAGGGGGCTGTGTATGTGTGTGTGTGTGTGTGAGAGAGAGAGAGAGAGGGTTTGGGAATACACAACAGAATTAGAGCCCAAAATTCGATGGATTCCATGTCTGAACTTCGACAAATGCATGTCTGTTATTTGACAACAATGTTTTTTTGTCATCGGTGGGAATTCATCAGATATTTGACTCCCTTTCAAACCTCGTTGACATTTAGACAGAGTATCAACCTAATATAGGGAAGTATTTGATCTGTACGTCATCGAATATGAGACAATTCGACTGTCGAATTTCTGACGTCTTCTTGTCTAATTTGAGACAAAGTTGTTGTCAAATATCGAACTTATCCTCGTCGAATTTGAGACAACTAGTTTGTCGGATTTCTGACTTTTCCTTGTCAAATTTACAACGTCTACTAGTCGAATGTCCGACGGAGAGAGATAGAGAGGAAGGGGTGTTAGTTGTAGGGGGGAAATAGGAATGTGTGTGTGAGAGAGAGATAGAGAATGGGGGGGTTGGGGAATAGATAGGGGGGTGGGGGTTAGGGGTACTTGTATGAGTTGGGCAGTGAGAGACAATGGAGAAGGGGTTATTAAGAGTTATGGGGGAGGTAGAGAGAGAGAGGGGTGAGGGGGTTAGTATGAGTAAGTCAGATTTAGGGGGAAAAGGGGGGGCTAGTATGAGTTAGGGGGAATATTAGTATATGAAAGAGATCGAGGAGAGGGGATTTTGGTGGTATTGGGGGGAATAGGGATGTGTTTGTGTGTGTGTGAGCGAGAGAGATAGAGTGGAGGGGGGGTGTTAGTGCTATGGGTCGACCTATGGATGTGTGTCAGTGTCTGTGTGTGTGTGTGTGAGAGAGAGAGAGAGAGGGTTTGGGAATACACAACAGAATTAGAGCCCAAAATCTGATGGATGCCATGTCTGAACTTCGACAAACGTGTGTCTGTTATTCAACAAAAACGTTTTTTTGTCATCGGTGGGAATTCGTCATATATTTGACTCCCTTTGAAACCTCATTGACATTTTGACAGACTATCAAGCTAATATAGGGAAGTATTTTATCTGTACATTGTCAAATTTAAGACGGTTTGGATGTCGAATTTCTGACATCTTCTTGTCAAATTTGAGATGAAGTTGTTGTCGAATATCTAACTTCTCCTCATTGAATTTGAGATGACTAGTTTTTCTTATTTTTTACTTTTCCTCGTCGAATTTATGACGTCTACTAGTCGAATGTCCGATGAATATGACATCAATCCTACACCTTTCATTCATCGGTTCAATTACTTCTTTGTCAGATGTCATGCCATGAGAGTCGAAAATATGAGGGTCTGTAGGTAGCCTAGGCATAAAAAATCTGACGGCCTGTAGATGTTTTTAAAGAAAAACAATGTGCTTCAAACCACGAGAAAATGTAGAATGAATGTGCATAAGAGTGGCGAGAGAGGGGGGCAAGCCATAGACTTTGATATTAAAGGTGAATCCAACCAATTATATCAAAAAAGTCATCAAAATTCCTATATTTTGCATTCAGACCTCCCACCTGCAAATAATCTCATAATCACTATAATACCTAAAACAAAACAAATCTGAATGAATACTTAGTCTATAAGCATAAAATTATTGAATCTCCAATTGACCTTGACAAAATCAGTGTTACAAATTCGGTCTAGAGGTCGAACATTCATTAAAAGGTGATTTCCATGGCTACATGACTGAACATGAGCATGTGCTTAAAGCCAATCAATAATAGATTATCTTCCATCCAGCCCCTTCAATTGGGAAGTTGCAAGCCGTTATCTTGATCAAGAACATTCTTCTTTCGAATGGAATTCTGATGCAAATAAGTGTTTGGAACTACCCTATGCCATTTTGAAGACTGAGTTGAAGTCCATGGGGGCCAACTCAATTAAATCAGCTAGTTCCAAGTCCAAGTTAAGTCCAAGTTAAGTCTAAGTTAACCAGTTTTTAAAAGAAACTCAACCAATATGAACCAAACTATTACATGTTAAAGTTTTTCCAAATTTTGAGAATGTCTTCAAAACAACCCTTGCAATTACGGAAGATGTTTTAAATGTGATGAGCAAGCTGGAGCACTAATACTAATGGTTTGGTTTATTCAACTTACCAAATAGATTGTTCATATGTCATGCAGATTGGTAACCTCAACCAATCCAAACCGATTATCCACACGTTATATTTCTACCTGCTTTCATACTCTCTCTTCAGAAAACCTCTAGTGAGTTAACATGTCGATTACAACCATGAATACTTAGTTTATACTTTATTCAATTTGTCAAATAAAATTATAATTTTTATCTGTCATGCATATTAGTATCAATTGCATTTGTCTTGTAGTAGGGATTTCTCCCTTGCTACAGGGTAGGAATGGCTACCTTCCATCTATAGGACGGAAGGGTAGGTTCGTGTAGGTGAAATTCAAGAAAAATGGACAAAGACAAAATAAAGAACAGAAAGGAAGAAAAGAAATGGCTGGAAACCCCTCTACAAAAATTATTAGGGTTAGCTCCAGTAACCTGCAAAAATGTATCAGAAAACCTACAAATAGATAATGGAAACCTAAAATCAAATATGGGTTAGATGAAAACAAATAAACAAAACAAAACAAATGTTATACCTTCTCTTTGGGTGGAATGGGCCACCATGCCCTGGCTTGGAGAAGCACCTCTCTTGGATGGGGGAGCTATGGATCAATGGAGAATGGAGGAGATGGAGTGTGGGTGGCTTGAGAGAGAAAGGGTCTCAAGGCATCCATGGGAAGCATAACAGTATGGAAGGAAAAAGTGATTTGAGAGTGACCCCCACCCCTCTATTTATAGCTTTTTTGGGGCTTTTTAGGGTTTTAAGCCCCTGGTTGGGGATTTAGCCCCTTCTGCCCTATCTTTAGCTCCTTTTGGTGTTTTTAGCTCCTTTAAGGGGTTTTAGTCCCTTTTTGGAGGCTTTAGCCCCTAGGAGAGATATTTAGGCTCTTTTTAGGGGTCTTTAAGCCCTTTTGCTCATTCTTAAGCCTTTTTGAGGGTGTGGGGGTCCAATGAGGTGAAATGAGGGTCGTGCATGGGTGTGTTTTAGGTGGTGTAGGGCATGTAGAGCTGAGTGAGGGATTTTTTGGGTTAAGATATTGCCCCCTAATGTGTGAGGTCAGAAGCTCATCGTATGGCTGATGAACATCATAGCATTTTTTGCTGAGAGGTGGTGCTTCCAGGGCTGGGGTATGGTGGCTTTTGGTTTTTGTATTAATATGGTTCCGGTCAATGGCTGAGATAGAAATAATGTGTTACATGTATATGGATGAGGAAAGCATCCCCATGCTCGTGATAATGTCAAAAGAATAATGTGATCTATGCTCTATAATACAAGAGCCGGTCATATACAACTGATGATACATAGTGGTTACCTCAATGAGAGGATGAATACAATGCTGATATGAAGAACTGCTACATTGGACCCATGGCATTCTCATGGAATGCTATATCTTCATGACTGATAGCCTGCTGGATCTCGGATGGTACATAGCTGTATGGAATCACTGATGGAGAGTCAGAGTCTCTGTGGTACAAGTATGTTGTATCAATCATAAATCTATATAGAAGCATTGTTGGGGCTTCTGAACACTATCTCCAACGCAACCCAGAAATCATAAGGGACATAACCTGTTTAGGTCCCTCGAATAGACTCATCAATGTACTAGAGTCAGGTGACATCCAGGGTCTTCGACCAAATACTGTATGGACCAATACCCTATATGAATCTCAATGGTGCGATGATGTAGTTGGATTCGAGCATGTGAGAAACAACCATCCCGAGAGGCACTAAGGACTCCTCTCAAGTGGTCTGAGGAACTCATCAATGTGGTTAATGATACCAAGATATAGGGAGCTATGGGTCTATCCTCTGGAATATGTGTGTTGTTTTCAATAGAGGTAGACCTGCCCTAGGTCAAGGCAATGGTGTTTCCTTGACCAGAAGCGTGAGGGAGATAACCAGAAGATGTCAAACAATCTACGGACTCACCCACTGAATGAGGGGGCGGGGGGAAGGGAAAGAGTTGAATAGGGATAGGGGGGGTGTAGTAGACTCAAACTTCCTTTTTTCAGAGTATGACAGTAGGATGGACCAGGAAGCAAATGAAACTGACTCATGGGAATGGGATCATAGCTATAATACTGGGAATGTCATTGTCGATGGGAAATACTTGGGGGAGGTGGAAACTTTTGATATTGATGGGATCCAAGGAAGACACATTGCAGAGTACGCGGAACAAAGGCGACCCAAAGTGGGGATTTTGCCAAACTGTTTTCTGTGGGGTGGTGTCTAGAGACACCATTGTTGTACGATCTCATGTATTTTTGGCGATCCCAAGAAAGTAAATGCTCGATGGTGCTTTCAATTTTAGAGAGTCTAAAAGCATGAAGAAGACTCCAGCGGGGGCTATTTTTCATTGGTAGTCTCCTGTGCCCAAAAAAGGATAAAAGTATACATAGGAGAGCTAAACCATACTATAGGGGATGAGAGACTTCTTTACCATTGGTACTCTAGTCAAGTTGAAAAAGGTTAAACCTATACTCACTGGATGATCATTCAGATAATTTTACAAGCATGAATGAAACCAATTTTGCTTGGCAATATTTTCTTGATGAGAAGGATGGAAAAGAGTTTAACGAAAACCCATGGTGATCTTTTTCATAAAGTTCGGCCCCTCTACCCGAGAAAGCATAAACGTATGCAGAGGTGAACGGTCTTGGCATAGGCAGTGGCATAGGCGGTGCCCCATATCGAGATAGTGGACATTGGTGCAAATGTCATCCACATAGTATGGACAGAGCAGGTGGCTCTCAAACATACCAATACATGCATGGGATAGATCGCAGCAAAGGCACGTAAGTCGGTGTAGTAAAGGCATGCAAACCAAGGTGGCTCTCGGACAGAGGTCAGGAGAGTCGTGTGTGAATTGTGGTGGACATAATTGACTACATGTGATGTGAGTGCAAGTCCGGAGGTAGTTATACACAAAATACATGCAAAAGAAATAATTCGTCTTCTGGACAATGGTCCAAAGATCTGCATAAGGTGCGGTGGACGAAGTAGACAACTATATGCTAAAATAAAAATGATGTTCCTTAACGAGCAATGGCCCGAAAACTTGCATGAGTAGCAGTAGGCAAGTGTGATGCAAGTATAGGTCTGTAGACACTTGTATCACCATGCAATGGCTCGTAAATCGAGGTAAAGTTTTGGAAGCGGTCTCGAAATTTGTTTGCTTAAACATGAAATGATGGTCTTGTCAGAAGATAGCGGATGAAATTTGAGCCCAGACGTGTGAGAGGTGTCTTGAACAGGATCCGAGTGACTCTGATTTAGTAGTTGCTAGTGCTGCCCTTGAATGGGGGTCTTTGATTTATGGTAAAAACACCGCAAAACAAAAAAGGGAAACAACTACGCTATAAGGGACTCATAGTGGTGGTTTTAGGCATAGGCTCTATGGAGGTGGAGCCCGTTGTGTGGCTTCTTGAAGAGGTGACCATCTGAGTTAGCAAAGAGGTATGCTCCCTTGTCAAGATGAAAGTCATTAGCAAGGCGAGGTAACAGAATTTGGTGTTTTATGGGAAGAACCGATTCCACACTATGGTTTAAAGGTAATGGGGTAAAACCGGATGTGGTCTTATAGATCTCTCCATCATTGTGTAAGTGGTGTCGGGATAGATCAGGTGTATCTTCCACAACCGATGAGGCAAAAGGGAGACTAGTGCTAGATATCATGAAAATGGTATTGGTTTTGGATTTAGATGCCTTGCCCCTAGTCTCTACCAGAAGAAGAGGGATAGGCCTGGAGACGAGAGGAGTCTTTGATGGACCTGGAGGTAGGTACAACTTCATATCAATTGGATGGACATGAGTCAACACATCTTGGGGCTCAAAGGTATGGTAGGTGGTTCAAGGTACCACACAAGATCTCCCAATGTGAAATCCTGTAGATTGCAGGTTGCCAAGATAGACTTACTCACGATCTCGGATGGTAGGAAAAGGAAAAAGAAAAGAAAAAGGAAAAGGATCATGTTGAGTGGGAATGAACCCCACTATTTCCCTAGTAACTGAGGTTGCGGCTATGGCTGGAGAAACAACGGAAGAGACAGGTCTGATGGACCATTGGTGGTGGTGGAGACAAGAGGGTTAGTAGAACTGGACATCATGTAAATGGACATGGTGTCCGAAGAAGGAGTTGGGGGGTGAACTTCTTCGATCAGAGTGATCTCTGATTCAAGGGAATGTTGTTGAAGGCCGGCTAAAGCCATTTCGAACTCCGGAAAGTCTTGGTAGTGGTGAGAATAGTCTCCATACAGTCTGCAAAGGGTGCAAGCATGGTTTGTTCTCAATTACTTGTTTCTCACTACAAGCGCTCTTGGAAGTTCAACCACGGGGAGGTTTTTGGTTGTATCCATGGCATCCAAATGCACACAGATCATAGGAATATTAGGGTAGTAATGAGTCATATGGCCTTGTTCTTCGCAGATGGTGTAAGGTGAGATTTGTCGAGGCTCTGCGGTAGCTTTCACATTATTTCGCCTAGCCCTTTTTGGGTGGGGTGGTGTGGGTGCAGGTGCGGTGGTTGTCTTTTGCGGGCCGGGTGGAGGATGAGACTCAACCACAATGGGTTACATGGGGTTTAAGACTACCTGGGGCATTGGTGGTTGAGCTGGTGGATCAAGATACCGCACGATAATTCCCAATGCAAAGTTGGGTAGGCTTAGGGTGGCCATTACTAGCTTGCTCATGACACCAGGTGGGGGGAAAAGGAAAGGAATTGTATGGACTAGAGAGGAGCCCAGATAACTCCCTAATGGTTGTATGTGGGGGTGAGGTTGCGGTTGTTGCTGCGCATAATGTTGCGGCTGTGGATGATGTTTCGGCTACTGTTGATGTTGCGGCTCTGAACGGTGTTGTGGTTTTGGTTGGGGCTATGGCTGCGGTTGTTGTTTGGGTGCAGCGGTGCTGGATGAGAGCATGCAAAAGTTTGTAGTCTCGTTTGGTGTCACTAGGGGTGACAATAAGGGGAAAGAAGCCATCATGGTGGTATCAGCAAAAAACCCAGGTCCCACGTTCAATAATGGGGATGCTGGTATGTTGTCAACCATGGTATTGATTGCAAGGACAACATTGGCATGTGTGGTCATCCCTTGGGGATCAATGGTGTTGATTGTAGGAATAATGTTGGCGAGTATCGTTAACCCTTGCAGATCATGATAAGTTAGTTGATCAAACATCACGATTTTCTCTTCATGGGGGAACATCATGAGATGGAAGATAGTTGATGCAACGGCTCTCATGGCATACATATAAATTCTTTAGAGGAGAAGGTAATAGTCCAATTGAGCGTTTACAACTTCTATGTCAATCAGAACTGTCTTCCTGGTTAATGTGATGGGGATGTGGGGGGGTATTCCTTGGGTTTTAGTGGGATGACCATCATAAGACTGCAGAGCTGTGGAGGATGGTTGCAGAATTGGGGATCCAAGTTTCTGCCAGACTAGGGTAGACATAACACACATGGATGCCCCCTCATCCACTATGCATCGATGCACAACCAAATTATTGATAGACACTAGGGTTTGAAAGGTAATGGTTGATGGCATCCATGGTTCTCCATTCTCCATGTCGAATGTGATCAGATTGGAGTCAGAGGGATCCACGGCACCAAGGGATCCATGGTACCAAGGGCGGCTAGTAAGGCTTTCTGCTACATTGTGCACATGTTGAGTACCTCAAGGGCGGACATGGTGTTAGGTGTTTGGGCTAGATCATCCATGATGCTGTAGTTGATAGCAGCTCTAGCCGTTGTGTTATTGGAAACCCTTCATATGGGGGGGCGTGAGAAAGGGGGTAACTGAAGAGGCGCATTGATTGTTTTAGACATAGATGCCGCTCATGTGTCAACAGGTTAGGTGTTGGTTCTGTACTAATTTTGTCTGGTTTGTAGATTGACCTCTTCAGTTGTCATGGCTAGCAAGTGGTGGACACCTGTTTCTACCATGGGAGATGCCCCAAGAGTGTTGGGATTAGGTTGGGGATGGGGTGTGGTTGCCACCAATCCTTGGACTGGTAATAGGTTTTGAAGCACCATAGGAGGAGGTCCTTGTGCTGCCAAGTTGGGTTGGGCTTGGTTTGTCGTGTTGGTGGCATGATGAACCTCGTTTTGAATGGACTGCTTAGCACGACCCATGAAGTGACACCCAAATGTGTAGTTCCCATAGACCTCATAGAGTGTGCGTCATTGGTTTGTACGCAACGGGACGTTTCATCTCAGTGCATTTGGTTGTAGAGGATTTTAGGCTGGCCGATATGTTGCGGCTTTGTTGGGAGGGTTTAGTTGTTGAACTACTCCCTACAGTTGATTATTGGCTTGGTTCCATATTCAATTGTTTTTGGCTTGCCCTTGTTGGTTATTGGGGACTGGATGGTTGGGACGGTTCTGTTGTGCAAACACTTGTCCCAATGGAGTAGGTGGAGCAGGGGCGGGGGCTTGAACCACTTACACTGGTGGGGCATAGTAGATTTGGGTGGGTGGTGGTTCCACAAATGTGGCCATTTTCCCTGCGTATTGCTACATTGGCCAAGCCAAGGCCTGATCCTACTGCAGTGGCACAGGTTTTGCATGAGAAGCTGTGGCTCTAGACTAGGACATCATTATTGCATAGTCCAGAGTTTGGTTTTGGTGGGAAACACTAGCAGTGTTGCTTGGTTGTGGTGGTACTGCAGGTGGTGTTGGACGGTGCTATGGTTGTTGGGAGACCAAACCTATGATGCCCCCGGTGCATCCCAGTAGGAGGTACCCGCACGGGGAGCATCTGGAGTGACAGTGTAAAGGTATCCTGACTGTGCATAAATCAGATCAAATTGCTGGGCTTTCAAGATGGCTTCCTCTTTGGATTGGGGACATTTAGATGCGACATCCTTTGCTATAGGTGGGAGCAAGGTTTTGAGGAACCAATCCAAGAAGATCCTTTCATCAAGTTGGATATTACACAGACTATGGCATCACTGCCACTCATGGATGTGGTTGGTTATGTGGGTTGTAGTATTCTAGCAGAAAGATAACAAGATCTCCACCCCTTTGTCATATCTGACAGGGAGTTGGAAATATTGCAGGAAAATGAAAGCCAAGGAGTTGAAATCTGGGTACTTGGCTTGTTGTAGCTCAATGTACCATTTGGATGCAGCACCTGTGAGGGTGCATTGAAATAGCCTTAGCCTGATCGAATCATCTACGATGATGTTTAATGAGCACCATAGATGAAACGTCATGATGTGGTTTTGGGGGCACTCCCCTGCCTTCCCTTCAAACTTGGGAATGTCTGAGGGAAGTTTGGTTGGAATGGGAGGCCAAAAAACTTGATGGCGAATAGGGTCATTTGTTAACCAAGCCAAATCAGGAAAGTTGAGATGAGCAATGAAAGGCAAGTTTGAACCCAGGTTAATGTGAGATGGGGCAACAATGGTGGTGGGGTTTGTGAGTGCATAATGCACCTGCATAGTTGGGGGCACTGGTAGCGCCATTGTAGATGGGCCAGCTCCCCCAAGTGTGGTGGGAGGGATAGTGTGGGTGGAAGGGCCACTACCCCCATGTATGATAGGAGGGGAAGTGTAGGTGGAAGGGCCACTGCCCCCATGTACGACAGGAGGTGGAAGGGCCATTTCCCCCATGTGTTGCAGGTGGGGCAACTTGGTTGGTCACTATGGGTGGTGGTAGCTGACTGATGATAGTTTGCGTGACCGTGTTGGGGCCACCTACAGGGTTGGTGGTGATATTTTGTGGTGTGGACATGGCTCCACTAGCTATGGCTATACCAAAAAATGGATCCAGGTTTGCACCAACCATGGGGCTTGATGGTGCAGTGTGCAAGTCTGGTTCACACTGATATGGGTTTGAGTCTAAATCAGAGGTTGTGTGGCCTTCTGATGGTGTGGGAGGTCATAAAAAATGGTCTCGATGATGTCAGTTCAATGACCCTAATTGTGTTGGTTCGCCTCTTACGCGTGAGGAAGAGCGTGAGGGATCAATTGTGTTGGATTTGTGTATCAAACTGGTGTAAATGATTTTTTAGACCCTGGTTTCAATGGCTTCCTATTGGCTATACGTGGTCACTCAGCCACCAAGACTACTAGAAGACAATGCTTGGATTTTTCCTCATGGGCATTCTACTCAATTGGTGGGGGTCGTTGCCCATTTCGATTGGCGATTCCTCTCAGTGGCCAGCTACTTTGGGGTTCCTGTGGTACTCCTCGCATTGATTTTCTAGGTTGAGCCCAAGTACTTCCCACTATTAAGGCAGTTAGGGACTTATGTCCTCAAAGACTGTATATTTTTGACTTAGTGTAAATTTGTAAATTTTAGTGGCTCTCTCAGCGTCATGAACTAAGTTGGGTTGATTTACGTGGTATGGTGTGTATGTCTTTCTGTTTTTCTATTATCTAGTTGCTGCAAATGGTTTATGAATATTCCACAAAGTTCATATCATTGTGGATGAAAGTAGTAAATAAACAGAAATTTTGTAGACAGATACCATTTTTTACGCTAAATTGTGATAGACTAACTAGGTGACTACCTTACACCTATATTCTTCTTCAACCAGGAGAAGGTGTTGGGCTCTCAACATAATGGGACTCATCCCATCTATAGATCCATAGGTCAGCTGGGAGGATGTTGAGCGCTGTGAGAAGCCCTCCTTCTCTACCCCCTCTACCTTCCAAGTCACCCGTTTTTAGTGGTTTCGAACAATATTAGGTGAAGGGATTATTACTATGCGAGATTTTCCCTTCGTCTTATCCTAGAATACCCTGAAGGATGATGACTGGGTAGAGGAGGAAGGGTAAGCAAGATTGTTGATTTTAGGTAAGTTTTAGTCAAGATATATTCATTAACACATAAATTTTTTTAATTTTCACTTTGTTCTATACAGGAAATTGTCATTAACATAAACATAAACAGAAATGAAACAATTGTGCTGGATAGAGGCGGCTAAGCCACACTGATAGTCCTTATTTATTAAAAATCCACTTCTAAGTGACAGATCGCACATTTTAGGTCAAATGTGGTGAGGGGGTTGCCAATTTTTTCCAGAAACACATGAGGGGGTTGCTCAGATTTTGCAGACATAAGCAGTATGTCTTTTTGAAGGGGGTTGCACCTTTCGGGGAAAAAAGGGCGACCTAGTCGCACCTATGAGGCCCAAATGAGTGACCTGGTCCCCTATTTAGGCCCGATAAGTGTGACCTGATCCATAAGGTGAGTTTTTTTTATCTTGAGTCAGATTCAGCTGACAGTAACCTGTACTGTGGCCAAATGGACTCAGATTTTCCTTGTGGAGGATCGATGGTAACAGAAACTGTAAATAAACAGGATTTTAAACTAGATTTGATAGAAAAATTAACCTCGGGCACAAACTGAAATAAAACTTGAAATTTTGAAAAATAGAACCAGGGATCCTACGGGATCGACCTGGTATGGTTGCCAGTTCTGTTGCAGCGATTTCTCCCTTGCTACAGGGTAGGAATGGATACCTTCCCTCTATAGGATGGAAGGGTAGGTTCTTGTAGGTGAAATGTAAGAAAAAAGGACAGATCTGAAATAAAGAACATAAAGGAAGAAAAGAAATGGCTGGAAACCCCTCTACAAACACTGTTAGGGTTAGCTCCAGCAACCTACAAAAACGTATTAGAAAACCTACAAATAGATAATGGAAACATGCAAGCAAATATGGGTTAGATGAAAGTAAATAAACAAAACAAAACAAGTGTTATACCTTCTCTTTGGGTGGAATGGGCCACCATGCCCTGGCTTGGAGAAGCACCTCTCTTGGATGGGGGAGCTATGGCTCAATGGAGAATGGAGGAGAGGGAATGTGAGTGGCTTGAGAGACATAGGGTCTCAAGGTATCCATGGGCAACATAACAGTATGCAAGGGAGAAGTGATTTGAGAGTGACCCCCACCCTTCTATTTATATCTTTTTTGGGGCTTTAGCCCCTTTTTTGGGGCTTTAGCCCCTTTTTTGGGATTTTAACCCCTTCTGCCCTATCTTTATCTCCTTTCGGGTTTTTTATCTCCTTTCAGGGGTTTTAGCCCCTCTTCGAAGGATTTATCCCCTAGGAGAGGTATTTGGGCTCTTTTTAGGGGTTTTTAAGCCCTTTTTCTCATTCTTAATCCTTTTTGAGGGTGTGGGGCTCCAATGGGGTGAAATGAGGGTCATGCATGGGTGTAGGCTATGTAGAGTTGAGTGAGGGATTTTTTGGGTTAACAGGTCTAGTGGCTCCACAATATATCATACCGACCTTTGTAGTACACCTGGAGCACTTAATCCATCCCCATCAACCTAAATTACAAAAGATTGTCTTCTGAACAAATCTCCTACATGCCATTTTATGTAGTTGAACAATAAAAAAATTACAAATTTGCCTTGAACCAACTTGTAAATTCGGCATTATATACAATAGTGCCTAGTAGTTAACTAGCTTATACCTTGTGTAATGGTAAAAAAATTAGAATTTATACACAAGAAAGATTGAACCCAACTAAATAGTTATGAAATCCAAGAACATCCTTGACCAAAAGAAAGATTTGCAAATATACAACACTTCAATAGCAATAATCTTTTTGACAGAAGAAGCATTTAAACAGTGGCTTCATTCTACCAAAATCAATAAGAAAAAGCATATGAACTGAAAAGATACCACTCACTACAAATTATGGCAATAGAAGTTGCCAAACTATGAAACCATATAGGAAAGTATATATAAGCAAGACTGCCAATAAACTGGCTAGTTCCTAGTAATGTGAAAGGATAAAGAAATTAATGATTTTATCATTTTCTAACCTTGATTGTATTACATCAAAATGAAAATGGCTTGAAAGGTACCAAAATAAAATTAAGGAAATATCTAATTGGGAAATTATATTTTAACTAGACACAATTATCCACAGAAATAAAATGGAAGGTCAAAAATGTGAAAAAGCTACAACTAACATATTCAAAATTACAAGAAATTATCTCAGTTCTGGAATGCTCATGTATCAACAATTTTAACTTCCACCTCAACTCCAGTTTCAATGGTGATTGATGTGATATTCTTCACCATTTCAGAATAACTAACTAGATCAGTGATTCTCTTATGGACATGTAATTGAAAACGATCCCAGGTGTTGGTGCCTACATGGTAAAATTAAAAAAACATAATCAATTCAAATTCAAAAAGAGAACATTGGAAAGTAGAAAACAATTTGATACTAGCTTTCTTCCAAGACCAAATGGGGATATATTAGAGAACAAGGTTTCATGCACAATGTAATTCCATAAACACAATATAAGAGAGGTTTGATAGGGATAGTAGTTTCCATAGTGAATTAATATGAAGATCCTGACAATACGTGTAGTAAGGATTTCCAATGGTATATCTTAGTAAATGTGAAATATGTTGGAAAGAAAAGGTGCCATTAAATGGAGTGGAAGAAGGAAAAATGTAATATAGGCTTACAATGTCAAAACTGCAATAGTTCCATAACTTACAAGATGTTCAGCAAAGTGAAGAAGGTTACTATTAAAAAACCCAAATAGACAAGCAAAGCCATAACTATAAAAGGGATTATCTGTGACTTCAATCACAAATTTCAGGGCCAAAAGCACTGCTCTAACCTGTCCAAAGCACTCAAACAACCTAAAAAAAGAGGCAGAAATAAAGATAGAATGATGTTGTTGGAACAACAACATCAAAACACATTCAATATTTTAAACCATTTGATCTGTCTTGGTCAACATGCATTCTTAACAAATACTATGTAAGAAACAATCATATCTAGCAATACCTTCCATATAAAATAGAAGATAGGCCATAATTTTACCTTGACATGCACAAATTCCACATTAACTATTTCATTCAACATATGCACACATGAGTATCAAACAAATAACACAGACAATACAACATAGATTCTGACAACCTAGTACAACATTGCAATAGATAGCCTAGAGGCTGGCTTTCTGAAAGCATGAAATTTGAATTCTACATATAGTCCTGCTACTGTAGTTCCCAACTTCTAACCAAGAAAAAAAGTTATAGATGTTCACAACATAACATGGGATATGGTTTAAGCAGATATCTCATGCCAGGAGTTCAAATTTATGCATACTAGACTAGCAGTGGTTAGGTTCCAAACTTCAAGTAGGAAAAAAAGTATGTTTTTATTCAATTTGCAAGTGTCTAAATAAATAGATTTCAACCATAACATAAATCAAACAAGCACAATGCTAGCACTTGTTATGCAATAGGTAAGCTACTTAAAGGCCAAACACCCTCACTCAAATGGGGAATCAAAAGTACAGCTGTATTATTTTTCAAAAATAATAAAACAATAAAGTTTTGGAAGCTTGAAAGATATTTGTGCCCTTGAGGTAATGTTCAAGAACATTCATTATCACTAAAATTAAAGTTAACAAACCACTCTATAGGAGATAGCTCTTAGCAAAAAGAATAAATAAAACGAAAATACCTTCTCCACAAGGAGACTTTCGAGTTGTATGATTAAGGTTCAAAATAAAAGGTTAATTCTAGATAGTTTTTGAAATGACGAGCTAATTATTTCAATCACAATATTTTTTATCAAATCATCATGCATCACATTTCTTCACTTCAAAACTTATTGAAAATTGGGACAATTTCAAAAAAATAGGCCTTGTTTTTAACTCTGATTTTAATTTCAACTTGCTATGGCTTACGCTGCAGCAATAAAAGATCACAAATCATTGGTGCTCATAGCTCAATCCCTGCAATAGCTGTGTAAGGGAAATATTAAAAAAATCATTCAACATACAACATAATGATCTAGAAAACAATGCGTAGCATCAATATCAACCACAACACAACCAACAACCATTACTCTGTAGCAGATAATTTCAATGAATTGGATCAAATAATAACAGGGATACACAAAGAGAATAGAAATGCTAAAAAATGGCAGAATATAAGGTTCCATATGAAAAAAGATACTTTCTGTGCTGGAATATACGCTTAGAAGGAAAAATCATACAAGCTTGGAACCAATAACTTGAAAACGCTAGTACTCAATGGTAGAATTTTCAAATGAAGGGATAATTATTTCAATCACAACAAATTTAATCCAACCATCATGTACCAAAATACCACCCTCAAAAACTCATTGAATTTGGTACATTTCAAGAATTCAAATTGGTGTTTAACCCATATTTTAATTTCAGCTTACTATGGCTTAGTTTGTAGTAGGTACTTGTTAGATTCCCATATTTTGGTATGATTTGACTAGTATCTTAAACAATTATAAACAGGGGATCAAAACCACAATGCAATTTCAACACCTCTTCCAAGAACCTAGTGTCATCATGATATCCTGCATCAACTATCAAAGAACTTGTTATTGCAACTCATCATTAGCTACTCACGAATAGAATTTACTTAAAAAGGTGAACCTAAAAAATTATGCATCCACCTTTGAGTTCTTTGAAGATTTAGTTATAGATATATGGCAAGTTGATGTCTTTGTAGATGGCCCAGTTCAACTCCTAGTTACCTAATGTACACATGTTATGTTTCTCATTTTCCTAAAGGGTGTACACATGCACAGACACACTAGAAATATTCTTAGACATATTTGCAATGCACAATATTCACTAAAACAATCAGTGGTCCATAAACCCTCCAATGCTCAGAAATCACTCTTAAAATAACACATATGTGAGGTAATCCAAATGAAAGAATGATAAAAAGGAAACCACTAGTATTAGTTATTTTTATTGAAGGATTCACAATATTCTGGCATATCCATCGCAATACCTATCAAACAACCTAACTTCATATAATTACTAGGAAAATGTATTCCTAGCACATTATGAATTGGGGTTAGGAAACAAAGACATATCATCTATAGCACAATCCACCGTGCTGTTAAAAAGAATCATTTTTAATAAGTGAGTCCATTGAAACCACCTAATGGTTTTTATTTCAAAGTCATAAATAATATTTACAAGAAACCACTGTAAACAAAATCTTAGTAGCCCAGATGAAAAAAAATTGAAAACCAATGGCAATCCATCCCATACATGCTATGACAATGGATGCATGCACTTAGGTTGAACATCAGATTCCATACGAAGGCAAGGTATGCCAACCATGTGATATGCAAGATGCCAAGACTAAGGAGCCATTTTTTCCCAGTGTCCTATCTAACAGGAGATACAAGGTTGGTTATGTTGCCTCTTCAGAGAGTCTCTAAACTCTCTATCCATCTTTTTCTAGTATGCTAATGAACAATGCTTAGACTTGTAGTTTTTTTCTATGGAGGAAATGGGTCTTCATTCTTCCTTATTGAGGCCACCCACCTGACCAAACACCACTCAAACGATTGCATTCTTCTCCCTAATGATATTATAAGAAAGGGACACCATGTTATGTAAACAAGCAAAAGAAATCCAATGGGATCCTGACCTGCAAGAACGAGGGGGTCCTCCTACACTCTTCTAGCAAGTCCTTTGAGGCTTTCAGTTGTTGACTCAAATACTAACACAAGGATTTCCCTTCTAGTAGGTAAGTCCTCCACTACCAGGAAACAACAACAAGCCATCCACTCCCTTAAGACAGCACAACCATAGCTCAAACAATTGCAGTCTTCTCCCCAGTGCTACTAGCAGAAAGGGACATCATGTTATGGAAACAAGTAAGAGCACTTCAAGAGGATCCCAACTTGCGAGAACTAGGAGGGCCTCCTACACTTTTCTGGAGGGTCCTTTAAGGATTTGAGTTGCTGAATAAAATACTAACACAAGGATTTCCTTCTAGTAGGCAAGTCCTCAACTACAAGAAAACAACAACAAGCCAGCCACTCCCTTAAGACAACAAGACACAACAAAAACCAACATTTAGGTACAATTTTCTATCACAAGTTCTTGATTACCTATATTGATTACCTACTAACTCAATTGTTACTATATCGATTAACTTATCCTGCAACATGTTCCATATCTCAAAAGAACACAAATAGTATATCACACTATACACACTTACCCTACAATTACCACTGTAGATATGCAAATTTAGAATAAAACCATGAACTTAGAATGGTGGATATTACTAGATCTGCTAAGTGAAAAGTGAGTTACCTATTTTTTTGCATCAGACATATTCAAATCCAATGGACCCTGCTATCATTTCTTCTTGTGATCCATTTCAAACACTTAGTCCTCTTTAGAAAAAGAATGGGATGCTCTACTTGTTCATACAATCCTTTAAGCTTTCATCAATACATGATATGGATTTCCCATCATCAATCTCTGTCATAAATTCCTCTTTATTTGTACCTTTATCATCATACTCCTCACACATCTCTTTCACTGCCACATTAAAATGTTGAAAATGTTGAAATACTTTAGAGAAATTATGGAGACATGTAAGAAACCTATCCTTCAACCTACAAAAGTATATCTTCCTCATCTACAATAAGAATGCAAGATGATTCCATTCCCTTACTTCCAACTTTTCCCCAAGGATTGTTCAAGCGATGAAAGGTGGACTTTGTTGGTACATTCAAACATATACATATAAAAGGGAGGTGTAGATATGTCATTATGCTACAAATTAGTTGACAAAGTAGGTAGAATCTCAAGCAATTCTAGAAAAATTGGCTTGAAACAAGAATTGAGTAAAACTATGATAAGTAAAGGATAAATAATATTTTGATTCTTTTAATAATAATTACTATTAACAATAAATGTTTTTTACTTTTAACAGTAAAGATGATCAACAATTACTAATTTACTAGTCTTTAACTTAAGATGATAAAATATGTTTTGATTATTTAAACAATAGTAAGCAGGAAAATAAGCCATCTCTCCCAAATGTGGGCACACATTAAGTAGTTTTGAGAATTTTGTGATAAGTTTGAAGACTAGAACAACATCAATCCTTTGTCCCTAGCAAATAGCCCTATCCATGATCCACATTTTAAAAAAAAAGGATTTTTGTCCACTTATGTTGATGAATGATTCTATGCCTATTTTTACCTCAAACAAACTTTTGTGAAGTAATCCTGGTTTCATTTTAGGAACAAATTTATGGTAAAGAAACAATCTAGGGCTTGTTTCGCATGTGCCTAGCTATGGGGACTCCTTTGAAGCTGAAGCAATGAAGAAGAGCCCATGCATGTTGAAGAGGTACCTTTCAACTCCATCATCCTTCATGACGAAGTTCTTGAAGAAGGCATAAAAAAATATCAATAAGAAGAGCATCTGCAAGGGGCCCTTGAAAGTATTGGTGTTGAAAACCTAGTTGGTAAAGACACTTATTTCACTCACCATGAAGGTGAGGGTTTGGTGAGTTTTTCTTCTCAAAATTTTGAAATTGTTGAAAAGTATTTTAATGATTCGATAGAATAAATGATGGGGTCAAACCCTTATATGATCATATGATAGATGATACTTTTTATATTATGGATGATATTTTCCTAGAAGTAAAGCATGCTTGTAATGAATATTCTTGGAGATATTTTGGAGATCCTATTTATGATACTTATAGTGTTGAAAGTGATGAATATTTCAACCATATCAACATGCTAGTACTGCAGACTTGGAGTAGCATGAGAGGATTTTTGATGTATATTTGGGGAAGCCTTGTGTTCCCTCTTTTAGGGAAGACTTGGTCAATCATTTCCAGCCATCTTCTTTAGAACAACAGTGTTTTCTTGCTTCAAGGGAAATTTTGGGACAGCTTTGTTTTCCCTCTGCGAGGGAAAATAAGGGGCATCATTCCTAGCCATGTTTTCCATAGAGTGATGTTGATCTTGATGATGATTTGGGGCAGCAAGAAGGTATTATTTATGCAGGTTTTGATAGGAATTTCCAGCCATATCCTTCAATAATCAATGATGGTTGTTATCTTGATTTGGGGCAGCATAAGGGTGTTATTATTATAGGTTTTTGGCAGAGCATTGTACTCCCTCTCCTAGGGTGTATTTTGAGCAATTCTTACAGAGACATTTCCAGCAATGTAATGCTTTTGTTCATGCTGATTTGCATCATTTATTGGGGCTGTTTAGTCATAGGTTTTATGCACAGAGTTTCCAGCCACCAAATCAATTTAAAAATGATGAATTAATGGGCAAGAAATCAACAAATCAGTATGCTTTAGGGGCTAGAAATGGTTCATTCCAATAATAGTTAAAGGTAATAATTTTCCACCCTCTACATCTAAAAGTCTGGAATTTCCATGGAGTTTTTCAACTAATCACTCTTGTTTAGCTGTTGGAAATGACATGGTGCAGAAAGTTATTTTTATCTTAGGCTTTGATAGTCATTTAAAACAATCTACCTTTGATAAGGCTTATCCAATCTTGGATAGAGAGAGCTTGTGGAAATACTTGTTATTCTTGGAAAGGGTTTGAGGATGTTGATGGCAATTCACATGCCTATGTCTAATGTTTATGTTTATCCCTATTGTTATGAAGATTAAAACATGTACTCATTTCAGGGTAGATGTTGTCTTGTCTTGGTCCATCACCAAACATGATGGAAGAAACCGTGTGATGGATGAGATGTTAAGGTGGCTTCATCGGCGATTTGACTTTACCTAGCAAGCTCTTTTTCATTTACTTGTAAATCCAGTTCTAAAAAAATGATGATGATAGAAATTTTGGATGTGATGCAGTGTTTAGGGATGTTGAGAATTGAGATTATCCATCCTACCACATGGTTTTTTGGTTTTGTTGCATTGATGATCATTTCTAACAAGTCCATTTCATAGAATCTGAGGTCCTCATGCACTCTCATGAGATTACATTTCCTGCAGCTAGATCCAAATGCTATCCTCCATTTTGCATGGGTATCCACATGTGTTTTTTATCTCATTTTCTTACATGTTGATAGATATTTGGATGGACTAGTATTAATTCTTGTGGAGACCATTTTGTGTGGAGCATTCTTGATACTTAGCACATAGATGGAATCATAACCCTTGCATGTATGAAATCACCTAGAGATAAGGAAAGTAGTAATCACCCTTGCATATATTAAATCGCCTCCCCACCCACGATTATCCTTGGAAATTTGTGATGCATATCTCTAACAGCACTCGACCTTTCAATAGTGATATCATTATTGATGGCCTAGGAATTTACATAGGAATTTCAAACAGTACAAAGGTTAGTACAATGTTAATTTTCAATTAAAGAAGCCAGGTCTCTTTAGCATTCTAGGGTTTGGGTCCACCCTTGGGTTAGAGCTTTAGGTTTTAGGGTTATATTATATTTCATTTTGTGGATATATCATTACTATTAGAACAATGGACATAGAATGCAAACAAATGGATTGAATAAAGAATCAAACTAGAAAAGGTGATGTGATGCGCTTCTCCACTACTAGTGTGATTCCTTGTTTTGTTTTCAAACCCATTGTAGTGGAACCAAGCTACAAATAAAATTAAAAAAATGTAAGCTAACGACTTGAAAAGCAAAAAAAAAGGTGTATTCAATGAATAGAGAGATGTATTGAACCTTGATTGCTTCCATGGAAAAAATATGCCTATGAACCCGTCAAATCACTAAGTAATGTTAGGTGAGCCATGCCTTATCTCCCTAGATAGAGATCATTTTCCACCAGTTTAATTTTTGGTTTACCCAAAAGCTCTGTCTCCGTCCATCACTAAACCCGCTTGATTGAGATCCATTGAAGTCGCTTGGGCTTGTTTGTAATTTTAGGACAGATCAAGCATAAAAAGGGGCTTTCTCATGGTTCCATTCTTGCAACTTTCTGGCTCCATACAGGGATTGGGAATCCATGAAAAGGAAAAAATGTATGTCCTTCGATGGCTAGGACGATAGTCAACATTCCTTCTAGGTTGATAGATCATTGCAAACTATGGATGGCTCTATTATCGGAATGAATTCCTCTCCCTGCTATGTCTATTGGTGTATATTAATCACCTTCCCTGCTGACTACTCCGCCACTCTGAAGAGGCATATGGTTGTTAGAGCCATGGAATATCAACTCATCGTAGGACAACTATACAAGATCGAAACATACAACATTCTTTATATATGTGTCTTAGACCATGAAAGGATTGATATTCTTTAGGAATGTCACAATGGAGTTGCGGGTGGGCATGTTGGAGGTAAAGCAAATGCACAGAAGGTTTTGAAAGCAAGTGTTTCTAGCACTTCCTAGAGCTTCTTGCAGTGGCTATGAGACTGTTTCCTATGGATTTTTGAGATTTAGTTCATACACCCAACCCAATATGCCCTCTGGGGGCCATACATCTCTTGTGGAACCCAGAAACTGGGTATAGAAGCAAAACTGGTCGCCATCCACGAAATTTATAAACTGGGGATCCAAGAGATTTATATATAATTGCCAATTATTTTTAAAAATCAGATGACCATGTCTATTGGGTGTCAAAAATCCAATGGGTATTGGGCCACTACAAAAAAAAATAAAAAAAAATGCATTTTAACACAAGTAAAATCTGAGCCGAAGCCCAAATTTCAGAGTGTCGTTGGTTGATTTTGTCTATTGATGCCATCAAATTTTATGTTTCATCAGTTTAGACTCTCTACATGACCTTATTTAATAAACTTGGGATAAAACATGTGAATATACTCTCCATGATGTATGTTTTTCCCTAGAAACCTTAATTGCAAGGGTTTTGTGTGTGATCTTTTTGGTAACTTTTCAAGGGAGTAAAATCTTGATTGGACTAATAAAACTAGTGTATTTAGAGATGAGACATGAGATAATTACATCTATAAATGAAATAATTTTTTTTAAGCTAGGGGAGAGTGATCATATTCTAGAGGTGGTGTGAAGAGGGCTTTCACAAATGTAGAAATTTCTTCCAAGATACTAAACATCATAAGGAATTGAAAATGAGATCCTGAAATAGAAATTCAGTTTAATCAGTTCCATTTTTATCAAGCATGATGCATACCAATGATCTCCTATAAAGCCTCAACAAAGTGGATGTAGCATTGGGTTTGTTCAATTGTGCAAAGAGGAAAAGTTGGTGTACTCCAATTAAGCAGACATATTGTTATTTTCTGGATGGTTTGATAAGATTGCAAAGTTGATGGTATTAAATATCTACTTGAATATATAGGTAAGGGAGTGTTGTAGCACTTAGTTCACACAATGTGAATAAGGTGATATGGCACTACTCAATAGCTGACAACTTAGAACTGGATTCTAGTTGCCTTAAACAAATGAAAGAAGTTGGGACTGAGGCTAACATAGAAACATATCACTCCTTTGTTAAGTTTTAAGTTGTTTCCGAATATAATATTATCATATAAGGAACTTTGGATGTACCCAACATTTGAAAAATTAGTTTGCATTCATGTTGCATGCACTTTTGAGATGATTTTACTGCTAGAAAAATCTAATAGACTTGATACAACTATCAAACTTTTTTGAAGAAATGAAAACCAAAGGATTCTTCCTGAATTCCTCAATATTTAGATATATTGTTGACTCGTTATGTAAGGTGGAGACATTAGAAATGACTATGGAGGTCTACATGGACATGCAAGTAGTTTTATTTTGATACTTTGTGAGTACATTTACTTCTCTGAAGGATGGAAACTGGATATGGCATTAAATCTCTAACCAGAGATAAAGGCAGGCTTCACACCATGTTATGGTTTTCACACCATGGTCATTAATTCACACTCAATTTCTAGGAAATTGGATATTTGTATAATTATTTGAAAAAATGGAAAAGACAATTATATTGTTCATGGATACTATATTTGTTCTCTACCGAAAATTCATGCTGCTCAATGACAGGTTGATCAGTCCTGGGTTTTGGGGATTGGGTAGTTGGAGATAAAAGTGAAATTTTCAAAATCTTCCATTTTGGGACCATTTTTTATATATTGGGATGTTTTGTGAATGGTAAAATTGTTTTGTACTCTCTTAAGGAAGATCAATAGACATTTTTTTTCTTTTCTATGCTCTTCTTCCCTATTATTTCTACTATTGTAGTAACAAACATGGTGATTTGACTTTCTTTTCATGTGATTCACCTTTCTTATGATTCAAATAACAAATATGAAATATGAACAACAATCCAATATTTTTATTGTATATGAAACCTAAAATATGAAAAGTAGATCCTTTGATAAAGCACATGATATGAATACCACCCTGCATTGAAATAGTTCAACAAGATTAACAAGCATAAGCCACCTCTGTAATATGTTCAAAAGTATGGCTTAGCAAAGGAATTAAATTTGAATTTGTGTATAGCTATGTAGGAGTGATTAGAATCTAATACAACAATAGAATAAATATAAATATTTTCAGAATAATAAGGAATTACTACCTCTTTCAGAAATAATATTCCAAATTAATGAAGATCGTTAATAAGAGCTTATGACATTTCACATATTGAAAGAAGAGGAATTTAAAGCAATTTTTATTAGAATGCATATTGTGTAAATTGAACCCAAGAGATAGAACAATTACACTCACAAAATTGCTAATCAAACATGCAAAATTAACATCAAAGGAGATTGAAATTGGAGCATAACACTAATCTGTATTGAATAATTGTACAATATCCAACCTTGTGAAGTAATAGGTTGCTGCAATATATAATTACATGAGATATTCTAATGCATAAGGATTCCATTCAAAAAGGTCAAAAATTAGGCTGCTAAATCTAGTCAAATCCCCCACAGGTGCATACAGTAGTTTCCAAATCCACCAAGATGCTCACGAATTGGCTAAGTCAAGTAGGAAAAATAATGAGGGATGGAAAGACAACTCATACATTCTTTTATTAGGATAAAATGAGGAAGGATGATGTGGGCAAAAAACAAGTCAACTACACCTAGTCTAGCTTTTCCTTTTGCCTTAATTCTCAATAAAACATGCAACTTTTTAGAAAAATAAGATATGTGCTTTGGAGGATCTAGAATAAAGAAGACATGCTAAATATGGTTTCTAGGAGGTTTCCCAAGTGCTCTATGACTCATTTTTATAAAGTGTTTACTTCTAAGTCATATAGAAGGCAACTAGCATAGAGTGGAATCTAGGATAATAGGTAATAAGACAAAAATTGATTTGATTAATGTCTAAGGTAGGTAACTATGGGTTGATTATTCCAACACCCCCCCTTAATCCTGAATTTATGAGTAAATATCAGAAAAATATAGGGCCTAGTAGCAAGGCTTAGTCACCCTTTACATACTGCTTGTCCATACAACCAAGGAAAGAGGCAAAAACCCAGTGGGAAAATCCTCCCTTAAACATGGACAGGAAAAACAAAATTTGGAAATATTTTCATCAATCATGCTTCATAGCTTGATTAGAAATACCTAGTAGTGATTTGAGATTCCTAAATTTCTTCTCACAAAAACTATTGGTTAAGATGTCCGCTACTTGTTCTGAAGATGCATAGAAGAGTAGATGAATGGTGCCATCATTCACAAGCTGTCTGATGTAGTGCATATGGATCTCAATGTGTTTGGTTCATATTCTCTGAACTGGATCATTGCAGATTTGAATGGTGCTATGATTATCACAATAGACAATAGTTTAAAACTCTAATTCAAAGCCACATTATCCAAGTATTCCCTGCAACCACAAACATTGAGTTGTTGCATTTACAACTCCTCTATACTCTGCTTATGTAGATGAGAGTGCTATGGCACTCTGCTTCTTTTTTGACCAGTTGATTGGTCCTTCTACAAGAATGAACACATATCCTGATGTTCACTTTCGATCTATGTTGTCACTTTCCCAATCACTGTCAGTAAACCCATTCAAATAAAGATCAAATTTTGCTTTGTAGAAGATCCCATGAGTTCTTGTTCCTTGAACAAAGTTAAGGATCCTTTTGGATTCCCTCTAGTGGATTTCATGAGGCTGATCCATGTATCTTGAAGCCACACTAAATACATAATATAGATCAGGTCAAGTGTGTGCAATATAAAGAAAACACCCTATCAACTACCTATACAGTGTATTATTTACCATAGGAGAAGAACCTGCTTCTTCAAGCTTAACTTCCAAAAGGAAGGGAGTATTGCTTGGCTTGAAATATTTCATGTTGAACTTGTTCAGAAAATATAAGTCATACTTGAAATGACGTAATTTTATTTCATGTTGGTATTGAGCAATTTCAAGACCCAAGAATTGGCTCAACAATCCCAAATCTATCATAGAAAATGCATGGCTCATTGCATCCTTCAAGGAGCCAATCTCTTTCTTTGAACTTCCTGTAATCAGAAGGTCATCCACATATAAGAAAATAATCATCAAAGAACAATGACTCAGCTTCAAATAAACATTAGGATCATACTTTCATTGAACAAAACTCAATGACAGCAGAAAGCCATCAATTTTGGCATACCAAGCCCTAGGGTCTTGCTTGAGCCCATACAATGATTTCTTAATCCTGCAAACTAAATATGGATTAGAAACAAAACCTTTAGGTTTCTTCATGTAAATATACTCATTTATATCTCCATTTAGGAGATCATACTTCAAATCCATGTGATGTACCTCCCACTGCTTCGAAGCTGCAATGGCTAAAGCTAGCGTTATGGAGTCCATATTTTCCACTAGTGCAAAGGTTTCATTGTAGTCAATACAATGTACTTGTGAGTATCCCTTGGCTACCAATATAGCCTTATATTTCAAAGGTGAACCATCATCAGAAAACTTAGTCTTGAAAACCCACTTACATTGAACTAGCTTCCTCCCCGGGGGAAGATCAACCAGTTCCCAAGTGTTGTTCTTTTGGAGCGAGCTGAATTCTTCTTTCATGGATGTTTTCCATATTGGATCATGTGCTGCATATTCATATGTCTGTGGATATGATTCAGCCATAATATATCACTTCTTAGAAAATAAAGGATCTTTCATACAAAGGGCACTCTCAAACTGAGATCTAGTCCTCCTAGTGTCACTAGGATTTCCAGCTAGTTCCCCAACTGCATGAATGGTCTTTGCTGCCCATTTTGGTCTCGTAGGACTATTAGGATATGCAATCAAATCATCATTATCAGACATATCATATCATAAAACTCATTAGTATCTCCACTTACAATCATTGGATCTGGTGGTGAAGAATACTCTCCAACTTCAACTGCTACTAAAGGCTCTTCTTGGAACTGAACACTTCTTTCAATGAAAGATTTGATAATGCTCAAGTTGATCATACTGTACCATTTTGAATCTTTAGAACACCCAACAAATAGGCACTCTTGATTTGGGGCTACAAATCCTTTCTCTTTTCAGTTATAATTCTAGCCCAAGCCTTTGAGCCAAAAATCCTGAAATGGGTCACATCTGGCTTGTGCCCGATCCAAGATTCGAAAGGAGTCATACCATCAATATTATTATGAGGCACCCTATTTTGAATGTAGGATGCACATTTTATAGTCTGAACCCAAAAATTTGGTGGAAAATTCTTAACCTCCATCATGCAGGTTGCCATCTCCTTCAGTGACCTATTCTTTCTCTCAGCAAGACCATTTTTCTATGGTGTGTAAGGGATCGCATGTTGCATCTGAATACCTACATATTTACAATACTGAATGAACTCAAACTTGACATACTCACCACCATTGTCATATCTGAGGATCTTGAGTTTCCTCCTAGACTGGTTTTCAACCAAGGCTTTAAAGACTTTGAAGAGCTCAAAAACATCAGACTTATGCTTTAGGAATTAAACCCAACAATACCTGGAAAAGTAATTTATGAATGTCAGTGAATATTTGTCTTGACTCATGGACATATGAGGAAATGGACCAGCAATGTCACTGTGCATCAACTCAAGAGGTGTAGAGGTTCTCTCATGACTAGCTCTCTCAAATTTGTGCTCTGGGTGTTTTCCTAGGATACAACCTTGACAGACTCCCTCGGAAAACTTGATCTTTGGTAACCATATGACCATATATTTTTCACTCAAATAAGAAAGATAATTGTATTTAAGATGGCGAAATATTTCATCCCAAATCTTGATTTCCTCATTAGCATGAATCAGAAGAGCATAGGGGTTTGAGTAGGGTAGAAAATGGGAAAACATGTATACCTTTGAAGCGTGACCAACAACACCTTTTTCTATTACTTTACCATTCAAAATCTCAGTGATTTCAACATCATCGAGAGAGAATATGATGTTCTTTGGAGACCCAGTGTGAGTCATCTGATACACTGACAAGAGATTAGAGGCCAGGCCTGGAACATAAAACACAATATTGAACTTACCATGGTCAAGATCAATCCTTCATTTCCCCAAAATGTCAGTGAGAGAGTCATCTCCTAAAACTATTGGTGGACCTTTCGACATGTCAAGAGAGGAGAATGCCTCTTTTGTCAAAACCATATGTCTAGAAGCTCTAGATTCTATGATGAATCAAGGTGAACTTGATGTACCAGCAACCAAGGCATGTACTCTCTCTCTGTCCTCTAAATTTGATCCTTCTTCCCTCTTCTTTGAGCAATCAGGAAGGGAGATGTTATTCTTCTCCAGGATTTGGGTCAACATGTCAATTTACTTCTTCATACAAGAGCTCTGAGGATGATAGCCCTTACTATAGTATGCACACTTGATCATTTCTCCTTTGTTCTTCTTCTTCTAGAAGTTATTTTTGGAACCTTGGGGATCCTCTTCATAATTGTTCTTGTCTCTCTTTTGCTCAGGTGGATTTTTAGCTTTTTTCTTTCTTTTCAATCCACCCTTGAATCTCTAGCAACCAAATCCTGGTCTTTGGAAGGTTTGATGGAACCCATCTGTTGAAATATTATAACTTCGAAGAATATTCTATATGTATCTTTTGTGGTCCCCGAGGGTCCTATCGGGAGAACCACTTGTATTACTTTGTACCCCGATGCTTCTAATTGGAAGAACTAATAAGAGTCATGAGGTAGTCCCCTCTAATTGTAAAGGTGGGTCATTAGCACCCCAGTGTGGTTACTTGAGCCTACATGTGTAACTCGAGCCTACATGATTAACTTGAGCCAACATGTTAGGTGAGTTAATTGAAGTGAACGGATGAATATAAATAGAGGTGTAGCTCTCCTCATTTGTGACACACTCACTTGTGTATCGCACTTGTGGAGAAGAGAAGTAGCTGGAGAAGGAGGAGGATCAGGTTTTTGATCTCCTTGTTGGTTTTACCTTTTTACCTTTTTGGTGCATCTATATTGAGGAATATTTTGCTGGGTTTTTCCCTTTAGGATTTTCCCAGGATAAATATTTCTGTTCCTTTTGTATGGTTGCGCTTGTCTATCTTTCAGTGATCCTGTTTATATGCTTTTGTTATGAAATCGAAATGAAATACTAATGATCTAGCTTAGCATATGAAAATTTAACATGGTATCAGAGACACCCTGAAAGAACACATTGTGCAGCTAAAGAACCTATGGATTCTTATTTTTTGGGTATCTATCCATGATCAATCAGAAAAATAAGGCTAGATTGACTCTCCATTGAAGGGCGCATCTTTCTATCGAAGCGGAATTCGATTCCGAGCATTTTCAGTTTTGGTGCAGAAAATTAGGGCTTTCTACAGGAGAAGAATTTTTGAGTGAGCCCAGTATAGGATTTTTATCCTCATAAAAATCAAATTTTAGAGACCTGGATCAAGAAATTTGGTAGGGTGAAACTCTGGGAAAGTCAAACCCTAGTTTGACCCTGATCTAGAAAAACCCTAAATACTAAAACTGCTAAGTTTTGGTACATTCGCTATATCCTATGATTGGAAAAGGCTAAGGAGTTTAAAATTGTAGACGCCAAATTTAAGATCCTTATTTACATTGTGTCCAAAATTCAGCCTCATTTTCACTATATTCTTGGAGATATTACCCCTCCAAGTTAGGGTTCTATCCTCTTCCAGAATTCATCCCTAAACAGGACACCTGGGGCGAATTACTACAGCGTGGGATACATAGGTCCAAATGGAATTAATGTAGATGTTCCAGAAATATAATAGGCTTTAATTTATGTGGTCTGAATTTTAGAACCTGAATATGAACCAGTGACACATGGAATTCCGTACAACTTCACTATTCTAAACAGTCCTGTAATAGGTCACCTTCGGAAAATGATCATAAATCCCAATTGGTGAAACCAATTATGATGAAACCTATTGTGTTGGATTAGGAACATGAGAGGTTACCTCAGTGAGAAATTTCAGGCACATAGGAGCAGTAATTTCGGAGATATCATAGAAACAGTAACATGCATTTCTGTAGAAGAAATTGGAAAACTAGGGCTTCCTATTCTGGGAGCTTCCCTCCACTGTTTTCAGAAAAGGAGTACATTGGACAGCTCCATTTGAATATATATATATATTTCTATCCAATCATATCTAAAATATTCCAAGTTTTGAAAATTAGGGTTTCTCTGACAAACCCTAGATGATCCAGCTCTGGAAGCACGACGGACACCTCAAATTGGTAAGATCTAATCTTTTGCTATTTTCATTTGAGGTTCTCATTTCAAAGTGATCTATCACATCAGCTTGATGATAATCTTGAAAAAATTCCAAGCATGGAAGTATTTGATCTCTCTGAAGAAAATGAATTGGACACCTACATGAGTAGAGAGGTTCTAGTTCTAGAGGGAGATGACCCCCAAAGCCTTACACAGGAAGAACTTGATCAAGGCCAAGAAGATCATTGTTGATTCAATCACGGATCAACTTGTGCCACAATTGTCTTCCCTAAAGACACCAAATATTTTTGAATCCTTGATCAAACTATTTGAAGATAAGAACATAATTCAGAAGATGGATTTGAGAAAACAGTTGAAGAATGTGAAGATCTAGAATGCATAACACCTTGAAGCGGTAGAAGAAGAAGAAGAGAATGTAGAAGTGGTGATAGCCACCTTGAATGGCCTACCATGATCATGGGATTCATTCATGCGAAGAATGTATGCTAGAAGTAAGTGATTACTTTTAGCTTGACTAATAAGAAGAGAAGAACAAGATGGGAACAATTGAAGATCAAGCTCTCACCATTCAAAGAAGATCCCTCTAGCGATGAGGAATATGAAAAACTCAATTCTTGAAGAAATTCTTATTCATCTTATCATTTGGATAAGAAATGATGATTTCATGAATGAAGAATATGATAAAGTAGAATGAGCAAGATGGAGTCTACCCATGAAACACATAAAAGATAAGTATTCAATTGTCATTTAATGATATTGTTTTGTTATGCATGATAGATTGTTTACATTAATGACTGTATACTACTAATATGCATGTGATCGGTAAGTAGATCATGGTGCTATACATCTCTCCATTGCTACTTATCTAGAATGAAACCTCTTTGCTGACATATTGGATTAGTGCACAATCTCAATGATGTCATGATATAGATGGAAGGCATCTAGAAAGTTTCCGTGAGATATGGATGAATGTTTTATTGGCTAAATAGTTGCATGATGCATAAGAATTTGTCATTATGCATATTTTTTATGAAATAGTTCTAACCATGCAACTGGTGCATTTGAATTGTAGGAAAGGTCATGTACAACCTCCTATAAGAAAAGAAGAACAAGACTTGTTTTGAATAACAAGTGATGACAATTCAATAAACATGAATCTGAAGCTCCCAGTGTCAGAGACACCATGAGGGAAGAAAGAGCTTCAGAGAGCAGTAGATCCACCTCAAAGGATGAAGACCACCATGGGTATGAGAGATAAATCAAGATGAAGAAAAGAATGCTATGAAAGAAACTATGATCAAAGAATAACAGTTGATCATGGGGAATGATGTATACGATATGATTTCGATACATAAAGGGAAGTACATAGTAACCTCCATATGGATCTACAAGAACAAGTGTACAAAGAAAGGTTCATGATTTGCCTCAGAAAGAATAGACTATGACATGACATACTCTCTTGACTAGTATATATCCACCTGTATAGAATGAAGAAGGAAGATAATACTCCACTTCAGGGGAGTGACTAAAGAAGATATCTTAGTTCGACATGGTATGACATGATGGACAACTTCTTGATGGATCGAGACTTTACCAAGAGTAAAGTGGGTTCCAACCTTCAAATTTGAATGCAGAATACTAGGATATGTTGATGATCTGACAAGATGAACTCATGAAAGATGTTATGATGAAAGAATACTAGGATGATGTATGGGATATAGTTCCCAAACCAGAAGGAAAGAGTATTGTATCCTCCAAATGGATATACAGCTGACAGAAGTATCGATAAGTATAAAGCAAGATTTGTGGCCAGAAGTTTCTTTCAGAAAGAGGGAATTAATTTTGAAGAGACACTTACTCTAGGAAGCAAGGTACACTTCCTTCAGAACTATCATGGTATTTCCATGGTTAAGTAAAGACAAGCCTTCCTTAATGGTATGATTGAGAAAGAGTTTTACATCGAATAGTCATGAGGATTTGAAGTTGAAGCTAGATGGAATCATGTATGCAAGTTGAAGAAGGCCCTCTATGGCCTGAAGCAAGCTCCCAGAGCTTGGTATGGAAGAATAGATAGTTTCTTGTCGAGCATGGGATTTACCAAGGGTAAAGATGATCCTAACCTTTATCTCAAGGTTGTAGAAGATGAACTTGTCATCCTGTTATTATATGTGGATGACTTATCCTTGACAGGAAATGAGAAACAGGTGATGGAAAGCAAGAAGAAACTAGCAGAAGAATTTGAGATGAAAGACCTTAGGTTAATGCATTATTTCCTAGGTCTTGAAGTATGGAAAAGTTCAAAAGAAATCTTTCTCAACCAGGGAAAGTATGCGGTAGAGATATTGAAGAGATTCAATATGTTGGAATTCAAAGTCATGGCCACACCCATGGACTCCAACCTAAAGCTGTTAGCTGATGAATCATTAGAGTTAGTGGATATGAATCATTACAGACAGATCATTGGGTCATTGATGTACTTAAAAAATACCAGACTAGATATGTAATAAGAAACTTGGATAAACTATCTCTGGAATATCTGTTGATTATGAATTTCAATTGTTGAGAACATACCCTCCCTTCCCACTGGTGGAAACTTGGTTCCAACAGCTCTCCCTTGACATCTCGGGTGAGACTTCATCGCGCTGGTTGGGCGTCGATAGAGTGGGAACCCTAGTCGATGAGGCTTTGTTGGTGAATCGCACCAACAAGGATGGGACCATTTGTTGTTGTGATTCCCCAACAAATCCTAGTCGATAGGCGTTCCCACTCTGTCGATGCCCAACCAGCGCAATCTCCCTGAGCATCGTCCCAGATAGGTTTGACCCTACCCAGCAACACCTGCAAAGTTAATGAAGTCTCACCTGAGATGTCGAGGGAGAGCTTCCAGAACCATGTTTCTAGCAGTGGGAAAGGAGGGTACGTTCTCAGCAATTAAACTTCATAATCAACATACATTCCAGAGATATTTTATCTGAATCACTTATTACAGATCTATTTGCATAGCTAGTAAATCACTACCAGATCACATTACTTGATTCATTGCAACAGTCACATTCATTCATAAACTTATCCATCATAGTCATTGCAGATCAAGAAGACATAAAAGACATGATAAATAATATCATTTCAGAGAAACATCCATCATGTCATTTCCCAGCTACAATTAACAAACAATATGCTGAATTCTCTGGTTTACCACGACATGCCACTTGAACAGATTTCTGAATAGAAGAATACGATTGAGGAGCTAGCGGCACAACTTGAAGCTATGGAGAAGGAGGCAAAGATGATTGCTAATGAAATGAAACAGTTCTAGAAAAGTGTCATCTAGAATGACCAACTGGAGTAGTTGGCCAAGTAAGCATGGGAAGCAAACACTCAGTTAGCAACACTGAATATGTTGTTATGCACAATTCCTCTTATGATTCATATTACATGATCGAAAGAACTAAAGGACCTGCACAAACGAGTCACTCAAGACCAAGAATGTCAGTGCAAGCACAGTACCCAGCTCGATGAATTCCAGGACGTTGGCAAGAAGTTGGTCATTAAAGCAATCGTCACACCATAGGTGGTCCAAGAAGGCAGGAAGATGGTAGATGGAAAGGCTATGGAGGAGAACCCACATATGAAGGACCTTCTCACTTGTCAAGAAACATTCGAATGAGTTCAGCTCCAGCTCCATGAAATATCACACCAGTTTGCAGACTTCAAGGCTAAGACGATGGAGTACACCCTGTCAACCTGATGTGGGTCGAGGACGAGCCACAAGACTGTGTTGGGGGCCTGTTGGCAAGGGTATTAGGTAAGTGAGTTGTGCAACACCGTGGAGGCTACCAAATCTCACACGCCACCACGAAGGTCGACAACAACACGATAGGTGGAAGAATAACAATTTTTGGAATTCTTTGTGCAATTTTGTACTTATTGGCCACATTTTGTGGATATAGGTCACTAGTTTGTTAGAAGTTAGTTAGAAGTGGACCTTGGATGTAAATGGGAAAGCCTATATATAAATTTAGAATCACAATTGTAATAGAGAGATCATGGATGAAATATATCATGCGATCAATCCTTTTTGTGACCCAAGGTGTGTCCTTGTCGATTCATTTTGTCTTTGAGTAGTTTTGGCACTATCTAGTTTGGTCAGTTAGTGAATCTAGCCAGGTATTATTCTCCTGATGTGGATAAGTATTGTGTTACTTGGATCTATTGCACAGAAGTAATATGACATGATGGATGTTGCTCTAAAATGATATTATTTCTTATGTCTTTTCTGTCTTATTGATCTGCAATGACAATGATAGATGTTTTATGAATGAATGTGACTATTGCGATGAATGAAGTAATGTGATCTGTTAGTGATTTACTAGATATGCAAATTGATCTGTAATAAGCGATTCAAATAAACTATATCTAGAATATCTATTGATTATGAAGTTGAATCCCTGAGAACATACCCTCCCTTCCCATTGCCAAAAAATTGGTTCTGACAGCTCTCCCTCGACATCTCAGGTGAGACTTCATCCGCTTTGCGGGTGTTGCCGGGGAGGATCAAACCTGTCTAGGTTGGTGATCAGGGAGATCACACTGCTTGGGAGTTGATAGAGTGGGAACCCCTGTTGACGAGCCTTTGTTGGGGAATCATGCCAACATGAACTTATACATTCTATCATCTTTTTTTGACCATTAGATACTCAAAGTTGTGTATTGATCCTTTTTACCATTATAGAGGAATTTCTAAGTTAGGTTCCCAAGTTCTTAAATGGTGCTAGCTCAATGGAAGAGCACCCGCCTTACAAGTAGGAGGTTGGTGGTTCAATTCCTCCATGCCCTAATGATATTATAATATCGGTTAAAAACAACTACATTAGTAACCAAAAAATAAGAGATAAGTGACCAAACAATGAGAGATAAGTGACCAAACAAAATGACCAAAATTTGTAAATAAAATTACTAAAAACGACTAAATTAGTGACCAAAAAATGAGAGATGTGAAACTTGGAATTAAAAAGGATGCAACACATGGTGCAAATGATGAATCCAATCATGGCTTTGATATGCTAGCAAAATAAGACGTGAAACTAGGCATTAAAAATGATGCAACACGTGGCACTAATGATGAAGCCAAACATGGCATTGATATGGTAGCAAAATAAGATGTTACTTTGGATGCAAGACATGGTGCTATATAGGAAGCAAAATATGGTGCAACAATAGAAGAAATATTAGGCATCATTTTGGTATCAAAACACGATGAAAAAAAGGAAGCAAAAATTGGTGCAAATTTGGAATAAAAAATTGACACATATTTGGAAGTAAAACATGGTGCGAAATGGGATGCTAAAGTGGTAGCAAAAATGGATGCAATATTGGATGTTAGTTTCGATACTAACATGGTGCTATTAGGGATGAAAATATGGTGCTAATAGGGATGCCATTTAAGAAGCAAAAGAGGACACTCACTAGGAAGCAAAATATGACATTATTTAGGAAGCAAACCTTGATGTTGTTTAGGAAGCAAAGTTGGATGCTATTCTAGAAGCAAACAAATAGACGCTATTTTGGATGTGATAAATGATGCTATCTCTGAAGAAAAAAAAGACAATTTTTTTGAGACACTTTAAGTTTTTTCCATGTCACGTCCCATTTAGCATCTATTTTGAACACTCAATGTAAACAAATATTATACTAAAAAGGGATGCTAATTCAAGGATTTGTTGTAGTGGGGGGAAGACACAAAGAGAGAGATATAGTGGAGGGGGGGTATTAGTGGTATGGGGTGACCCGTGGATGTGTGTGGGAGTCTCTGTGAGAGAGAGA
>LPNX010175187.1:157615-226436 GCA_001517045.1 Pseudotsuga menziesii
GGGATATTGGGGGAAGGATAGAGAGAGTAGGGGGGTGCTAGTGGTAATGGGAGACATAGGGATGTGTGTCTGAGAGAGAGAGAGGGGGAAAAGAGGGGTGTTAGTTGTAAGGTGAGACATATATATGTGTGTGTGATAGAAAGAGAGAGATAGAGTAGAGGGGGGTTTTAGTGGTATGGGGTGACTTGTGGATTTGTGTGGGTGTTAGAGGTAGTTGGTATTAAGTTTTCTTGATTTTCTTAGATGATATATTAAAACAAATTGTCACTAGAAGATCAATGAAATAAAAGCAAGCACAAAAATATAAGAACACAATAACACACATATTTTCCTTGAGGAAACTAGAAGGTATAAAACCATGCAAAACTTCCTCGGTATAGATCTCAACAAGAGTAGTGTAAAACCCATACAACTTCTTCTAACTTCTTTATGGAGCACTAGTTCTTCTACCTCTTGAAAAACAACTTGAGTGAGTGAGTAAAAATGAAGCGGAGCACCTCCATATTTATATTCTTCAGTTGAATTGACCTCTAACATAACATGGACGACTTCTCTAACTGTCTGGGATGACTTTTCCAACTAGACACCATAAATAACATTTATTATATTGACACTTAGGTACCATTGAAACGACTTACATCTGGAGGCTTGCATTGATTCTTTAAATGACACTAACAAGACCAAACTTATATCCCAAAGGGGCAATACAATCAATACATCTGGAATATATTCCGAAGTTAGAATATTTTAACAACCCCTCTTATCTAGGAAGGTATTCAACCGTAGTAACAACTTCTACTACTACAACTGTACAACTAACTGGTGAGAATCTATATGTCATAGGAATTTTTGGAACATTGTCATACATATTCATCATCAATATCAGGTGGATCATATTCTACAGTCTCAATATCTGAATACTAAATCATCTTATGTATGTGTTCAATCATATTCTATCATCTTTTGGATCATATTCTGTAGCATCAGTATGTGAATACTGAATCATCATCTGTCACGTTAGCATATCAATACTAAATCATCTTTTGGATCCTATTCTATAGAATCAATATGTGAATACTGAATCATCGTATTTCTCATCTTCTATAGCATCAGTATGCGAATACTGAATCATCATCTACCATAGCTTCTGGATAATTTTCTATAGCATCAGTATGTGAATACTGAGTCATCTTCTGGCACATCAAGTTTTTCCAACATAAGTGTGTAAACATTGAACCATCATCATCTGTATCATCAGTATGTAGATATTGACACATCATCATATGCATCATTACTACATAAATAATGAGACAACAACAACATCATTAGCATGTTAGTGCTAGAAACAAAATCATCTGTAATGCTAGATCCTCATTTGCATCGCTAGCATAGAGATATTGGAACATCAACATCAAACATCAAAGTACTGAAAAAAACTCATCAGTAATCATATGAACAATATTCAGTATGATAATACTGAACCTACAACATCAGTATAAGAATACTGCAACTATCAATCATCTCATCAATCAATAATCATTAGTATGAGAATATTGAACCTGCTACATTAGTATAGGAACACTAAAACGATCTCAACAATAAACAATAATCAGTGTAACAAAACTGAAACTATCTCAACAATCATGTGAAGCAAACATATCAGTAATCATCAATATAACAATACTAAACCAAACATCTCAACAATCATCAGTATAACAATATTGAACCAAACATCTCAACAATAATCAGTTTAAATATACTAAACAAAACATCTAAGCAATCATCAGTATAGCAATACTTAACCAAACATCTCATCAATCATCAGTATAACAATACTAAACCAAACAAACATATAAACAATAAATGGTATAGCAATAATGTAGCAACCATATTTCCTGCTAACTATCTCAGAATAACATCATGATGAGTTCTCTAGTAGATCCATCCATGCATTTTTTCTAACATACTAACCCTTCTAATCCAACAATCCTAGTTAGATAGATGGATCTTCCTGGGGACCAATAAGCATTGTCTTGGCTTACAAACCCACTTGAGTTAAATAGATCTATCTATACATACTAATCCCCCTAGGACCAACATGCCTCATTTGACTGACCCTTTCAGGCCAACATTCCTAGCCAAACTTACCCTACTCTAGACCGAGATGCCACCATTGCATCCTTCTTCCATCTACCATCACTCCCTCTTTCGGGAGAGTTCCCTTTTTTACTACACCAATATTATCTTGAAAGTATTCAAATTTTACTTTAGCCATAGGCTTAGTTAACACATATGCCACTTTTTCCTTTGTAGGAACATACTTGAGATTTACCACTCCTTTCTGAATCATGACCTAAATGAAATGATATCTAACTTCAATATGATTTGACTTAACATGAAAAAATGGATTTTATGTCATCTTGATACAACTCTGATTATCACAAAGTATATCAGTAACATCTATCTCTGCATCAAATAATCCTTCCAACCTATTTTGAATCCATACTGCTTCGCTACAGGATGAACATGATACAATGTATTCAGCTTCTGTCATGCTAAGTGCAATACTAGTCTCATTTCTAATAAACCATGAGGCCATGCCTGATCCAAAACTAAATAACATCCTAAAGTGATATTTCTATTTTTAGCACTTCCTTCCTAATCTGGGTCTGTGAACCCATATAATATGATCTCTCCATTCGATGCATATCTAAGCCCATAATCTAAAGTTTCATTTAGATACCTCATCACATTTTTTGCTTTTATCAAGTGAATATGTTTGGGATTCACCATATACTAACTTAGCGTGTTTAAAAAAAAACATATATCTATTCTTGTATTGGTTAAGTACACCAATGAACTAATAATTTTCCTATACAAGATGGAATCTACAACTTCCAAAGTATCATCATTCAATAGTTTTAAATTTGTTGTCATCGGAGTAGTCATAGACTTGCAATCTATCATCCCAAATATTTTAAGGATTTATACTGTATATTTTCCTTGGTTCAGGAAAATATCATATGGATATTTCCATACTTCAAGACCTAGAAATTTGTGCATCATTCCAAGGTCTTTCATCTCAAATTATGTAGTGAGCTTCTTCTTACATTTGTTGATGGACTTATCTTCTCCTGCCAAGAATAAATCATCCACATATAGTAGTAGTATCATAAGTCCATCACCCTCAATCCTATAGTAGAGGTTAGAATCTTATTTACTCTTAGTAAATCCTAAACTCATTAGGAATCCATCGATTCTTCCATACCATGCTCTGAGTGCTTTCTTTAGTCCATACAATGCTTTCTTGAGTTTTGCATACATAAGCTTCCCATCCATCAGTCTCGAAACCTTGCGGTTGTTTGATATAAAATTATTATTCTATCAAGCCATTTAGAAAGGTTGTATTTACATCTATTTGGTGTAACTTTCACTTCATGTTGGATGCCAAAGCAAGGACAATTGTAATTGAAGTGTACCTAGCTACTAGAGCAAAGGTCTCTTCATAGTCAATTTCTTCTTTCTAGAAGAATTCACGAGCTATAAATATTGACTTGTACTTTTCTATACTACCATCTGCTGAGTGATTTGTTTTGAAGATCCATTTTGAGGATACCACTAACTTGTCTTTTGGTCTTGGTACTATCTCCCATATATAATTCTTTATGATGGATTAGTATTCCTCGATCATTGTGTTTGTGCCAGAAATTGTTTCCAAGGATAAAGAAACAAGCCAACACACACTCAAACAAAACTTAATAAAGTGAAATAGGTTTAGGGTTTCAGATGTATTTTCTTGGTTGTAAACTTTGGGAACCAGCAGGGAATACACTCATGAGCAAAATAATAACTAAATCATAAGAAAAAGAAGATAAAGATGCATAATATATTAAACAAGATCCAACAGAACATAATGTTGAAGTTCATTCATAAAAGACAAGCATCACCAGCATATAAACATAAACCAGTAATGAATATATCATTTAAGCAACTAAACAAGTTGAACAATGAAGCCAACACAGAAAATGAAGGTTTAAAAATGTCATATATCTCATAATTTTATCATCAAATGCATACAAGAGTTTTGATACTTAACTCATGAATAAGTGTAAAGACCTCCTAAATCTCTCCCAAAATCGAACCCTCTCAATGAATTTCTAACCTCTCTAAATATTTTTATTTACAAAATCAGTTAGGGATCTAACCCTAACTTCCTTTCCTCAACTCGATGAGATAAAGTAAAATGTACAATATTACAAAACATGATATTTTCTAAAAATAGTAAACACTAACTAATATTTTTCTCAAAAAGATAACAAATAACTGATAGAACAACTGACTCATAAGTCCTTTACTGCCTCAGCTAGAAAAGCTATGCCATCTAGTGCCTAAAATTTCTTCCTAGCTTACCTCTGCTCCTCTTCCATGTCAGCTATCCTTTTGGTGAGCTCCTCATTTTTCTGCTGCAAGTCCTTGACTATGTTTTTCAACTCTGTGCATTGCAATTCAGTGGTTCTTTTTCTCTTTAAAACCTCTTTAGATACTGCTATCAGTTCCTAAAAATGTTCATTAACATCCTGTAGATCTTCTCTAAGCCTTCTATTTTCCATCATCAGCCCCTCGTTGATCTCTTGCATATAGTTCATCTGCTGTTTGTACTGCTTAATAGTTTTCTGCAAGTTTTTCTTATCTGAATCAAATGACCTTTCTGTCATAATCTCTTGTTCATAACTAGGAATCCAAGGTATGTCAAACCTCTTAAACATGTCTGCATCTTTGTTTAACAGGTTTGTGGAAATATTAGGAATCTTAGGGTCTTCTAGAATACCTGCTTCCCTAAGTATGAGTTCATCTTCATCTTCCCATTCTTGATATTCAACAGGAGGTACTTCAGCTTTTTCTTCCTGCTGTTGCTCTAAAAGTTCATTTCTTATTTCAAGAAATATGGCAGATAGTTTAGGCTCAGGTTGTATTAACTCCTTTACTGACTGTGATGATCCTTTTACTTTTGTAGGATGAGAAGGTGAAGTTTTTGCAGCTGCTTTTTCTTTCTTCTAATGCTCATTTCATCAATTTCTGGTTCTTTATCTGAGTAAATATCATCCAGGACAGTCACTTTTTGGGTATTCAATATAGGATTGAGCAGCTTCTTCATGTTCAACCTTAGCTTATTCGTTGGCGTGGATTTAGGCCTGCAATATGGGGCTATCACTTCAAGATTTTTCTTCTTCTTATTAGGTTTGACTGTTTTGATTTCTGAAGTGTAGAATTCTCTGCATGTTTCACCCTTATCTTCAGTTTTAGCAATAGGCTGATCTTCTTCTAATTTATACCCTTCATCATCTGACAGAATGGTAATAGGACTCCTCCGCTTGGTCTGCAAATCCTCTTCATGAACATCAACCTCCTTTGGAACAACAGCTTTAACTTCATTGGAAAATTCTGCTGGTGTCAAATGTTTCAAAGGCTGCACTTCCTCTTCTGTAAACAATGAATACTTTCCTTTAACACCAGCTGAAGGCATTTGAGTTTTAGTCTTCATAGGCTCTGAGTCTCCTTTAGGATTCACCTCCTCTTTGTATTCAATTTTTTTCTTTTGTTCTAATTTCCTTACAAGGATTTTCCCTTTATCTGCCTACTTCTTGATTTGTTGATCTTCTTGTTTCATTTGAAAAGCTGACCAGAATAGGAAAAAATACCAAGTTTTTCCTTCAGCTTGCAGGACAGTGCTAATGGTCAACTTAATTAATCCATGGTGAAAAATTGATTGTGAAGAATGATCTATATGCCCGTTAACTCTGTTGGACATCTTTTGTAGGATTTTGTACAGGAAGAAGGGAAGACTCATCTTGGATACCCCCACCATATGCTGCAAAAATATGAAGTGGTATTTATAAATAAAAGCATATCTGCCCTCACATGTTATATAGCTCTGCAGGATTCTGATAGGTTCGACCCATTCCCTTCTGAAGTTCTGGATTAAGATTCCCTTGTTCCAATCTGGAGTAACATTTGGTAGTAAATACTTCTGAGCCTCAAAGGTGAAGAGCAGTTTCTTAAACCAAATTTCCCCTTCATTCTTAACTCCTATAGCCTCTGCTACTAGCTCTACTGTCAATCTGAACTTCAAAGTATCAAACACCACCATATCATCTATGTAACATTGTGCAAACCTACAGGAAACGTCAGCATTGTAACCATCTATTCTCTTGAATAAGTCCAGCCAGCCATCCTGTTGGAAAAGTTCAACACACTCTGGGAGTTTCTCAATCCAACCTATATCAGTAGGTTCAACTCTATTCACCTTGCCACTCTTACCCATTTGTCTTCAATAGCTAGAAATTATGTGACTTTTAGGGTTCAATTGATGACTTAACAGATATTGTTTCTTCTTCAAAACTCTAAATTTTCAATAACTTGCCTTCCTTAATCCTTCCTGAATGATTCTTTTAGTTTACTAATACAATTTAGGTATAAGTGATCTAGGACCTTCAGAGTACTCCAGCCTGCATAATAAACCTTTTAATAATACCAAAATTAAACCTCAAACCCTTCCAGTACCACCTTATGAAAACTTTCTGCACAATAAGACTTTGCAAATATGATCTCAGCTACAAGTTTCTCAGAGTAACTGAAAACTGTTGATGAAAACTAGGTATTATGCACACTACTCATTCAAATATTAGACCCTCTTTGTAGTGTATAATGAAGATCCCTATGTTCTAATGACAAGAAAAACAACCTCATGCTCTGTTCATTTTCCTGTTTCAACTTGACTTCAACACCAAATTAATCATCTTTCTAGCATGCACTAAAAATAGGTCTTCAGGCTACCTTAAATGTTCAGCCCCTTCACTACATTTTTCTCAATTAATAGGCTTATTTATGAAGTCTGGACATTATAAAATGCACATTTTTTTACATCACTATACTCTCAAACTTTGAGAAGGTCATGCTCAAATGAAAAATGATATTTTTCAATATTCCCTCACCAGCATTGCTAATCTTCTTATTTCTTCGACAAACACATTTTTTAAAGCATATATTGACATCTAGCTTAATCAATTTTGATAAAACAACGTTCAGCAAGGAAACCCCAAATTAATAGACATTTCTGGGCGTCTGTGGAATACCTCTTTAATGCTCAAATGCAGTTGATTTAAGCCAGTCTTCGTGCTATTTAATTGTTGGATTGAAGTGAACAAGTGTCTTCCTATGCTCAATTTGATTATAGGTGGTGGAATAAAAATGCCCTAATATCCAAGTAACCTCCAAAAAACCCTAACCGAGCTTTGAAACAACATTTCCGGGCTTTTGGCCTAAATCATCGGTGCACTATGAGTTTTCATCTTCGAAATTAAGATAGGGAATAACTGTCTTCTCATCATAGTCGGTTTATGTGGTTATCTGTCATGAGGAGCTGCATTATAACTGATGATGACCACGATATTCCTTCATGTCATGAAACCACCTATTCTCATGATGATTCCTGAGACATCACGTAGCAAACTCTTGAAAGCATGTGATTAGTCACTCACCATTCGAAATTATGCCAAAATTCGACTAAAAAATCGAAAAAATTATCAGTCGCGATATTCTTGTAGCGCTGTTTCGTTATTTTCAGGCTCTTGCGCTACAAGAATAACTTTTAACACTATTTTGGCGTTGTTTTACAACTTTTTGCCCTTTTGAATGCAGGTTAAGTGATGAACTATGCTTTTGGCATGTATTTGAATGATGACTATACTTATAATATTATTTGTGAGTCCACCATGCAACATGATGACCTTTTAAAACCCTTCAATAATCTATGGGATCAAAAAATAAAACAAAAAGTCTAAAAGCAAAAGCTCAAAATTTCACTTGAAAACTAAAAATCTCTTAAAGGAAGCAAAAAACCAAACTAAAGCAAATGAGTAACTTGGAATAAAATGCAAATCAAACAAAAATTGAAGAAACAAGTTACTGACTTAACACATTGCATCAACCCATTCCTTATTATTTGTTGCTTCTTCAAAACATGTTGGTTCTTTATCAACTAGATCACTCATCAAATCCATATAACTGGGGTATGACTTTGGCTTCTTCCTTTCCCTAATGGTTCCTTCTGGGACACCATCTCTTTTTTCTTCTTCGATTACATCACAAGACCAGGAAGGTTTTCTCTTTCAAGAAATAATTTCACTATGTAATTATTTTGATAAATGAGGTTTTGTCATATCATGATCCTTGGGCATGTGATCTTCTTCTTCGTTCCTAACTGGTTTAGGAATTTCTACAACCTTGGGACTTTCATGCTCCTCTTCATCTTCCTTATATTTCTTTGAATTTCTGAAGGTAGTATCTTCATCAAATGTGACATCTGTGGTAAGTTCAATTTGCTGGTATCCCGTGATATATATATGATAAGATTTTGATTGCTCACTATATCCTACAAAAATTCCCTTTTTCCCTGAAGGATCTAACTCTATATTTTTCTCCTTGGGAATGTGAATTCACATGGGACAACCAAATATATTTAGGTGAATTACTTTAGGATTTTCTTTGGAAAAAAATTATTCTGGAGTTTTGTTCCCAAGGGAACTATGAGAGAGTCTATTATGTACATAAACCGTTGTTTTGGTTGCTTCTTCCCACAAGTACATCAGTAGATCTTGACCATGTATCATATATTTCATAGTTTCCATGATAGATCCATTCTTATTTCCACCACACCATTTTTATATGGATTATAGGGAATGGTGAGCTCCCTCTTAATCCCAAATTCCTTGCAGTAATCGTTGAATTCATTTGATGTGGACTCTCCTCAATTATCTCACCTCAATATCTTTATTTTATTTTTAGAGAGGTTTTCTACCAAGGCCTTAAATGCCTTAAACCTTTCAAACACTTCATCCTTGTTTTTCAATAAGTATATCCAAGTCTTGCAGGAGTAGTCATCAAAAAAATAAGAAAAGTAAACATAGTCACTTAATGAAGTGGTTTGCATTGGCTTGCATACATATGAGTGAATAATATCTAAGATCCCTTTTTCTTTACTATCACTTTTTGGATAGGGATTCTTAGTATTCTTTCCTTGTGCACATCCTTTGCACACTCCTTCATATTCTATTTGAATTTTTGGTAGACCAGTCACAACCTTGCTTACAATTGGTATATCTTTGTAGTGAATATGAGCAAGCCTTCTATGTCATAGCTCACATGGGTTTATGGTACTGGTTGTGAATGTTGAATATATATGTCCCTTCAATTTGTAGAGTCCTCCTTCTTCAAATCCAATTTCTACTACATCATCTATGGTTTTTCCTTTTGTCCACATGAGGAATCTTCCATCTACAAAGGAAATTCTGAAGCCTTTCTTATCTAGGGATTAAATAGAAATATACTTCTTTTTTAGTCCTGGGACATACATGGCATATTTCATATTCATGGCCTTTCCAAATTTCAATTTATAGGATTCTTCTGCCATTCCTTTGATAGATATTGGGAATCATATCCAAGCATTATTTTGTGTGGAGATTCATTTTCTATAAGGTATCAGAATGAGTCTTTGTAACCTGTCATTGGGTTGGAGGCACCACTGTCCACTAGCTAGGTATCATTTCCTCGTGAGACTGATCGTTTAAGAGCAGAGATCAATACATATTCTTCACTTGAATTCTTCATCCTTCTTTCCTTACTCTTAAACTTGATCACTATCTTTAGCAGCACGAGATTTAAATCTTTTCATTTTTTGACTCATTTTTCTTTCATGGGATAGTTGATGGAAATGTGTCCCAACTTTTGACAAGTGAAACATTCATAATTTGAGAAGTATTTCTTGGAATTATTGAACCCTTGAGTCTTATGAGGATGGTCATGACTCTTCCTTCTGTTCTTTCCTTTGGTATGAGATGTCAAGGGTTATTTAGCTTTTGGTTAGTTATTTAGCTTTTCTTCTTCTTGGCGACATTATTCCCACAAATTCTAGAATTTGGTTAGTTTCCTTCTTGAACATATTCCCTGGATAAAATATTCCCAATATCTTGGAAGACCATTTAAGGTGGTCATCACAATTTCTTCTTCTTCAACTGTATAACCAATGGATTCTAGCCGATCCTTGATTTGAGCTACTCCTGAAAAGTAAGTCTACATTGTCTCTCATTTTTTATCTCTTACACTTTTGAGGTGATTCCTCGGGGTCATCTTCCTATTGATATTTCTTCCTTCAAATAGATTGGAAAGAGAATCAAACATTTATTTTGGATTTTCCCTTGAGGATACTTGAGGAATAAAGTTATCCTTGATGGAGTCATCTATGATCCCTTTGGATCTGATCATATCCTTCTTTTGGTTCTTTCACTTCCTCCTTTACAAACTTATCTCAATCATTTTCTTATAGGATGAGCATGATCCTATAATTCCATGCTCTGAGGCTTTCAACAGTTTCATCCTTTTCATCTAGCTTGGTATTCTTTGTCATGTTTAATAGAATGAGAACTTCAAATTGAACAAGGAGTAATATTACTTTAACGAAACAACTCTTGGTTGAGCTCCTTCTGGATTACCTAGGGCTTGATGTAGAAAACCAATTTTCTCAGTTGGAAACCATAGTAGAGTCGAGAGGTGGAGAAGATGTGCCTCCCTAGGGAGAGGTAGGATGTATCTTGATTTTTCTGAGATTGATGATGGAGTCTCAGGAAAGAAAAATCCCTAGTTTGTCCCAATAGAAGTAACTAGTCCAAAGATGAAACTTCTTGGAATTTGTATCTATCTTCATAGAAAGATGCGCTCTAAAGGGGCGAGTTGAGGGAGCCCTGTTATTTTATTGATATGTCAAGGGATTTGTTCGAACTAAAAAAACCTAACTATGCAGTGTTTCCTTTCAAGGTGGCTTTGATACCATGTTAAGTTTTCTTGATTTGCTTAGATGATATCTTAAAACAAATTGTCACTAGAAGGTCACTGAAAGAACAATAAGAACAGAAACATAAGAACACAAATATTTTCCTCAGGGAAACAAAAAGGGAAAAAACCCTGCAAAACTTCCTTAGTATAGATCTCAACTAGAGCAATGTAAAACCTAGACAACTGCTTCTAACTTCTTTTTGGCACACTAGTTCTTCTCTCTCTTGCAAAACAACTTGAGTGAGTGAGTACAAATGAAGGGGAGTGCCTCCCTATTTATATTCTTTAGTTCACTTGACCCTAACCTAACAAGGTCGACTTCTCTAACTCATGGGGCCGACTTGTTAAACTGGACACCACAAATAACATTTATTATTTTGACACATGGGTACTATTGACCCGACTTATATTTGAAGGTTTACATTGATACTTTTAATGACACTAACAAGACCAAAATCATCTCTCAAAGGAGGAATATAATCAATACATATGGAATATCTTCCAAATTTACGATACTTTAACAGTTGGATGAGTTAGGGAGTGAGAGAGAGTGGAGACAAGGTTAGAAAGAGTTATGGGGGAGAGATATTGGGGGGCTAGTTTTCAAGTTAGGGGGGAGATTGGGGGAAGAGAGATAAAGAGGATGGGGGTGATAGTGATAGGGGGAGACATAGGGATGTGTGTGTATGAGTGAGAGTGAGAGAGATATAGAGTGGAGGGGGGGGGGGGGAGCGAGGGGGGGGGGGGGAGCGAGGGGGGGGGGGGGAGCGAGGGGGGGGGGGGGAGCGAGGGGGGGGGGGGGAGCGAGGGGGGGGGGGGGAGCGAGGGGGGGGGGGGGAGCGAGGGGGGGGGGGGGAGCGAGGGGGGGGGGGGGAGCGAGGGGGGGGGGGGGAGCGAGGGGGGGGGGGGGAGCGAGGGGGGGGGGGGGAGCGAGGGGGGGGGGGGGAGCGAGGGGGGGGGGGGGAGCGAGGGGGGGGGGGGGAGCGAGGGGGGGGGGGGGAGATAGGGGTGTGTGTGTGTGTGAGAGAGAGAGAGAGAGAGAGAGAAAGGGATGGGGGTTGGGGAATAGATAGGAAGTTGGGGGTTAGAGGTAGTTGGATTGGTTAGGGAATGAAAGAGGGGAGGGAGTTTTTAGTGGTAAGCGGAGACATAGGGGTGTGTTTGTGTGTGTGAGTGAGAGAGAGATAGAGTGGAGTGGGGGTATTAGTGGTATGGGGTGACCTGTGGATGTGTGTAGGTGTTAGTGTGTGTGTGTGTGAGTGAGAGAGAGAGAGAGAGAGGGAAGGTGTGGCTTGGGGAATAGATATGGCGGTGGGGGTTAAAGGTGGTTGGATGAGTTGGGGAGTTAGAGAGAGTGGAGAAGGGGTTATAAATAGTTAGGGTGGAAGAGAGGTGGATAGTATTCAAGTTAGTGGGAATATTGGGGGGGATAGATAGAGATGAGGGGGGGATTTAGTGGTAGGGGAGACATAGGGATGTGTGTGTGAGAGAGAAAGACAGATAAAATATAATGTGTTTCAAATTTTATTTGCAGTTACCTTCCATGAATGATGTCCCCCACAATCTCCTTCATGAAAATCCTTTTCCATTTTCGGAGCTTCATTGTCCAGAAGACAATTCAGTAACACTCCACCAGGATCCTTCCAATAAAGATATTGATTTAAAATACAAAATTTTGCAGCCTTCAGCTTCACAGACCTTCTTCTAGCTTTACTAAACCCTGGAGGAGGTTGTAAATTTTGCAACACATAAACACTATTAGCATACCATGGGGAAATAGAAAAATATGGAATCACCTGTACTTCTGTGTCCAACTGATTTAATTGACCTGATAGAAAATTTAGCTACAGAGAATCACAATTGGAGTCTATCATCATTTTAGGAAATCCCTATCCCTTAATCAAATTTGTGGGCCTAATTTCAATGTCATATTCCAAAAGCACTCCTATCCATTTTTCTCTTCTCCCCTCAGGATCTAGTTGTCTAAGTATGCATTTTACCACACTGTTGGCTACATATGCAACTACATGTGAATGGAGAATGTAAATTCTAAAATCCTTTAGGGCCTTAATTAAAGCATATGTGTGTTTCTCCATGATATCATATTTTAACTCTCCATCTCTTAACATCTTACTGAAAAATGCTATAGGTTGTTCTTCACCTTTGATCAATATTTTGTAACAGAACAACTGCAATAGTATGCTCTAAAGCATATGAAAATACTAAAAAATATTTATCAAAATATAGACTTACCAGCATAGGATATTTTTAAATAGCTTTCTTTATATCCTTGAAAGACTTCTTGGCCTCCACTGTCCATTTTATTTCATGATTCTTTTTCAGCATATTAGTAATGTTCATTAAAAGTTCAGCAAAGCTAGGAATGAATCTCCTCAATAAATTTAGCTTCCTGATAAATGACTGTACTTACTTCTTACTCTTTGGTTCATCCACCTTCAAAATTTCACTCACCCTGTTTGGATCAATCCTTATACCATCTTTGGAAATAATATGGCCCAAAAGTTTTCCTTCTTCCAGAGAAAAATGTGATTTCCTTGGATTTAATGAAATGGCATACTTTATACATTTAAGGAAAACCTTTTCCAAGTGTTTGATATGTTTCCTGTCAGACCTGGTATATACAGTAATATCATCCATGTAAATTACTACAAAGCTGTCCCTTTCATCTACAAAAGCAATGTCCATAGCACGCTGGAAAGTCACTCCTGCATTCATTAATCCAAAAGGCATATTTGCATACATGAATGTACCTCATGGTGTAGTGAAATGATTTTTCCCCCGATATTCAAGAAGCACCTTTATTTGATTATAACTTGAAAACCAATCCATAGTAGAAATTCTCTCTAAACCAACCAGCTTCTGCAAAATCTGGTCCATCTTTGGTAAAGGGTAATTGTCTTTCAAAGAAATTTTATTTAAATATCTAAAGTCTATGCACAGTCTTATTTCACCATTCTTCTTTCTAACAAGAACCAAATTAGCAACCCATTTTGAGAATCTTAGGGTTACAATTATTTTCGCATCAAATAATTTTTTGATCTCCTTTTCAATGATAGGAAATAGCATTGGATTAATCCTTCTGAGTTTCTTCCTAAATGGTTTTTCTCCAGGATTAATTGGAAAATTACACTATATAATGGAGGTGTCATACTCTTTGAGGTCATCATAACCCCATGCAAATACATCAGTGTATTTTTTCATCAATTTCACATACTCATATTTTTCTTTTGCAGGCAATTTTTTGGATAATTTTACAATTTTGGGATTCTCCTCAGTACCAATGTTTTTATCTTCAATAGTGTTTTTATCAGGTTTGAATTTAGGATCTTTGACAACATCATTTTGGTCAAAAATATTCTTGAAGGGAATTAAACCTCTGGGAATATAATTACTCTCCAATTGGACAATATCCTTTCCTCTTAGTGAGCTTTTCAACTTCTATGTTTCAGCAACTCCTTCTTCATATTCATCAACATCTTGAAAATTTTCAGAATCAACAATTTGTTTTTCTGTTTGGGTATTTACAAATTCACTAGACAATTCCATAAATATTTTGATTTGCATATTATCTTCAAAAATCTGCCAGTACTTGGTATTGTATTTTATGGAAAACCTGTTTATAATGTCAACCTTGTATTTTCTTTTACCTGCAGTAGGAGTCTTAAATTTTCTAGCAGCAATTGCCAAAGAATATGCCACTGTATTATCATATATAGGAATCACTTTGACACTGTGTTCTATGAAACATTTCCAAACATATCCCATACTTCATTCCTATAAGCTCTCATTGTGGGATGCTTAGTTTGATAACTATCATTCACCTAATTTATCACAAGTTCTGAATGTCCAAAAAAATTGACTCGTTTAGCTCCCAAATCCTTTAGTGCATGCAAACCCAGTGACAAAGCTTCATATTATGCTACATTATTAGTACATTCAAAGGTCAACTTGTAAGAAAAATATTTAAAATCTATAATAGGGGAAATTATATATACACATGCAACAACACCCATTTTAGCCACCGACCCATCAAAATACATAGTCCATACCCCTTCTTCTTTTTTCTCTCTTTCCAATGCTTCCTGTTTATTTATCAATTTTTTGTCCTTTTTATATTTACTTGGCATATCAACTTTTGAATTACAAGGAGAAACATCATTGAAGAAAATATATGACCTTAAGTCTGTGTCAACGGCATAAATATGATGAAATCCTAGATGATCTTGACTGCTAACAACATAAGTAATCTTTTTTCACTATACAGTCTCTTTTTTTCATTAAGAACGAGAATTGTAGCATAAGACATATCCATTTGCAACCTTCCTTTTATTTTTGAAGTCCAAAATCTCGACAATAAAACACCAAATTTGGGAGGGATATCAACCACAACAACATCCAGGATGATAGTTTTATATGGTAATTTATTCAAGGATACTACCATGTCTTTTATCAAACCCAAACATTTCACCCTTTTTGAATAAAAAAGAATAGAAATATTTATAAGTCCTTGTAATATTTAACCCCAAACTTTATACCACTCCTTTAGGCATAAAATTATCTGAAGCACCTAAATCTAACATAGAATTATGCAACACCATGTCATGCACATTTAAGCTCATATAAAAAGGTGGTACTTCCTCATCATCCATATTATCAATCTTAGACCCCCAAAAAATGGTAGGATTGTCATCTGTCACTTCCAAAATATCTGGTTGAGCCTCTCCATGATTTCTGATCATTTTTGTTAGTGTCCCTATACTCCTGATTCCTAAACAATTCATTAAATGGAATCACAATCTTCAACTTAAAAAATTCACATTGTAGATTAAATATAGAAGAAATTTTATCTGCGTCCATCGGTGTTTTTTGTTTTAACTCTTTTATTTCCTCAATTCTATTTTCAATCTCTTTATGTACAACAGGTTCCTTTTGTTTTTCATTTCTTTTTTTCTATATTTATCTTACTACTGAAAGGCTGATTTGGATTTAACCTTCCTTTATTCATAATAACATCTCTACTTCTTAGTTTGATCTTTATTTGTACATCATCGATAGTATGCATATACCCCTTCTTATACTATTCCAACTCCTCCACGAAATATTTATTATCATCCTCTTGTGCAAACATATTGTGGTCCTCCTCAGTAAGATAGATTTCAGAATCTAAATCACCAAAATGATGAATATGGTCTTCAGTAGACTCTACACCATCATCATCAGCAACATAATTTTCATGGAAGGGGGCTATTATTTGCTGATATTCTTGGTTCCTTGGATTCCTCATGTCTTTTTTTCTATTCTATGGGAGTGGAGGAGGAATAGGCCTTCTAAAGTTAGGGTTTCTGGTATGGGGTTCATTTTGTTCTTGATTCACTGGACTAGTATCCATAGTCAACCTATCCATTAACTTTTCCATTTTTTTCAGCATCATTTCAAATTTGATATCATTAGATGAAGAAGAAAAAGAGGTGGAGGGAATAATTTCTTCTCTACCTTTCCTCCTATCAACATCTACTCTTTGTTTTATTTTCCCACATGCCATCATATTGACTTCTACTTCCAAGGAATTTGTAAACATAACAGGAAGGCTTGCTGATTTTCTTTCTCTCAACAACAATGAAAAGTCATTATCAAATCCTTCTGCGTAATGAAGTATAGCAACACCAGCTCAAGGCTTAATATTCGCTGGTATTGAATTACAGGCTCTCATCAACCTACTAGAAAAATCATGGACTAACTCAAAACCTCCTTTTTAAGATTATTGTACTAGGACAGGACTTCTAATGGACTCTTCTTAACAATATTAACATCCTTTTCCTCTTCCAAGAGGGATCTCTCACAACATATTAACAAGGACAGATATGTATAAGCAAAATAATTTGTAATTGGTAATATTGGTTGACACTAAACACATGACCATTGGGCTATGGATTCAAGATATGAATATAGATAAACATAACTTTTGCATGGAATTTTTAAATAGAGGAAAGGTAGCTACTCAATCACAGTCAAAATTTGATTGTCTAGTGAAAAAGGAAGAACATGAATGCACCATTAACATAGAGCATTGTAAAAATCAATTATGTATCAACTTTAGAAGAAATACTTGGTGGACATCTGAAAAGAACAGCTAGAGCATAGTAAATATGAATTCTAAAATATTATACTCTCATTTAATAAATGAAGGAAAAAATAATGGAAAGATAAACTGGAAAGACATTCACATGATAAGGGAAATTATAGACTGCAACATGAAATAACACATGAATCTCTGATTAAACCTCAACTTTCGGCTTTGTAATTTTATTAAGGAAATACTCTGAATACACAACCCTCCAAAATCTCATGGGTTCCAACCCTCGCTTCATCAAATGTATGAATACTTATATAATTACTCCTTGAGTTGAACAATAAACCTAACTTTCTAATGGTTTCAACCATTTATTACATGTGTCAAAGCATTTATCTACTACAAAATAGTTCCGAGATAACAAAACTTTTTAACTAATGATTTTAAAATAAAATTCTATCATAAATATGTCTTTCGTAGAAACTCCTATGCGTTGACTTCCTTGATGTTTTCATGGATATAACTTGTATTTAGTTGATCCATATTGATGAACTATTCTCCATTGTTCGGGCTTAGGAAAATCTGCAACAACCAGTTGATGTGCCAGAACTATGAGTTCCATGTTGTCTGTATATGAAAAATTAGGCACCTTGGCACATGAGACTTTAAAATCAAATAATAATTTGAACTCTTTGGCCAATTTATCAAACATAACTCTTCCAGACAGAGCCTGCTGCATATTTTCAAATTTGTTGTGATCTGACCTGCAATTTACCAATCTATCCTGATACTCTTTTTGAGACAGTAATGGTCATTTTTCCTCCCAGAAGAAAGGAATTCCCCCATTTACCAATGGAGTAAATAAATTTATCACTTCTTACATAAAGGATGAGAAAGTGAAGATACAACAGTTTTTAGGATGTCTTCCTCCCAATTTTTGAGAGAAAATAGACTTTGACATGCCTAAAACTTTGGACACTACCCTACACAAAGCTAGTCTTTACTATGAGCATGAACATCTAAGGCAGAAAAAAATTGACAAAAGTTGAAAAAGGTGTAGAAACTTCTCAGATGACCACAAACCTGGTTTCAAACCACTGCATTACAGAAAAGATAACAACAGTTTTCCAGCCAGCAAGAACTTAAACAAGATAGGTACAAATCCAAATGTTCCTGCAACAGATTCCAACAAACCAACAACAAATCGAGGAGGAAATGTTTCTCCACTGCATATTAAATGTTGGAAATACTAAGGACCCCACTATGCCAGAGATTGTACAAATAAGACTAATGGATTATTACACAATCTACAGGAGACCCAATGGTACAGGAAAAATCTAGCACACCAAGTATTTATGGAGCTTTGGATGGCCAACAAGAAGACCATCATGCTACTATGGTCGAAATAGAAGCTAAGGTTTCAAACACTTCTATTTCAATTTTGATTAATCCTGATGCTTGCCAGATCTATGTATCACCTAAAATTATTGAGACATGTAAGCTAGACAAAGTTAAACATGAGAAACCGTGTTTGGTATAATTAGCCATGAGTATGAAAAGAAATGTTTTAGAAATAGTTAGAGATTGTGAGGTGAACTTGAATGGTTTCCCTACAATAATAGATTTGAATATTTTACCCTTAGGATCATATGATGTACTTATTGACATGGACCAGTTGGAACAGTACCATGTCATGCTCGATTGCCGACATAAGTCAATATTGCGCACGAATAACCAAAATAATCAGAAAACGATTCAAGGAATACCTAAGAATGTTTTCGTTAGGAAGATATCTTCCTTACAAGCAAAGAAGTGCATTAGGAAAGACTGAAAAATATTTGCAGTAAACATCCAAGATGTAGAGGCCGAGAGAGAGCAGCACATCAAGGAATTTCCAATTCTTGTATACTTTAAGGATGTATTTCCGAAGGAAATACCTGTTTTACCACCAAAATGAGACTTAGATTTTTCCATAGAACTAACACCATGGTCATTATAGGCTTCAAAAATATCATACTACATGAGCGTACCAAAATTGTTGGAGCTCAAGCTGCAGTTACAAGAATTTATTGAGAAGGGTTTTATCTGACTGAGTGTGTCCCCTTGGGGAGAACCTATAATTTTCGTAAAGAAGAAGGACAGTATGATGTGATTGTGCATCGATTACCGCCAAATTAACAAGATGACCATCAAGAACCGTTACCGAATACCTAGGATTGATGCTTTGTTCAACCAAGTCGAAGGAGCCAAGAAATGTTTAAATATCAACCTACAGTCTTGATACCATCAGGTATGGATCCATGACAATTATATACATAAAACAGCCTTCCAAACGTGATACAGCCACTATGCATTTGTATTAATGCCATTTGGGTTGACCAATGCACCCTCAAATGTTATGTGCATGATGAACAATATCTTCAGTAAATACATGGATAAATTTGTATGGGTATTTATATATGACATCCTAGTTTACTCTAAGAGTAAAGAGGAACATGAGGAGCATCTCCGCATAGTACTACAGGTGTTAAGGGAACACTAGCTTTACGCTAAGTTTAGTAAATGTGATTTTTATAAACGACAGATACAGTACCTAGGTCATATCATTTCCAAGAAGGGAATAGTCGTTGACCTAGAAAATATTAAATCCATAGAGGACTATCCTACCCCTACCTGCATCACTAACATTAGGTCATTTTTTGGGATTAGAGAGTTAGTACTAAAAGTTCGTCGAGAACTGTTTGAGGATTGTGTGTCCCATGAATGCCTTACAAAAGAAGGAAAACAAGTTCTTATGGACAACCAAGTGCGAGGAAATTTTTCAAAAGCTTAAACAAATTTTGACTACTACACTAATACTACGAATTGTGGATCCCTATGGGGATTTCGTTGTTTGCACGGATGGGAACAAGGAAGGACTTGAAAGATTCCTCATGCTGAATGATTATGTGATATGTTAGGAATCGTGGAAATTAAAATAACATGAACAAAACTATCCCACCCATGATCTAGAGTAAACAACCATTATCCACTCTTTAAAGATGTGGATGCACTACCTCATGGGGAAGAAATTTATTCTAAATACATACAACATGATTCTAAAGTACTTGTTCGACCAACCATATCTAAATTCCAGGAAGGCCACATAGCTAGTCTTCCTTAGAGAGTACCATTTCGAGTTAAACCATATAAAGGGTAAGGAGAATAAAAATGTTGATGCTTTAAGTTGATGAGCTCATATGTTATATGAGGTAACTTTACACTAAACCGATTCAGATTTGCATGAGAGGATCAAAATGGAAAACCTATTCGACCATTTCTATGTTGAAATCCTCAAGAAGTTCCAAGAGGATAGGTTGTTTCAACAACAAAAAGAGTATAAGGTATATGAGACTGGACTATTGTTGTCCAAAAAGAGGTTGTATGTTCTGGAAGGATGGGACATCGGGTCCAACATCCTCATGGAGTTCCATCAGAAACCCTACTTGGGGCATTTGGAATATCAAAAGATGATATCAGTAGTAAAGAAACATTTTTTGTGACCTAAGTTAAAGGCCAACATAGCATTATTTATCGCAAAATGTCGAGAATGTCAGCTAGTCAAAGCTAAGCACCAACATCCTTCAAGATTTCTTCAACCATTACCCATTCCAGAATAGAAGTGGGAGGTCATTAGTGTGGATTTTATTATGGTTCTACCAAATATAAAGAAGCAAAATGATTCCATCTTTGTAGCAGTTGGAAATTTATCAAAAGCTACACACATTATCCTGGTTAAGTCAACTTACAAGGTAGTTCACATTGTCGACATCTTCTTAAAGGATATTTTCAGATTGCATGGGATACCCAAGGAAATCATCTAGGATCGAGACGTGAAGTTTATCAAAAAATTTGGAGATCCTTATTCTCCAGTTTAGAGACACAATTAAGCTTCGGGACTGCTTACCACCCGCAGAAGGACGAGAAGACAGAACGAGTAAACTAGATTTTGGAAGACATGCTTAGAATGTATGTTATGAACAACCCCACCAAGTGGGAGGATTACGTGCACCTCGAATAATTTGCGTATAAAAAATGATACCAAACCTCCACCAAGATGAGTCCCTTTGAGGTACTCTATGGTCAGAAGTGTAGAACAATGGTTACTCGGGATAAACCAGTGGACCAACTCATGTTTGGGACAAAATTACTAAAGGACCTGGAATAGTTAGTAACCAAAGTCCAACAGAACCTTAAATAAGTGAAATATCACAAGAATATTTACGGAAATAAGAAAAGGAAAGATAAATATTATCAAATCAGTGAACATGTTTACTTACAAGTAAAAGCAAAGAAAATCTCATTGAGGTTGGGAAGGTGAGGAAAGTTGGAACCAATATTTTGTGGACCCTTTGAGATACTAGCCAATAACGGGACAATAGATATCAACTAGCTATACCTGCTCATATACGGGTTCATAATGTTTTCCATGCATCCTTATTGAATAAATATGTGTATAATACTAAACATATTATTAATTGGTCCTTGTTATAGGTGGAACCTAAAGGGGAGTTTGTACCCAAACACCTTCATATACTGGACAAAAGAGAAGTATAGCTCAGGAGGCACACCATAGTCCAATTGAAAGTGAAATGGAATAAATTTGAATTTGATGAGGCTACTTGGGACAATGAAGCCACCATGAGAGAGGCTCACGCCACCTTATTTCATGACTTCAATCCTAGTTCCTAGAACACCGGGGACGATGTTGTTCTAAGTGAGGAGGGATGTGATATCCAAAATTTTGACCTTAACCACAATGGTCATGAGTCCCATTTCACATGAGCTATGTCAAAACCCCAAAATTTCAAAAAAATTTAAAATTTTTAAGATAGCATAAAATGTCTGAATATGCAGTTTACTAACTACTAGCGGTTAGCAAAAAATGAAACAGTCTAACACTTAGTATTAATAATTTTCATATTACATTAACTAATACAGCTTTCATTTTTGTGTAAGGTATAAAATATGGATATGCACACAGCTTTGTTTTAGTTTTACTAATAAGTTTACTTTTTGGGAAGTAGGTGAAATCTATCTTTGAAAACTTGGGATTACTTAGCATTTATGCTAACGCAGATGGACTACTGGTTCTTACAAGTTAACAGGTAACGATCGATCAAGTAGGGGTTTAATTCATAAAGTAGCAAGATGTATATCTATTGCTTGTAAAATGCTAGTAATTAATTGAATATTTAAAAGCAAGCTCTGATGAGGTAAAGTAACTATCTTTTATTTCATGAAGGACTTCTATCAATCTGGATAGTAAAGATTTCCAATAGAGTACATGTTTCTATTTTGTCTCTAGCTTACTACTTATGGAAATTATCAACCTATTACTTGTATGTAAAATAAAAATGCTCACTAACAAGTTATAAACTTTCATACTTACATTATCGTCTTGCTGCATGTACTATTGTAACCACATACATTACCATATTATTTACTAAAGTACCAATCTGATTGTTACTTGCATTTTGTACGAATCTTACTGCCTGGAAATCTCCTTGACATTATAAGCTTCATTATTGTAATTAAATGCATCATTTCATGATGGAATACTATTTACCCTTACTTCATAAATATAAGTCATAGGTAAATGTATTATCAGTGTCATTCCAATGATTATAAACTTGAGCATGGTTTTAATCCATTATAAATTTACTATTATCATGTTGCCTAGCTTACAACAAGTTAATGTTTATAATAACTATTATGGTATATTTTTCTACGTAGAACTTCTAATATGAAGTTTGACCCTATGTGTCATTAATATGACCAGGATTCTTCACTATGCTAAGAATAGGTTATCATAAACAATCACAAACTATCCTTGTCAAATAATGATATTGTCTAATACTAGTATTGACAAGTCGAGTAAGAAAATATTATCTATGAGAGCTTATACCAAGGTCGAGCCTTGTAATTGTTATGTTTTAAATACTTTTACTATTCTATTCAAACTCCATATATTATAACCACCCAAAGCCGTCGGTTTACAAGTGACAAGTTTGGAATCTAATATATGCTTATTTTATCATTGTTTTGCAAGTATATAATTATAATGGTAGATGGAAAGGTCCTAAGCATGATCGACATTGAGATTATCCATATGATCAAGTGGTTACCACCTTTCACTAAGGTCAATGTTAAGAAATCATCGTTAATCCATACGCAAATCTGGAAGCTATCAAACATTATGATATAGTTTATGTATGAACTTTGGTGTGATATATATAAGCATACTCCATAGTTTGTGCATGGTTTGATTAAAATAATTGTTTTAATAATTGATGTTTGAAACCTCAGATGGACTATGGACTCGATCCTTGCATGGTTAAAAGAATCGGATGGCACGTGGTCACCTCCTGTCCATGCATTGGTGATATAAAATTCTTGCAAACCCTATTTTCTTTGTCATTTGACTCCAAAGTTCTCGTTGGCCTGAGGGCTACATTGTGAAGTTTCCATGGCGACCGTGAGGGTTGTTCCTCTGCTAGCTTGCTCCAAAACTTTCGTTTAAAGTTGTTGTAGTTTCCTGAGTTCTGTCTTTGTTTTCCAACCTTCTTAGCTATGAACTTCACCATACGAATGTTTATTGGTTTTTGTATTTGGCTCTTGGCCTATCCTTAGCTCAATATCACTTTCCTTGTGGTCTGTCACTGCTTTGTGAATCTAAGGATTCTTTGCTACTGTCTGTGCTCCATAGACACCGTAGGGTTTGGATATTTTTGTGTGTGCATTATGCAACTGGTGACAGTCTTTTTCGTTGCTCGATACTCTTTTATTTACAGGTAAATATATTTGTTTTTTTTTCTTTTAATATGAAAAACTCACGGTAAAATGTTTTTACAGTAGGTTTTCAATGGAGATGGAGCTTTGTATTAATGCACAGTAGGGTGCTCTTCTTGCAGGAACTCATGGCAGCATTATATTTTAGTGACGAAGATAATGCTGGCTTGCTTCGAGGACTCATGGCTCCAATCCGGTAAGCCCTAGGTTCAAATAGTGGGTTTTTACCCTGCTTGTAAACAGGGTTGTTGATGGTGAAACCCCGAGCTTGGAAGGTTGTCCGGTTTCTTCATTAGATACATGGTTTTAATAAGTTGTTTGTTCAATTTTTATTACAAACCCTCGCTATGATGATGGGTAGATCTGACCTTGAGCTGGGTGTTGTAATTTGGTTATGTTTCCAGCCTTATGGCATAACAATGTAATACAATGGGTTTCTAAGAAAGAGTTTACTTCGAGCTCAGTCTTGTTTTTGCAATGGTTTTGCAATCTTGTAAATTATGATTCATTGTAATTTAGGGTTTTTCCTCTTCCACTGTTAATGAATAAAATTACTGTCTAAGATATCTTTTATAAATAGATATTGTTAAAATGCTGACTGTAGCTCAGTCGTAATGTAAAATTTATAATTTTAAAACTTACCTGTTCATAATATACTAGCTAGGGTTTTACCATAAATAAAACCCTTGTCTAAAATATGTTATTTATTAATACTTAGGTTCTACTAGTTAATTTGGCTTAATTATTACAGGTGTGTGGTGGTATTTTAACTTGTTAACTGTAACTTATCTTGCTTCTTTATAAAAGACATTTGTTTTCCGAAAAGACTATAAACAGTCTAAAGTATGCTTTGGAAACTTCCTCTACGGTGTATTTATATAGTTATCAACGAAAAAGTTTAAATGTTTAATTAATTTAAATTATATTTAAATAATTTATAAGTTAGGGTTTCGACCGTGAAGCTTTTCCTTTACACGTATAAGCGTGTCTGGTAAATGTAAAATAGTTTCTACATAGGTAAATATTTTAGTTTTATACTATTTATTGTTTCTATTTACATTGCTTTTATTTACTGAACTCTTAGGTAGAATTTATTCAGAGTTCTCGAAAGGATAGAAAATAAACTCTGTAACTCTGTTTACTCTTTGTAAATTAAGGACTTTTAATATAACCCTATCTCGTTTATATTAAATATGAGTCTTAGGTTTAGTTGATATTATTAGAAGATGAACTATGTGTGTAGAAATAATAGATCAATTATATGTGCAATGATGCTAAGAAGAAGCACAGGAAATAGATCTTGCTACTAAGAATTCTCACAAAGCATACACAGGAAAAATAGAGAGAAGAAAAGAGACTGAATCACATGAATGAAGAGATGAATATTGGTGTGTATCCTTCCATTTGAATAATTATTAATAATAGTGTACATAAATAGTACATCCCTCATAGGAAAGGCAAATTGTATGGAAACAACTAATAAAGCTAAAAAAAGGCTGACTTACCAAAATATAGCAAACCCCCATAGGTGGATAAAGCACTTGCTAAATCTATCAAGGACCTCACGAGTTGGAAAAAGCATGAGTGAGTTGTCAAGGAGATGGAAATAACATGCTAATCCTATAAAATGGAGAAAAAATAATGGAGGATGGGTTGGAAACAAAAGCTCCCAGTTTCCTAGTTGACTAGCTTTTATCTTATCCATAGAAAGGCAGGAAAAAGCAGAAAAAGCAGAAAAAGCAGAATCTGCTGTAAAGTCCTGTATACTAATTCTGGATCAACCTAGAATTAGAAATAAATCATTCCTTGGATATAGATGGCATGTATTGACTTTAAGGTGCAAGTGGATGCCAACTAATTAAGCTAGTGGGTGAATAATTAATCAAATAATGATTAATTATTTTATTCTAAGTTGTGAGTGGGTTTAATATATTCCAACACCCCCCTATAAGTCTGAATTTGTGATGGTATGCCAAAAAATATAGATGCATATGGATTCATATAGGGCCCAGCAACAAGGCTATGGTCACCCTTTAACAATTATTATGTCCAGAAAAGTGAGGAAAGAGGCAAAACCACATGGGGAAAATCCTCCCTCAATATAGGACAAGGCACAAAATTTGAAATATGTCTTCAACATATCTTCATATTCACTTTAATGAGCTAACTGAACTGCTTCTGGATGAAGGACTTGCTGAAGAAACCATGAATTCTATGATCATGCACTGGAGTGTAGAACCTGGAAGAAGGAAGAGGAGAGACTCCTTGTATCTCGTCAACTGATGAAGTAGGAGAATTATCTGAATGCTTATTTCTGATGTCAAACTCTGATATGCAAACATAATCTGAAATGGAAAAGAGATCTGTGCATACTCCTTTCCAAAGAGTACAAAAAATAAGGCAATTTATTTCACACCCAATTCCCTGAATAGGTGCAAAATTGTGATGTGAATCACATGTCAATATTCCAATCTGATGTAGCACCTGTATAGATCTGATATGAGGCTGATAAAACACTGATATATCAGAAACATTAACATATGGAACAGCAAATACAAAGGCTTCAGTGGCTCCATGAGGATATAGGGCTAGACTAGGAAAATTATGAACAACTGGGGAAAACTGATAGGTGTAAAAATCTGAGTGATGGATGGGCTTAATATCTGAACAATAAGTGTTTACAACACATCCAAAAATGTTTAATATCAGTCCAAATATGACTAAGGGCATGGATAACCAGCCAATGAAATATAGGAAAGACTTCAAACCATGTAAGATAAATATCACCGCATAAGAGACCAATGAGGAATCAACTGGTGATCTTGGGATTTGTATAGTCTTTGGATTATTTAGAGGTATGGTAGATGGTATGGATGGTGGTATTATATGTGTATCAAACTGCAAATATGCTTCTAAATTAGAATCCAAAGTATCACATATAAGCATATCAATAGACTCATGGGAATACAGTGGTAATGAATCCTCTGTATGAAAGGAGGAAAGAATGAGATGTTCACAATATTTAGGAAGGCTCTGAGTATTGATGCCAAGAACAAAGGAGGATATGCTGAAGCATAGTAGATCAAGTAAGGTAAGTGGTATGACACAAATAAGGCTTGATGTGGCTAAGAAAACATCCTGTAAGTCACTGGGTTGCGCACCATCAATGAGAGAGGTATGCAAGAGGTGTGAAGAATCTGGCACATAGATCTCAGAATCTAAGATAGGAGATTTAGAGAACAATGAATGGGTTTAGGATCATAATCAATATCAGCAGCAGCTCCATATGTTACTTATTTTTCATCAATAGTATCACAAGAAGAAAAATCACCTTCAAGAGACACAGAAAAAGATGGCTCGTCAATATTTGCTTCTTCATTGAAGGATGAAGCATTCGAATGAAAGAGGACAGAAGCAACATGAACTGTTTGAGAAACTTCTTCATCATGATCAACTTCATCATAGAATGTAGAGGCCAAGAAATCTTGAGAAAGAGAACAAGAGGAGATGCTAGGTTTGCTCCATGCTTCATCTTCAATTTCCTGCAAACCAAAAGATTTGTGCAAAATTTTCCAAAGCTCAAATGGAAATTCAGCAGAATCTATGAGATGCTATATATTTGGATACATTCTCAAACACATAATTCCGTAAGCTCTATCACAATTATTTAGCCAATCAATCTTCTCTTCATAAGACTCAGGTTCACTCAATTCACCAATGGAGACATCAAAGAGACATTGCCTCTTCAAGTATGCACTCATCTTTGGCTTCCAATCAGCATAGTTGAAAGGAGATAGTAGAGGAAATTTTGAATCCATATTGAAGTTGTTGATATGCTCTAAGAGATACTCTCTGCAACCTGCAAAACAAACTAGGAGAAAATCTTGTAAGCTAGACAAGCTCTTCTTCAAAGAGGGATAGGAGACTGGAAGCGCTCCTCAACTTTGTAGAACTTGATCAACCTTGTAGCTCTGATACCATGTAGAAATAATAGATCAATTCTATGTGCAATGATGCTAAGAAGAAGCACAGGAAATAGATCTTGCTACTAAGAATTCTCACAAAGCATACACAGGAAAAGTAGAGAGAAGAAAAGAGATTGAATCACATGAATGAAGAGATGAATATTGGTGTGTATCCTTCCATTTGAATAATTATGAATAATAGTTTACATAAATAGTACATCCGTCATAGGAAAGTCTAATTGTATGGAAACAACTCATAAAGCTAAAAAAAGGCTGACTTACCAAAACATAGCAAACCCCCATAGGTGGATAAAGAACTTGCTAAATCTATCAAGGACCTCACGAGTTGGAAAAAGCATGAGTGAGTTGTCAAGGAGATGGAAATAACATGCTAATCCTAGAAAATGGAGAAAAACTAATGGAGGATGGGTTGGAAACAAAAGCTCCCAGTTTCCTAGTTGACCAGCTTTTATCTTATCCATAGAAAGGCAGGAAAAAGCAGAAAAAGCAGAATCTATTGTAAAGTCCTGTATACTAATTCTGGATCAACCCAAAATCAGAAATAAATAATTCCTTGGATATAGATGGCATGTATTGACTTTAAGGTGCAAGTGGATGCCAACTAATTAAGCTAATGGGTGAATAATTATTCAAATAATGATTAATTATTTTATCCTAAGCTGTGAGTGGGTTTAATATATTCCAACAATGTGGTTAGTGGCATGTTTGTATACTTGACTATATGTAATCATTGTAGCTCTAATGTATTTTTTTCGCTACATTTCATTCAGTTATACTAAGTGAAAAAACAGAAATAGAAATAAATCATAACACTATTTTTCCTCCATAATATTTTAACATTGAAATAAAATCATTCTACTATCTATAGTTACACAATCCTATCTACTATTTTCATTCTCTTATCTACTTAAACATTCTACCTGTGCTAGAGTACGGCCTGGTTTCTAGGTGTGGAAAAACACAGGCTAGAAATTATTTACATTCTAACACATTATTTTCTAAATCCATTTCATTTCTAAATAATTTAATAAAAATACTAACTCAAACATTTCACAAACTGAACTGATAGCATTCATATAATAGTTATCTAAGATTTAATTCACTGGAACAATAAAATAAAATAACTTAGAACCTGATGAGGATAGACAACAACAACATTAGGAGGCCGTTCCTCCCTACCAATCTCCTAGAGAGTGCTCAAACAACGCTTCCTCAGGACCCCCAAGCCTGTTCATGGTCTTCTTGGTTGAGAACTAGTGGAGAATGCAAATATTAGAACTCTCTGTCAACTAACTAGTTCAATACCTCAGTAAATACTCTGCTCTCAGCAGTATGATCTTCAGCTTAAAAGCTACACTATATCAATCAGTAGTTTTCCCCTCAAACACTTTCCAAATTTCCCTTCCATTGAATTTCTCTGAAGTACATTCATTCAACCTGAATGATCACTTCTCTAGAATAAGCAGCCTCAGCTCTTTTCAGTGGGAATTTTTATAAAGATTGCCTAGGTCTTTTGGGTCAGTAGTCATTAATTGAGCCACCTGCTCTGATTCCACTTTCTTGGGGAATCATGACCCCAAATGTAGGGAGGTTGCCACTTGGAATAGTTGGAAGTGGTTTTAGGATGCTGCCATATGTCAGTTTACTCTCCACCCAGTCTCCTCCACCAATTTGACCAGTAAACACTCTTTTAATAGCTCTCCTAAGTTGTTTTCTCCTCCTTTATTTATTTATAAATAAAATATTCAGAATTTACATTAAATATCCTTGACCCTGCTGAGTCATCAATTACAACTTAGCATAAAATTTAACATATTGTCCTCAATAATATAAAATTGTTTTTGCAAAATTGGGGCATGTGACAAGCTACTTGATATTTATTTTGTATATTGGGCATAAGACTCCAGTGCACATGAGTATGATTATTTGTTAGATATATTGGGCATAAGCCAATGCATATGATTTATTTAGCATGTATGTGATTTTATATGTTGGGCATGGACCCTAATGGACAACATTATTGTCGTAGGATGATATACTAATTATATTGTGTGATTTACCCTAAAGTGCATATACTTAGATGATTATTGTTATAGAATTTGTAGAAGACTGAATGCATGATTGAGTTCTATCATTTTTTCAGCATGGACCCTAAATAACATGAGTGATGAGATTTTATGTTGAGTGCAAGCTCTGGAGAACTTGCGAGATTTGATGTTTGTGTTGAGCACTAGCTCTGAATCACATGAGTGATGAGATGTTTTTCTTGAGCATAAGATTTGAAGTGCATGAAAAAAATAAGAATTGGAAGCATTGGGCATAATCGATAGATCATTTCAAATTGATGTTGAGCATAAGCTCTAGAACATCGGATCCTTGGCCATTGTATCCCTAGGTGTATTATACAAGTACATCCTAGCATTAGTGTTAAGTGAGAGGCTCTAGAATTTCACTAAGTGTAACTCCCAGATTTAGCATTGAGTGTGCACTCTGAATAGCGCTAGGAGTTACTCAAAAGTAATTGTGTTGAGTGAAAACAATTGTGGAAAACACAGACCTGATCTTACTTATTTTTAAGTTGATTAAATGAAATTTTGAATTTCTACTTCTCATCAAGTACTGAAGAACTACCACGATATATGAGGTAATCCAACATGCAAGGAAGTTTAGAGTGGCCTAACTTAGTTTACCAACCCTACCTGGAGGCCTTGAAAAATAATGATTATATGCTAATCAAAGCACCATGTAATTGGGATCATGCTATATGATTCCTAAATAAATATTAACAATACTATATATATATAGTTTATATATGCTATGAATAAAAGGGTAAGTACATATATTAAATATAAGGAAATAATAACTACTATAATGATTAATAAAGAATCTATATGTTATTATTTACTAAAAGCAATTAAATAAATATTTAATGTTAAAAGAGTCAAATTAGGAACTAGTAAAAGAGTTCCTAAGATAATTATAATAACTTCTTAACTTCACATAAATCAATTAAATATTATTTTCAAGAAGATAATGGATTCTTGATCTAACTGAAGGTTAACTGCCCTTTTCCCTAAATATTGTCTATAAAGAGCCAATACAAGGAAAGTATTGGGCATTCTAATATGATATGATCATTATTCCTAATAATTTTGGAGAGCATTTCGACAAAGAAAAGCAATCAGGTACTGAACCTGATATACCAGATAGAAGAATCCTTACATTTAGGAGGTCTAGACTACTTGCATGTTGGAATAGATCGAGGGGATTTGGACTAAAACTAGGAATGGTTCTGGGTCATGGTTGGGAGGAACATAGTAGTTCCCAATTTACCCAGTTAATAGATATGAGGTCAGAAATAACTAAGTTTTTTTTATAATTATGTCTGTTTAAGTGTGCAAGGTACCTAGCCATTAATAAGCTGAAAGTTACAGGTATGAGGTATTTTCCTTCTCTAGTATCTTATATATTTTTACTTATATCATTTATTACTTTTGATTAAGGATCCATACATTTGAATATATGCTCTAACTAGATTTCCAATTGTTTAAATCATCAAAACTTAGTATGTAATATTTTTATAAAACCTCTAGGGTTGAATTTTGATATTATAGATTAATTCATTTGTTTAAATTAAACTCAGCCCTTATTTCTTAGATAGGAATTTAAAGTTTAAATTCCATTAGTTTTGATTTAAACATATCTAGAAAATGTAAATGTCAAATAGTGTAACCTAGATTAAAACCCTAGTTTCTAGATAGATTAATTACACGAGATATTTACCCCGAATGCAGGTGCTAATGAGACAAACCAAAGGCGCGTAGCTCCTCGGTCACTGATCCCTATGTGTGACATCTCACATGCAAAGGGGATGTGAAATAACACTACCACCCTAGTTCCAAAGCCAGTTTCTCACATGTAGAAGGGACATGTTGTCACTTCCAGGATATCGACATAGGTTGGCACCTCATTGTTCTCCTCCTATGCATTCATGGAGGTACAGACGATTTTAACGTAGTCTAGTACAGGGTGCATTCATGGAGGAATAGACGAGTTTAATGCTGGAAAAGGTTGCGATATGAAGTGAATCGCCATGGAATTTAGCAGCATTATCTTCGATTTTTTCGATAATTCTCTCTCTCAGATAGTTGGCATCTTTAAGCAAATTGAAGGTCGGTCTCATATTAAGGGTGGCGTTGGTAGTGGGTGTGTAATTCTAATACTTTTTGCAATCCTCAAATGGTTTGTCAGTTTGCACGGAAAAGTTTTCATTGAAGGTTTTCATAGTATGGGAAGCACCCACCTTTTTTTATCCTTCTCTACGCAGTGTTTGGCCCCTCCTGCAGCTCCCAGGGAATTGGCTGACAACCATGTCCATGCAAAAAGGAACGCCTCATTGCACCATCATGGGTAGAGGGAAATCTTAAATGGGGCTCAGTTTGCAAGCGGAATATGGTTATGAAATTCAAATCTCCAAGCCAATCTGCATCCTCATAGATGATTGGGAAGGAAGGGTGTTGAACAAGCATCTCGCAACCGGGAAGGGATGGAACCAAATCAACCACTACTAGCTCATTAAAAATATGTTGGGAAATCTAGTGGAATATATTATCAACAATCGGTCGGAGGCGCATGACATAGTTCTTGTGGTCTAAGTAAAGATGATGAAAATGGATGCTCAACTCACTAGTTTGGACAACACCTTCACCTGGAATTGCATGGCTGGAAAAAATATAAAGGTTGGCCTTATGGATGATCATATTGGAAGAGAAACAGGAGGTAGGTATCAGGATGTCAGCTCAGTTTTGGAACCTTAGTTTGCTCAAGTTCCTCCATTCCCCATTCCCACCACCATTGAAACTTTGTTCAAATGGGTGAGGGAAGAAGACGGTCCAAGTACTAAACCACCACAGATAGCTCTAGCGACCACTTCCAATATCGCCATCATTTTTATAGAGGAAGGATGGGGCTTCCCCATCCTCGAGGAAACCCCCCCCCCCTCTTGAATCATGCACGAAACTTCTTCACAAACAGAATATCGTTTCATGTTTTTTTGTTAAGATTATCTAGTTTGGTTATCTCTCTGTTTAATTTTGAGAAAAAACTTTGTAATTATGCTTAATACAAGTTACTTTTACTCCCTACAACTTTTGATCGGTATTTGTAACAATTTTCTCAGACGAACCTCCATTTTTGAGAGGATTGGGTGGTAGTTTCACCACCTAAGACCTCCTCTAGTCAGGGAAATTTTTGTATATTTTGTTCTCGTAGATTAATAGAATTTTGCAGCTTTATAAAATAAAAATAAAAATAGTGCACCAGATATTTATAGTTTTAAACATGTAAGCATTAAATTAAACCAACTCATTCTTATTCCTTAAAAAAACTAAACATTATCTAAGCTCTCTCCAAAACATTAAAACAAATAATAACTACAAATTTAAAGAAACAAACAATACAAGGTGTAGACCAATGTTGATACATACCTGTTAAGAGAGCATGGAATCATGTTGGTTGTGCACCATAAGAAGCACAACTCACACCAGGCACATGAGACCACCCTCTCCACTACCATTGAAAACCAAATGAATGAACCAAAACCCTACCATAGTGCTTGAGGCATTCTTCTCATGCTTCCCAAGGCTCATTTATTTCGTGACCTTTTCCTCCACTAGCATGCACATCCAAACCCACTTTGGTATATTTTGTGTCATGTTTTTTGAACCATCGTGTAAAACACCTCAATGCCCTAACTATTAAACCATCCATCATCACACTTTTTCAAATTATAGCCATAGTTTCAATGGCATAGCTTTATGCCATAACGATAAACCCTTTACACTATAAAATTCAAAGAATATAACATATTACATATAAGGTTTTAAAACCTTAGCATATAGTTTATACATACATACAAATCCCTTCTTACCATAGCATTAAGGTATAGTTTAGGTTTAGGACTTTGGTCCTTTCTCTTAAAACATTTATGCATAGAAATAGTGTAGTGTAGGTATAGCTTCTTGTAGTTGTAGGACGTTTTATTGCCATGAGCATAAGACTAAGTTCACCAATCAAGCCACCTGCACAAGAAAATAGATACATTACTTATTTCATGAAGAACTAAGTAAACCCCATAAAAATAGGAATCCTTACATTTCTTAGTGGACCCTTAAGGGATAGAACCCGTACACTCCGTCCCTAGACATACAGAGCTAAGTCAACCTCTTTATGAATAAAACCATAAATAAATTTAAAGACACATAAACAAAAGTAAAACGTAAAACAACATAATTGTTGAAAAACATCAACAACTAATAGACAAGAAAATAAAACTTACAAATGGGTCAAAGTAATAGAACAGTATCATGTAAAACACCATTATCAGCCAGGAAACTCATATAGGGAAAACAATCTATGAAACATAGGTTCATTTTTACAAACAAGTTTTTATTACGCGGAAGATTTAAATACTTCTTGAATTTCAGTACTTTATTAGCGTAAGAAAAGGAAATTATTTATGAATTTTAGGGACATTACACACAGGAACATGGGAGCTTTCATTTCAAATATCTTCAAAGATTTTATATTGATAACAAGGAAAATTTTAATATTGATTGTTTGTGAGTTGAATAAATTACTTGTTCTAAGAGGACAGTGGAAAATAAAGCCTTAGTTTTCTCTCACTATTCACAGTTTATTGATCATCGTTACCATCTTCATTCATTGCAGGATTAGTTGGTTCCAGAACAAAATTGTGAATACACTTACTGTTTTTATGATTTAGATATAGAAACTAGCTATGGAGTGGGGGAATTTCTATTTCTCTTTGTAAGTCAGGCATTAATAATGGATTCCACAAGATGTCTATGTTGTGGTAGATCTCTAAGGTAAGGAGGATCCGGTGCATGGATGATGGTCTATTCTTTTTTTCATTGCAAATTGGTAATACTCTTTCCCTCTTGAATAAGATGATTTGATGTGAACTAAGGCATGTGTAATAATATTTCCCTCTTGAAAATTTTATTATTGATTTTTTTAGTTGAATAAATTATTTGTTCTAAGAGGAAATTAGAAAATAAAGCCTTAGTTTTCTCTCATTATTCATAGTTTATTGATCATCATTACCATATTCATTCATTGCAGGCTCAGGTGGTTCCAAACCAAAATTATGAATACACTTATTGTGTTTATGATTCATATATAGCAACTGGTTATGGTGTCAGGGAATTTATATTTCTCTTTGTAAGTCAGGAACTGATAATGGCTACCACAAGATGTATATGTTGTGGTATATCTCTCAGGCCAGGAGGATCTCGTGCAGGGGATATTGTTTTATTCATTGAAACCTGGTAATACTCTTTTCTTTTTGAATATTATTATTTGATCTAAATTAAGGCATGTGCAATACTCTTTCCCTTTTGAAAATTTTAATATTGATTGTTTGTGAGTTGAATAAATTACTTGTTCTAAGATGATAGTGGAAAATAAATCCTTAGTTTTTTCTCTCTATTCACAATTTATTGATCATCGTTACCATCTTCATTCATTGTAGCATCAAGTGGTTCTAGAAAACAATTTTGAATACACTTACTATGTTTATGATTCAGATATAGCAAATTTTTATGGAGTGGGGGGATTTCTGTTTCTCTTTGTAATTCAGGAACTGATAATGGATGCCACAAAATGTCTATGCTATGGTAGATTTCACAGGACAAAAGGATCTCGTGCATGGGATATTTTTTTATTCATTGCAACCTAGAAATACTCTTTCCCTCTTGAATAAGATGATTTTATGTCAATAAAGACATGTGTGAATATATTCCAGCACTATTGTTGCAGTAAACAAGGATTTCTTTTTCTTTAACTTGCACAATATGTAACCCATGGATCTATTCCCACTGAGTTTTTGGGGTTTGAATCTAGTGTTTTTTTTAAACCATGGGAGAAAGAACCTCCAACATAATGCAAGCTAGATATATTAGTAACTTGTGACATAGCAGGGGTTAAGATGTCCCAAAGCACATAAGGCTGAGCCTCTATCCTAGGGTTTTCCTACTCTTTGATCATCATCACAACATGCCAATGAGAAACCTTACCCCCCACCAGTTTTGAACCTATGACCTTGAAAGATATAACACAAGTTCTTAGCCATTAGGTCCACTCATGTTATCTAAACCTGGGTTGTTAATATGGACGATAATGCTCCATATCTCAACCATTAGACCATAGCCTGAAGGACTAAAAAATACATCCTTAATCCTCACTACAATTGTGTTCTCAAAATGTTGTAACAAATTCCAAGAATAATGTCAATAAGATTAACATTCATATTTTTCTTGTAGGTTGGCATTCATCATTGCAGACGCTTGCTTTGTTTGTGGTGCAGCAAGAAACACCTACCATATGAAATACAATGGCTTTTACCAATAAACCAATGTGTCCAATTTGTTAATGTTGTGCATTTTTATTAACATTGTATTCATATTCTTTTCATCAATTCACTTAATTCTTTCAAGTGGCATGCTTCTAATATTGCAACTTAATCATAAACATTCACTATATGGTATAATATAATGTTATTCTATTTATAGTATCATATTCAAATATGTTGTGATGAGGTACCTCATGGAATATCCATGATAGTTTGGAAATCATATTTGGTATCATTACCATTTTGTTTTCCATTCTCGTTGAATAGTTGCATGATCCAAAAATCAATATAAGGAAGCTGGGAAAATAACCTTCAGCCACAAATATAGTAGATAATAATGAAAACATTCCAAAATATGAATTAGTTAAATGATATGTGATACGAGAAGAAAAAATCCCTGGCATCACCGGGGGTATGACAATGTTAATGCTATCGTTGTAGGGAAAATTCAAGCTCTTTGAGAAGTGGTTTATCTCTAATGGATATTCTGGCTATCATGATAGTACTTGTTATAACTTTATTTAGTCGTCCTTAACCTTATATCCTCACCTTTAATGAACTTTATTATTTCTAGTCTCTTAGTGCCTCTTTTGGACAACCCGTCATTGAGATTGTGCCCTTGTGTGTGGAAACCCATGGGCACCCATGTCCTTCTATGAAGAAACCCATAGACAATCTCAAAGTGAACCAAAAATTATATAAAAGGTACAAAATGTTGGTTTTGAGTGATGCACTAGAGGTGTACACTTGTATGTCTTTGATTTTGATCTTAACCACATGAATTGATCTCTCTACGTATAAATAGAAGATTCATAGATGGTAAGGATTAGCTTGGTTAACCCTTTATATACAAGGAGAACACTTTGCTACCAATAACTTTCTTTAAGAGAAACCCTACACATTTCTCTACAATTTTAATCTAAATAGATTAAGGTAATTTAGATCCACCTTTGTAGGATCCCTCATGGTATGGTGATCTAAATCCTTGAATTAAGTGTGAGTTTCAATAAGGTAAAGATAGGAGGAACCCAATCTTGAGTGAGGAGGTCACAATAATCATGACCATGTATTCAATATTGTTGTAAACTTCCAAGTTTCCTAATATAGATCTCTCTTTTCCACCCATAAATATTTTTAAATTGGTATTTAATTGTTAATGCATATTGTTCATTAGATATAATTGGAAAATTTATTTCCTCTTTACAATAGGTTAACTACATTTGAATATATCTTTATGATTATTGTCAAAAGAAAGAGTAAACATATCTTGAGTTTGACCAGATGTAGGCATTCAAAGAATCCAAGTGGTGAGGGTTCAAGCTACCATTTGATATTCATAGACAAGAAACAACCGAGGACCAAGAGGTATTATGTTTTTCTTTCATCATCATTTTTAATTTTCATTAATCTAATTTAAGATAAAAGAAATTAGTATATCTTGTTCTATCAAGGATAATCAACCCCTTGTTGGGGATAAATCAATTATTTGTAAGTAATTTTGCTATAACACCCAATAAATAAAAATCTCAAGATAAATCCCTAATGGAAATGCTAGAAAAAGAGAGGCCAAGCTCTAGCAACACATATTCTCAACATCTATTCAAAGTGGGAATTAATCCCTATCAAGGTGAGATCATTGTTGTCAATTTGAACCACTGGTTGTGACAATCTCAAGTCTATGATCTAGTTTTCACAACCTAAGAGAAATGCGTAATATGTGACTAACTCAACTTATCCTAGAGGGACACACCCAAATTTGGTGGAAAAGCTACACACATATACTTAAATTCAAGGGTTCAATAGTCCTCATTTGATGCTTGATTTAACTCTTTTTTGTAGCTTGAATTAAGATTGGTTTTACTCAATTTCCATTGATTCACAGTTTCGAAAAATATGATTTTATTACCTTTTAGTTGGACGAATTAATTGTCTTCACTTTTTCGATTATTTTAATCTAATTGTATATTTTCTTTGTAAATACTTATTGTTATTCAAAAAAATAATTGAGCTCTAAATAGCGAACCGAAGAGAAAAATGGTCTATGCATTAGGTTCCTATGCATTGATTGTAGGAATCCTATTGACATGAGACCAACATTTATCTAATGCAATAATCAATTGACATAATTACGATGCATAATTGTATTAGCTTCCATGACCTCAATTGGCTAGTGGAGGCCAATATCAGGCATAATGTCTAATTCTATTAGTTTATCGATTTGTCAAGATTCAGGGCCCCACATGTCTGATGGACCATTATGGGACGAGAAAACAAGTGGAGTCCCCACTTTCCCTGAATCTAGTCAATGCAGTTGTGTTGCACTAACACCTTCTAGTTGTTACTAGTGAGTTTACATGTTTTGTTGTTGATGATGTGATTCGTGTTATTTGACTAATGTTGTCGTTCCTCTATTTTTACAATATTTTATAAATGAGTGAAAGATTCTCTAGCTTTTACAATTTTTTTATAATGAAGTGAAATATTCACCAAGATTTTACAACATTATATAATAAAATGAAATATTCTCCATAATTTTAGAACATTATATAATAAAAAGAAAGATTCTCTAGAATTTTACAACATTATATAATAAAAAGAAAGATTTTCCAATATATATATATATATTATTGATAAAATCGCCTTCAAATTTTCCTATATATCAGAGAGATTCACCCATTTTGTATACATATAAATCTAGGGGGGTTCTTAAAATCATCCATGATGCTAAACTCACACTGCAAATACAAGATTTTAAAAAAGGAAACTAAGTGCAGGAGGAACTTTGGTGTACCATATATATAACCAAAGGCCATCATAAATACTCATGTTTAGCATTCCTGAATGATCCTACATCACGAGCGTCAAACCCTATGAATTCACAAGGAATGCTATGGAGTAGAATTTGTGATACTAGAGGTCATCAGTCGAAGGAATGCTTGTATCTATAGAAAATAGTAAGTGCACTTGCCATCTTACATTGTAGTTTATGTCGATCTATGGGTCTCTTATCTTCTATTTTTCGGTCTCCTCTTCTTGACTCTACTACTGATCTGTACACATCCTGGATCAACTTAGTCTCTTCTACAGTTATGCGCTCTTGGCTACAGATTCTCGACTCAATGCACTTAGAAAAACTAACATACAACAATAACCAGAAGCTAACATAGACTCAAGAGTGTCCAAGCCTCAAAGAGTGTAACCCGCATACAGCTTGGGTTTCTCCTTTTTTAGACTCTTTACATGTCGCTCTCTCAACCGACTTTCTAGACTTAGAAAACAAGATATCTTTCCTATTATAGTGACACATGAAAATAGGAACTAATAGCCTAACTTTCAAAGATACCTTCATATGTGTGACTTCTTCCAGTTAACGAAAACCTCATACCCATGATCTTTTGAACGTCATGCTTTCTAACTATTGCATTGTTCCACACCTTCTGACATAGCTCCACTATGTGGAATTCTTTCTTTATTATGTCCTTTCCTACTATCGTGGATTTTCTTTCGTTGCAGATTCTTCTTCTGTTGCGACTACTCTTTTGTCACAACTTCTCTTCTTCTTCAACTGCTTCTTTCCTTAATCCCTTTCCTCTGTATATGCCTCTGTCACACCTCATTTCCTTATTTTCCTTTATTTTCCTTCATTTGCTGCCTCTATCACAACTCCTCTCTCTTTTTTTTACTTAGACCCTTTTCATACTTAAGCATAATTCTAAGTGAATTATGCCTACCTATCCTTAGGCCCAACACTTTCTTTCCTATTAAGACACTCTTAACAGTTCTGTTGTTTTCCTCCTTGATAGAATGAATCCAAAATAAAACACCCACAAAGTGCAAAAGCTAAAAAAGGAAAATACTCATTCAAAGTATGATATTGAACACGTATCCCACATTGGGAATCTTGAAGGGAAATAAAAACAAGCTGATCAAACTTCCAAACCACACGACCCACCCAAATACTACATCCATGTTAGAGAAAAGAGAGATTAAGCTACTAATAGCTATAGTATTGTTGAGAGGATAAGTTACCTTCATATTTCATCATTAGGAAGAATTATATAATCATACATGATTTTTTTTCACAACATAAATAGACATCATGTCCTTAAGCACATAGTTCAGTGACTCAAGTCTAGGATGGTTGTTTCAAAACATAGCACTCCTAGGGTGCAGTGCCCCGATAGTTAAACAAATCAAAATCCTTTCCAATACAATGTAACGATACCTTATTTCAATCATTTAATACCTTATTTTTTCAATAAAAATAGTTTGTATGATATGAAAAATTCCTTAGCTATGCTCGCAAAAACCAATTGCCCAACTATAAGTGCATAACTTTAAACTACTAGATAAGTTGTAGTTACAAAATTATGGCTTTTTACCGAGGATACCTAACAAATTTCTATCCACCCATACAACGTAGATTTTGTAACACTAAATTTTGGATCCGATTATGTTTATTCTATGCTGGAGAGTATGAGTTTCTCTTAGAATTGTTCTACCCCACTCCTAATGCTCAAAACCTTGCAAGTAATTGTCCTTATAAAGTTCCAACATGAGAAGAATTATTCTCTTGAACTTATGTGTAAATATACCATTTCCATATTCCTTATTGTATTCTTATTGTATCCACATTACTTGTGTTCTTCATTGTAGCCACGTTTCTTGTTCTTCTTATTCTTTCAACTTTATCAGCTCCTTGACTTGGGCTTGCTGGTTATCACCTCTAGTAGATTTCTACAAGAAAGTATATCTCAACTATATCAATCCTTTGATTTAGCATCTCTCTTATATCTCTTACATTCTCCCCAAATTAATAATAGAGTACAAGGTTGAATGATTTCTAAGGAAATGCACAACATGGGAAACCCTCTCAGTGCTTCCCTTCATTTAGATGATCGTACCCACGTAAAACAATTCATTTGCATTTCTGGAACTTGAAGGTGGTGGGGACATTAAGTGATGTTCACATATTCATAGTGGTAACCAACAAGAATACTTGATCTTGTGACCTCCTCCTTTCAATTCATAGCACTTAACCACTCAAGCTAACTCAAGTTTAGACTACACAAGATTTGTATTTTCTTTCATTGTTTTCCATTTTTTCCATGGGCTTGAGAAGAGTTTTGTCATATTAATATGTTTGTGGAATGTTGGATTTTTTTGTTGCACATTCAATTAATGAGTGTGTTTGTTTGTTTAGTTGAGAATCATTTCTTAATTGGGGATTCTCCATAATTTTATTTTTCAATAACTTTAATTCATTTTTGATAATATGTGACATAGATATGCATTCTTTAATGAGATCATAGTTATTTCTCACTAATGTACATGTAAGTGAGCAAGAATGTTCTTTCCCTCCAATTTCAATATTCTTTCTTTTTTATTGAAAACAATAATTTGAAATCACTACACTCTTGTTGCAGCTGCAACATTTTCCCAAAATTCCAAAAAAATTTAGGACCCTCCTTTTGCTTGGATTAGTTTGATTTTCTTCTTTGATCTGATCTGATGAGATTTTCCAGAATGATTTTCTAATGCATGGAATGATCTATCACTTGTTTGATTCTTCCTCTAACACTTGAAACAATCTTCGGTTTGTCCAAACTCTATCATTTCTTTTTAATGCATTTTCAGCATGTTCGAATCAGAAGTTATTTGGTTGATGCTCCCGTTGTTGCGGAGAAATAACGAGTCTTGACTTCGAATTTTCTTCCGATACCTTCATTTTCAATCGGATGATCTTTTGGTTTACATTGGAATGATTTGTTATTTCTTTTTCCACCATTGCGGACGACAAACTACGAAATCTCCTGATTATTGCTTTAACGTGTCAGACCTCGTTTTGCTATTTTCGCCGATTATTGAGTTTGAGATTTCACCGTTGTGGAAGGCTCTATCTTCCCTGGCCATCTAGTCGTTTTAAACCGCGACGTTGCATAAGGTCCCTCCCTTTGTGACTCCGCCGCTGCAGCTGCCAAAAGCACTAACCTTTTCGATCTTTTATTGTTTCCACTTCTGATTCAAATATGGTGCTTTGGAAGGGTTTATCCTTTGTGTCTCCATTATTGCGGCTCCTTTTCCCACTATCGCTCTGATGTCCCGATGATTAGTCTTACAAGGTTCCGCTGCGTATGTCTCCGTGGATGGCTTAGTGATTTGGCCACCCGGCGTTGCGGAAGGGATTACGCTTTCGACTTCCAATCCATTTGGCTTCCGCTATCCAATTTTATATTTTCCCCACCGCATGTGTTAACTTATATATATTTTGGGGCTGGGTCTTTTTTTTCGATTATTCTATTTGGATTGCTGTTTCGACTTTCCCACTGTTGCTCTCATTATGTTGTCATCCTCTCGAGCTTGGTCAGACCCTACTATTGGTGTACGCTCGTTCCAGGTGGCTTCAACCATGGAAGCTTGACCGCACTTTCCCTTCCATCCATACAGCATTTCTAGGTAGGCTCCTCATTGCATTTTTCCGTTCCTTTCGGGCTTTGTTGGTTTTCTACGGTTGGTTTTTGTCCACGGCCATTTTCCCTTGGCCCGTTGGTTACATGCATATATAGTGGATGAGGGTTTGTAGTGTAACTGTCCACGGGGGGGGTGGTGTTTGGACCTACAGGGTAGCTATTTTACCGTGGCCTTTTGTCTGTAACCCTGCGCTTAGTGAATGGGGGTTTGGTGCAGATGGCTGTTATTCCATCTGCACCAAGCTGCCCTGTGTGATGATGTTTAGCTTGGGGAGGGTTTATTGGCCTTCCTGTGGTTTGTGGAATGATTGCATTCCTTTCTTGTGGCCCATACCCTTCAGAAACCAAAATTTCACTTCGCCACGCTATTCACACAGTCCGATACACTGTCAGTTTGAATCCGAGCCGGCTTAGGGAGGGGTATATCACTACACCAGTTTTGTTGACCATAAGTTGCCTGGGTATTTTTGATAGAGCTAACACCGTTGGAAAATCTTGCATAATTTTCCCCTTGTCCTTCCCGCGTAGCGCGACGACCATGGCGCCCGCAGAAAGTCGAAGTTTGTTTCATGTTAATGTAGATTTATTTTCAGCCTCGAATTTTGTTGATAGAATTGTTTTGGTATCATAGTGTTAGCTTTGCACATATTTGTCTCAGTAAGCTAATTTCATCATGTTAAAAATAGAAGAAATGACACACTGCACATTGTTGTCTCCAAGTTTGTTACTCAGCCGAAAATGGCTTAATATTACAATTTTATGGCAGGAAGAGTTCACAATGTCAAAGAGGCAAGAGAAGAAGGCCCCTATGGTTGAGGAGGAGCCCGAAGTGGAAGTTATTACCAAAAAAGAATACATATACGAAGACACCAAGTGTATATCGGGTGTGGAGCCCGAGTACCAATGGGGAGAAATTTACAGGCTGATCACACACTGGGAGGTGCTGGATATGGGCCTGGAAGAAGAGGGCATATATGCCAATATCGAGAGATCTTCACTGATGAAGATTGACACCAGACCAGATCTTTTCCCATGCTCTAAAGTAATTGGTTGGATTCTACCCCAAGTAGATGTAACAACGATGATCCTGGAGAATGTTTAAAAACAAGGCTATGCTGCATATAGCCCAGGATATGCAACTCTGGCTTACTACCTGCTAGAAGCGCAGATATTTCTGTCTAATGATTGGTTGAATAAAATTAGAATGGACCTTGTAGAAACCCTTAAAAGAATGTTGCTATCAGGAAAGCATTTCAAAACCAGGGCTATGGGAGAGTATGATACAGCAAACTTAAGGGCCCCATACAGGTTCATAGCTTTAATGCTCAACAATATTTTTGGAAGAGCTCATGGCAGGTTCTTGAAATTGGAATGGATACCCATTATTTTTTATGTTGTAACCCAGGGGACAATTTTCAACTGGGCCAGCATTGTATCAAATAGTCTTTCAACTTGCTTGGCCTCAACCTTGGGTGGAGTATCCCAAAAGAGGTATGAGTTCTATAGGATTTTTATACTTGTCGATTGTATATTGTGCAATCAGCCTTTCCTCGGCCTCAGGTGAATCTAGGATAGGGAAAGAATGCTTGTATATTATACATATAAACCATTGTGGGCACACCAGTATCACAGCCATTATCAAGAAATCTATGAACACTTCATCATGCCACTTTATATGCTCATTTTCTTGAAGGAGTGTGATTGCATGTCAGAGGAGGCGTTGCAAGTAATTGAAGAATATGAAGACTACTATCTGACTAAGAATGGCCTTTGCTTCAGGATGTTTGGAGGTTCAAGAGCACCTTCCCTGCCGCCCAAATACGCCACTGGCTACATCATTCACAAGGAGGCAGTGAGGCGAGTCTTCTTGGATGGAATAGGGAGCTTCTTGTTTGAACATAAGAAGGCTTCCTATCCTCCTTTTCCCTTCAAGTTAGTAAGTTACAGGTTCACCAGAGTAAAGAAAGTTGATGAGTTTGTAGAAGAGCTGGAAAGGTTTCATTTTGGGGAAATGCCCTTCCATAGAAATGACTCCTACAGTAAAGTAGCTGAACATTGCAAAGAAAACAATGTACATTTTGAATATACCCATCATTGGGATAGAGAAGAATCCGTCTTCTGAAATGTAGTGAACATGACAGCCTTGAGGAGAAGGTTCAAAAAGAAGATCTCCACCAAAGGTGGGAAGGGAGATGAACAAGAAAAAGATAAGGAAGAGGCGAGGAGAAGAAATGAGGAGGCCCAAAGGCTGGCACGAGAAGCTGTAGGTTGGTTGCAGGGAGAAGAAGAAGAGAAAAGAAAAGCTACCCAAGAAGCAGCCAAAAGGGTAGAAGAAGATGCTAGGAATGAAGAAGAAGAAAAGAAAAGAAAGCTTGACGAGGAGCTACAGAAGCAAGAAGTAGAGAGGATAAAGACGACATAGACAGAGACAGAACAGTCAGCCTCTAACACAGCTGGAGGACAGACACAGGACATGGATAACCCCGAGGTTCAGGACCCAGAGGTACCTGCTGCCAGCACCCCTAGACAATCTATGGTCCATACATTGATGCTGGTCCCCTTTGTGCAGAAGAAAGGAATTAGAGAGAATTTGAGGTCAAAATGGGCCTCAAAAGGACCAAAATGTACTATAAAAATCAACCAATTACATTCTAGTAGATGACATCATCCCCCATGGTTGAGGTGGCATTGCATGAGTTAAGAATGATTATTTGTCACATTTTCTATGGTGGTTGAAAACCCATAGTTAACCAAGGTAGTGGTACAAGTACTTTTAAGTCATAAAGTGAAGTACTCACAATAAAAGTCATTTCACACTTTCTCATAAAATAATATTATTGTTATTTTCAAGTAAAGTACTCACAATTCATTTTCTCATAAAATATTATTATTGTCATTTTCAAGTAAAGTACTCATAATTCATAAAAAATGTCTTTTCACATTTTTTTATAAAATAATATATTGTCATTTTCATGTTTTTTAATTTTAAATTATATATTCACTCAACTGTATTTAATATCATAATGTCAAACTAATATATATTAAATCTTGTACTTTTAAAATAAATTAAATTCATGAATGATATTTATATGAAACAAATATGTTAGTTATACATATAAATTAAATTCATTTTTGTTTAATTTTATTTACAAGTTCAATACAAATAAATGCTAAAGGACAATAATTTTTGGGGAATTTACAATGAATCTTAGTCACATCATTATAGAGTTATTTTATTAATTTTATATATTGTCAATTTAGAAAAGTAACTCAACCATGGTTATTTATATTGTGCATAAAAAGTAGTGTAGGAGATGAGTTGTCATATATACCTACCCCATAAAACCCTTAACTCATAATATTTTAATATATCTTATATTTTTGTAGTACATCTCTTAGGAGGCCCACTTTTTACCTCAAATTCTCTCTAATGGGAAGAAATACCTGATTTTAACACTGTTTTCTATGACAGGGAGACGAAGAGGATAGTGAAGAGGATAGAAGGGAAGATTGAAATGGGAGGTCTACCTGAGAAAATGATAATGGATACACCCATTGTATATGAAACAGACCAAGACCCTAGATTCACCATTAGAGCCGGAGCAGCACTGATCCAAGCTTCAGAGGATAATGTGGACTAGATTATGATAGACTTGGAGCAATCCAAGAAGTCCTCTGCTCAGTTGAAAGACACATTGAGAAAGGAGAGAGAGAGGAAAGCAATTGGCTAAAGAGGAAATATGAGGACATGAAAAGGGAAATAACTTCCTCAAAAGATGAATTGCAACTCCTCCAAGCAGAGAGACAAGCTAGTGAAGCTACACAAGAGCATCTGGAGAAAGTGCAGCAAGAGTATCAAGAGCTCCAGGTGGAGAAAGAACAGCTGTTGGGAAAGATAGGAGACTTAGAGCAGCAAAAGATCGCCTTAGAAGCAAATGAACAGCAGGCTCAAGAACAGGAAAAGAAGCTTCAAGAGCATGTCACTTCTCTAACAACTGCTCTAGAGGAAGCAAGAGAGTAGTAGGTCAATCTACAACCCTTCAAGGAGCATGTGCTAGCCCAAAAGGCCAAGATGCTACAACTACAGACTTCCATAGAAGAGGAAAGGTGTAAAGTGCTGCAGATAGATGGCCGATTGGAGGAAATCTTGGAGACCTCCTCTTATTTCGTTGATAGATCTCAAGACGTCCTTGAAGTCCTGACTGCGAGGATGGAAAGGATGGAAAACAATGAAGAAACTCCAGCAGAACTGCCATCAAGGGATCAACAGGCCCTCAAGCGAGATTATGACTTACTAGAATTTGCTATAACTATCGCAGAGGATTTCAAGAAAGCCATTAAAAAGATGAAAGGAGCATGCACAAAGTTTTTAAGAAGTCTCCTTATTACTTACAACTGGTGCAAAATAGAGGCCGAATGGAGGCTTGAGGTTTTCACAGAACACAACACATTTGTGGAGATGTTGCAGAAGAGATATCAGGAGGAGGAAGTGAAAGTACAGCATATCAAAGCCCTGGATGATCAGATCTTGAGGAGTGAGGTAGATCATTCAGCCATCAGTGTGCAGCTTTTGGAGGATCAGCTTCGGTTGAGCATAGTGAGAATTGAGGCTATAAAGAACCAGGCTGCGAAGTTTGAGATCAACATTCAGTTTCTGGAACCTTCTGCCTTTGAAGGCATCGCCTCTGAAGCTTTGGCATGGAAGAAGTATCTGGACACCCAAGTGGGACCTTCCTCGTAAAGGATTGGTCATTTTTGTAATTTGTAACGATTTTGTAAAAACATTTGAGAAAAGTGAAACATTGGAGGTGAAGTGTTGGGAAGCCCAAAGGTCACTTTGGGCAGCCCAACAATCTCTCCCGTTTTGTATAAATGTAGAAGGCTTAGAAAGAATAGGGGTTTTTCCCAGTTAGACATGAAAAGCGATATTGTAAGAAGAACTACTTTTTTTTAAATAAATAGTTATTGTTTTCCTGTTGGAGAAATATTGGTGGGACTTTCAAATGTTATGCTGTGGATGGCGAAAAGATGAACTATTTTGTTTTTCCAGTTTTAGTCCATTAACCGTGAGATCGTTCTAACTCTTAGAACCTATGTTCTTGTTTAAATGAGTTCTGGTTTATTTTGTGGAATTACCACCATGAGTAATGTATGCTATTCATAAAACAATTGGCTATCTGATTGTCTAAATATCTTTAATCGTTCATGCATTGTGGGAAGAAATATCAGCTAACTATAATTTCTCTTTATATTGCATGTACAATACATATTTCTCATAATTAAGTTACAGTTTGCTCCCGGGGGATAGATAGATAGATAGTTAGTTTTATTTTATTGCTGCATATGTGATTTAGATGCTTGTGAGTGCTAAGACGAGAGGTAAGAACCTACGCATCACATTGTGAATGCTCCTTGCATCCTTATCACCCTGCATGGTTAATTAGGCATATGCATATCATACTTAAATCAAAAATACAAAAATACACAGTGGACCGGGCCACAACCGATAAAACCTTTGTTTTTGTTACTTTGACCGACGGTAGCCGGACCGCAAACCGGATGGATTCCCTATACCAAATAGTCACGGGATAGTTGGGAACGTTGACTGGGGAGAATCCCTTGCTGTTGTTTCCTGCGAATTTCTAGGCCTCAACAGTTCTGGCGCTAGAAGGAGGGCCGCCAGTGCATGGCTGGCCGTGGAAACTTATTTTCCCAAGATTACCTCACCAGCAAATGTTTTGAAGCTTTCGACCTAACCCAAGTACAGACAGGTTTTGGTTCTACCTTTGAAGCAAGAAAGCCCAATTTCATCTTACTATGTTTCTTACTCAGACTACTGGTCATTCACCTTTGCTCATGGCTGGTATAAATGTGAATCAGCCCAACCCACTATCGGCTTGGAGTGCTAGGTCACCTTTGAACCTCACACCTCCCTTGCATAACCTACCTCAAGCCTTTGATAAGTTGCTGCCCAAGTTTGACCTCGATGCAAAGACTGTTGTAGATGACCACTTGCAAAGTTTCTATTTAGCAGTAGAAGGGTTAAGGGCTGGGGAGTATGAAGATGTTGTCTGTAGATTGTTCCCTCACACCCTTAAAGGGGCAGCAGCATCTTGGTATTTTAGTTTTCCTTCAAAATCTATTCCTGATTAGGACACCTTCGAAAGGACTTTCAGAAGTAAGTACTCAGCCCAAAAAACACATGCCTCACTAATGAAAGGTCTTGGTTTGTTAAGAAAAGAGAAGAACGAGAAGGTGCATAGTTTCACTCAAAGATTTTCAACATACCTAAAGAACTTTTCTGAAGCTAAAAGACCCTCTAACAAGGTCTTAATTGAGTATTTCACCGCTACCCTAGGACCTGAACTAGCCATGTTTGCCAAAATGAAAGCCAAGCCTACATTGGTAGAGACTTATGAAGAAGCAGAAAGGGTAGAGGCTGAAAAGGAAAGTATAGAAGACTATCCTGACCAGCTGAGAGAAAATACTATCAAGAGAAGAGCCTTATTGATGTCTAAACCTAAAGATGAACAATCACATGATTATCAGGGAATGATGAAAATGATTCAGAAATTATCCAACCAAATAATAGATCTAGAAAAAGAGAGGGAAGTTCAAAGGACTTACAAACCCTATTACCCAAAAGGAGAGGATAGCAACCAATGGAAAATACCTCCACCAAATTTAGCATCAATGAACCTAACAGAGGTGGGGGGGACAATTTCTGCTCTTTTCATCAACAACCTCATTCTGAAAAGAAGTGTCCTCAATGATTAAATTCAATGACATTGGTGATGAATAGGCTGCTGGACTCTAAATTGACTAAGGACAGTGGTAAGGAAGAATAAAAAAACTAGACCATAGAGAAACAAGATGATGATACCATGTTCTTATGGAATGGTGTCTCGCTTTTCAATACAGAAGAGAATGCTTTTAAATATGAATGCACGCCAACAGCAACAAAAGATATGGACCTAGCAATTAAAGACAAGGAAATAATTTCGAAGATTAAAAAATTGCAAGAGATGATCAAGAGACAGATTGATGTAAATATTAAAGATAAAACACCTAAAGTCACCACTGTCAACCAGGAAACCGATCCAATCAGTGAGCCTGTCAAACTTGTGGAAGAACAAGCAGGTGTTGATTAAGGAAACACTAAAGGAATTAAGGATATTAAAGAGGACATACCCACTCAAAACCAACTAGGAGAAGAAGACATAGAACCAGGTTGGGAAGAAAAAGCTGACACCCCACCTTTTCTTTTGACCCTTGAAATGTTGAATCATAATGTGCATAATTGCTTGGTAGACTCCGGATCAGCGGTGAATGTTATGCCACTGGAGGTTTGCAAAAAGATTAATGGACAGCCAGAATCCACAACCTAGGAAGTAACACAATTAGATAGCATAGGAGTCAAAGTAGTGGGAGAAATGAAAAATGTTCTCATTCGCTTTTCTGCAAACAAGAAGATATGCCAATTTATTGACATTATGGTGGCTGACATACCAGGTGGATATGGGCTTATTCTCAACCGAGATTGGTCTGCCAGATTAAAAGGTTATTTTGCTTCAGACTGGTCTCATTTATGGTTGCCTCTTAAGGGTACCCCTAATCGGATTAAAATTTTGAGAGAACCCTACATGAATCACATTGTCACTAAGTTGGGAGAAAGTAGTGAACCTGGTAACTCTATCCTGGAAAATTATCTAACCAAGCTTAAGCTAAGAAATCATACCAAAAGAAAGGTCAGTTATAAGATTGACAATCAGCCTGAGCTCCTTCAACTTCCTCAGACTGATAAAGATGAATGTAGACTAGTAGATATGGTCTCAATTTCAAAAATGGTACACTTAGACCATGGATAGATTTTTGACCTTCACCACATCCTAGCCCTTTAACTCGTTTGATTGAAGATTTTTAAGGGCGGGCACACATTTTATTTTATTTTGCCTTGTACATAAATAATGTTGTTTTTTGTTAATGCTTTGATGTTGTTTTCCTTTTTATTATTTGATTTGATATTGTTTTCTTTTGATTTAAATGCTTTGTTACTAGTTATTTTTATTTTTGAATAAAGAGGAAAACTTTTGGTTGCAATGGAAACATTAGGGTTCTTAATTAACTAAAATCTTGAGCAAAGATTGTGCTTTGAAGCATATAATGTCTTCTAGTAGTAGTGTTCCTAATTGGCCCTGCATTCAATGAAGTTCTACTTAACCCCAGTAAATAACTAAGAATTAACTGGTCTGGAATACTATTTCGAGGCTCCATCCATTTCACATTTTAAATGTCCAAGGGAGTGACAACAAAGGACCCACAAAAAGGAAGCAAGGTAAACAGTATATCATATATAAATGATCCCATGCCATGATTTCAAAAGGGATAAAAGCTATCAAAGAGTCAAAACTCCTTAAAGAAATAATACATATCAAAGCAAAGTATCAAAAGCATGAATCTCAAGTTGCCAAAAGTTCCTCTTCGCCCGTCAGATAAAAAACAAATTCTTCTCTCACACAAAAGGACACTATGGATAGAGGAGCCTGAATAAAATTCAGAAAGAAAGGTAGATGGAGGACTCACAAGAACTAAAGTTTAAATAGCACAAAAGTGCAGTTGGCATGGGAATGAGGAACAAATGGATAGTGTTGTTTACTATATGTTACAATCCTGTGGTGTCCAGGCTTGAAACTACCCAAGGACAGGGGTAAAATAAATCTCACTTATTTGGCCTCAAAAGAGTTATTCAGACTTGCAAATATTTTCGATGTTACCTTTTCCCCAATGAACTGTTTCTCAATGAGTTAAATGTATGAGTTGGATAACTTAGGAATACAAACATATAGAAGATTTCAATTTTGAGCTAGACAGTCTTTTACTGGAAGGAGTTAAGTCAGAAATCTGGGGTTCACGAGGTAGTCACCAATTGTTGCAGCTGCAACATTTTCCCAAAATTCCAAAAAATTTTAGGACCCTCCTTTTGCTTGGATTAGTTTGATTTTCTTCTTTGATCTGGTCTGATGAGCTTTTCCAGAATGATTTTCTAATGCTTGGAATGATCTATCACTTGTTTGATTCTTCCTCTAACACTTGAAACAATCTTCGGTTTTTCCAAAATCTATCATTGCTTTTTAATGCGTTTTCAGCATGTTCGAATCAGAATTTATTTGGTTGATGCTCCCGCCGTTGCGGAGAAATAACGAGTCTTGACTTCGACTTTTCTTCCGATACGTTCGTTTTCAATTGTCTGATCTTTTGGTTTACATCGGAATGATTTGTTATTTCTTTTTCTGCCATTGCGGACGGCAAACTACGAACTCTCCTGATTATTGCTTTAACATGTCGGACCCCATTTTGCTATTTTCACTGATTATTGAGTTTGAGCTTCCGCTGTTGCGGAAGGCTCTATCTTCCCTGGTCGTCTAGTAATTTTAAACCCCGACATTGTGGAAGGTCGCTCCCTTTGTGACTCCGCCGCTGCGGCTGCCGAAAGCACTAACCTTTCCGATCTTTTATTGTTTCCGCTTTCGATTCAAATCTGGAGCTGCGGAAGGGTTTATCCTTTGTGTCTCCACCGTTGTGGCTCCTTTTCCCGCTATCGCTCCGATGTCCCGACGATTAGTCTTTTGAGGTTCCACCGCGTACGTCTCCATGGATGGATTAGTGATTTGGCCACCTGGAAGTGCGGAAGGGATTACGCTTTCGAGTTCCAATCCATTTGGCTTCCACTGTCCGATTTTATATTTTCCCTGCCGCACGTGTTGACTTATATATATTTTGGGGCCGGGTCTTTTTTTTTTTATTACTCTATTTGGATTTCTGTTTCGACTTGCCCACTGTCGCTCTCATTGTGCTATCATCCTCTCGAGCTTGGTCGGACCCTGCTGTCAGTGTTCGCTCATTCCAGGTGGCTTCAACCATGGAAGCTTGACTGCCCTTTCCCTGCCATCCATACAGCGTTGCCAGGTAGGCTCCTCATTGCGTTTTTCTATTCCTTTGGGGCTTTTTTGGTTTTCTACGGTTGGTTTTTGTCCACGGCCATTTTCCCTTGGCCCGTTGGTTACATGCATATATAGTGGATTAGGGATTTGTATTGTAACCATCTGTGGGAAGGCGTTTGGACCCGTAGGGTAGCTGTTTTACCGCGACCTTTGTTGGTGACCCTACGCTTAGTGAATGTGGGGGCTTGGTGCAGACGGCTGTTACGCCGTCTGCACCAAGCTGCCCTGTGTGATGGTGTTTGGTGGGGGAAAGTTTTCTTGGCCTTCCTGTGGTTTGTGGAATTATTTCCTTCCTTTCTTGTGGCCTGTACCCTTCAGAAACCAAAATTGCACTTCGCCACGCTGTTCACACAGTCCGATACACTATCGGTTTTGAATCTGAGCCGGCTTAGGGAGGGGTATATCACTGCACCAGTTTTGTTGACCATAAGCTGCCTAGGAATTTTTGATAGAGCTAACGCCGTTGGAAAAGCTTGAATAATTTTCCCCTTGTCCTTCCCACGTAGCGCGACGACCATGGCGCCCACAAAAAGCCGAAGTTTGTTTCATGTTAATGTAGATTTATTTTCAGCCTCGAATTTTGTTGATAGAATTGTTTTGGTATCATAGTCTTAGCTTTGCATGTATTTGTCTCAGTAAGATAATTTCATCATGTTAAACATAGAAGAAATGACACACTGCACATTGTTGTCTCCAAGTTTGTTACTCAGTCGAAAATGGCTTAATATTACAATTTTATGGCAAAAAGAGTTCACAATGTCAAAGAGGCAAAAGAAGAAGGCCCCTATGGTCTAGGAGGAGCCTGAAGTGGAAGTTATTACCAAAAAAGAATACATATACGAAGACACCAAGTGTATATTGGGTGTGGAGCCCGAGTACCAATGGGGAGAAATTTACATGCTGATCACACACCGGGAGGTGCCGAATATGGGCCTGGAAGAAGAGGGTATATATGCCAATATCGAGAGATCTTCACTGATGAAGATTTCCACCAAACCAGAGCTTTTCCCATGCTCTAAAGTAATTGGTTGGATTCTTCCCTGAGCAGATGTAACAACGATGATCCTAGAGAATGTTGAAAAATAGGGCTATGCTGCATATAGCCCAGGATATGTAGCTCTGACCTACCACATGCCAAAAGTGCAAATATTTCTGTTTGATGATTAGTTGAATAACATTAGAATGGACCTTGTAGAAACCCTTAAAAGAATGTTGCTATCAGGAAAGCATTTCAGAACCAGGGCTACGGGAGAGTATGATACAACAAGCTTAAGGGCCCGACATAGGTTCATAGCTTTAATGCTCAATAGGATTTTTGGAAGAGCTCATGGCAGGTTCTTCAAATTAGAATGGATACCCATTATTTTTTATGTTGCAACCCAGGGGACAATTTTCAACTGGGCCAGCATTGTATCAAATAGTCTTTCTGCTTGCTTGGCCTAAGCCTTGGGTGGAGTATCCCAAAAGAGGTCTGAATTCTATATGATTTCCATACTTGTCGATTGTATATTGTGCAATCAGCCTTTCCCCAGCCTCAGGTGCATCTGGGATAGGGAAAGAATGCTTGTCTATTCTGCATATAAACCACTGTGGGTGCACCAGTATCACAGCCATTATCGAGAAGTCTGTGAACACTTCATCATGCCACTGTATACGCTCATTTTCTTAAAGGAGTATGATTGCATGTCAGAGGAGGCGTTGCAAGTAATTGAAGAATATGTAGACTACTATCTGACTGAAAATGGCCTTTACTTCAGGATGTTTGGAGGTTCAAGAGCACCTTCCCTACTGCCCAAATATGCCACTGACTACATCATTCACAAGGAGGCAGTGAGGCAAGTCTTCTTGGATGGCATAGGGAGCTTCTTGTTTGAGCATAAGAAGGTTGCCTATCCTCCTTTTCCCTTCAAGTTAGGAAGTTACAAGTTCACCAGAGTAAAGAAAGCTGATGAGTTTGTAGAAGAGATGGAAATGTTTCATTTTGTGGAAATGCCCTTCCACAGAAATGACTCCTGCAGTGAAGTAGCTGAACATTGTAAAGCAAACAATGTACATTTTGAATATACCCATCATTGGGATAGAGAAAAATCCATATTCCAAAATGTAGTGAACATGATAGCCTTGAGGAGAAGGTTCAAAAATAAGATCTCCACCAAAGGTGGGAAGGGAGATGAACAAGCAAAAGCTGAGGAAGAGGCCAGGAGAAGAAATGAGGAGGCCCAAAGGCTGGCACAAGAAGTTGTAGGTTGGTTGCAGGGAGAAGAAGAAGAGAAAAGAAAAGATTCCCAAGAAGCAGCCAAAAGGGCAGAAGAAGATGCTAGGAATGAAGAAGAAGAAAATAAAAGAAATCTTGACAAGGAGCTACATAAGCAAGAATTAGAGAGGCTAAAGCTGACATAGATAGAGACAGAACAGTCAGCCTCTGACACAGCTGGAGGACAGACATAGGACATGGAGAACTCCGAGGTTCAGGACCCAGAAGTACCTGCTGCCAACACCCCTGGACAATACGTGGTCCCTACACTAAAGCTGGTCCCCTTTGTACAGAAGAAAGGGGAAGAAATACCTAATTTTAACACTGTTTTCTATGACAGGGAGACGAAGAGGATAGTGAAGAGGACAGAAAGGAAGATTGAAATGGGAGGTCTACTTGGGAAAATGATAATGGATACACCCGTTGTATTTGGATCAAACCAAGACCCTAGATTCACCATTAGAGCCAGAGTAGCATTGATCCAAGCTTCGAAGGATAATGTGGACAAGATTATGACATACTTCAAGCAATCCAAGAAGTCCTCTGCTCTGCTGAAAGACACAATGAGAAAAAAGAGAGAGGAAAGCAATAGGCTAAAGAGGAAATATGAGGACATGAAAAGGGAAATAACTTCCTCAAAAGATGAATTGCAACTCCTCCAAGCAGAGAGACAAGCTAGTGAAGCTGCATAAGAGCATCTAGAGAAAGTGCAGCAAGACTATCAAGAGCTCTGGGTGGAGAAAGAACAGCTGCTGGGAAAGATAGGAGACTTAGAGCAGCAAAAGACCGCCTTAGAAGCAAATGAGTAGCAGGCTCAAGAACAGGAACAGAAGCTTTAAGAGAAGGTCACTTCTCTAACAACTGCTTTAGAAGAAGCAAGAGAGCAGCAGGTCAATCTACAACCCTTCAAGGAGCATGTGTTGGCCCAAAAGGCCAAGATGCTGCAACTACATACTACCATAGAAGAGGAAAGGTGCAAAGTGCTGCAGATAGATGGCCGATTGGAGGAAATCTTGGAGACCTCCTCTTATTTCGTTGATAGATCTCAAGACGTCCTTGAAGTCCTGACTGCGAGGATGGCAAGGCTGGAAAACAATGAAGAAACTCCAGCAGAACTACCATCAAAGGATCAACAAGCCCTCAAGCGGGATTATGACTTACTAGAATTTGCTATAACTACCGTAGAGGATTTCAAGAAAGCCGTTGAAAAGATGAAAGGAGCATGCACAAATTTTTTCAGAAGGCTCCTTATTACCTACAACCGGTGCCAAATAGAGGCCGAACGGAGGCTTAAGGTTTTACCGGACCACAACTCATTTGTGGAGATGTTGCAGAAGAGATATCAAGAGGAGGAAGCAAAAGTATAGCATATCAAAGCCCTGGATGATCAGATATTAAGGAGTGAAGTAGATCATTCAGCCATCAGTGTGCAACTTTTGGAGGATCAGCTTCGGTTGAGCACAGCCAGAATTGAGGCTATAAAGAACCAGGCTGCGAAGTTTGAGATCAACATTCAGTTTCTAGAACCTTGTGCCTTTGAAGGCATCACCTCTGAAGCTTTGGCATGGAAGAAGTATTTGGACACCCAAGTGGGACCCTCCTCGTAAAGGATTGGTCACTTTTGTAATTTGTAATGATTTTGTAAAAACATTCGAGAAAAATGAAACATTGGAGGTGAAGAGTTGGGAAGCCCAAAGGTCACTTTGGGCAGCCCAACAGTCTCGCCCTTTTTGTATAAATGTAGAAGGCTTAGAAGTAATAGGGGATTTTTCCCAGTTAGACATCAAAAGCAATATTGTAAGAAGAACTACTTTTTTTTGCAATAAAGAGTTATTGTTTGCCTATTGGAGAAAGATTGGTGGGACTTTCAAATGTTATGCTGTGGATGGCAGAAAGATGAACTATTTTGTTTTTCCAGTTTTAGTCCATTAACCATGAGATCGTTCTAACTCTTAGAACCTATGTTCTTGTTTAAATGATTTCTAGTTTATTTTGTGGAATTACCACCATGAGTAATGTATGCTATTCATAAAACAATTGGCTATCTCATTTTCTAAATATCTTTAATCGTTCATGCATTGTGGGAAGAAATATCAACTAACTGTAATTTCTCTTTATATTGCATGTACAATACACATTACTCATAATTAAGTTATAGTTTGCTCCCCGGGGATAGATAGATAGATAGTTAGTTTTATTTTATTGCTGCATATGTGATTTAGATGCTTGTGAGTGCTAAGACGAGAGATAAGAACCTGCACATCACATTGTGAATGCTCCTTGCATCCTTATCACTCTGCATAATTAATTAGGCATATGCATATTATACTTAAATAAAAAATACAAGAATACACAGTGGACTGGGCCGTAACCGGTAAAACCTTTGCTTTTGTTACTTTGACTGACGGTAGCCGGACCGCAAATCGGATGGATTCCCTATACCAAATAGTCACGGGCTAGTTGGGAATGTTGACTGGGGAGAATCCCTTGCTGTTGTTGCCTGCGAATTTCCAGGCCTCAACAACTCTTGCACGTCATTCTTTTTCACCTATGATAATTCTTTCATTAGTATCTTTCAACTGTTATAATTTGTCATTAGCATCTTAGCATTTAGGGTTAGACTCCAGAGCCTTCGTTCTCCCAAGACAACATTTTATTATATGAGGATGATAATATCCTAAAGTACTACTAATAATTTTTTTTATTCATTTATTCCCCCCTCTCTTTCTAAGCTATTTTGAGATAAATTTAGGTGGTTCTTTTAGATGCTTGCTAGAGCCATCACTTTTGTAGTATGGACTAACATTCTTGCATCCTTAGAGAATCTTATGAGGGGGAAACTAAGGATATTGAATTTCCTTAAAATGATAGGGCCACATTTTCCACCCACCTCTCAAGTGATTTGATGAGGGCCATGAACCTATGAATTTTCCTATTTACAATTCTTTTTGTTTAATTATTCACTTTCTTCAAGGATAATCTAGATGGAATTGTATTATTTTTTCCATTTAATTTCTTTATATAAAATTACCTATATTTTAAATATATTTTTTTGGATGTATTGAGGATTATCATACATTGACCCTTTTCAACAATAAATTCAAGTATCTTTAAAAAATCATATATTGAAATTAGTGTAATTGACCCTTTTCAACAATAAATTTAAGTATCTTTCAAAAATCATATATTGAAATTGAGGATTAACTAATGTTTCTAAGTTTTTTAAGTAAACCTTAAAATTTATAACATATAAGATCATGACATTTCTACCTTTATTCTATGTATTATGTGTATTATAATATTAACCAACGAGACCAATATGCCCCTCTTACAATATAGTGCATTTTTTTCTATTACGAAAAAATGATGATTATGTTAATATCTCATAAAACATAATACAATGATAGGAATCAAGTAAGAAAGAATTCTTTTCTCCCTAAAGGTCAATAGGAATGACCCTAGGTTGGATGAAACCCTTCCATCAAAATCTCTCACATCTCTCTTAACAAAAGTCTTTTTGAATGTGGATGATAAGAAAGCAAGAATGGATTATTGAGTAGATTACTTTCTTAAAGTTTACTACAATGACAAGTTTGATAGATAGATAGATACATACATTTTCTTAAAAAATCAATGATATTAAAAATATAAAAGATAAATAGTTCCACTAAGAATTAAATCAATTTTATTTTCTCATTTTTAACTTTTTCAGTCTCCCACAACAACATGTATTAAAATATATATGAAAAAAAATTCTATAAAAAATTAAATCAAATTTTATATAAGATTCTTAACCATTTTACCCTCCAACAACACCAACACCCTCCTACCACATACATAAGTGTATTATCACACCACTTGGGCTTATTATTTTACCCACCACATACATAAGCCTATTATCACACCGGGTGGGTTTATTATTTTACCCACCACATACATAAGCCTATTATCACACTAGGTGGGTTTATTATTGCACCCAGAGGCGCTCTACAGCCGAATATGGGGGAGATCTTGTAAGGTTCAGCCCAGTATGGGGGAGATTTGTAAGGTTATGTAAGTAACGTTACATAATGTTACATAGCTGTTGGCTATAAAAAAAAAAAATTAATTATCTTCCAAAATAAACGTAGGCCACAAATACAACCTAATATGGGAGAGATGTTGTAATTTTCCTACCTAACAAAATAATAATAAAAAAATAAAAAATTTAATTACCGGCCATAAAAAAATGTGGGTGAGAAAGACGAAACAATAATAAAAAATAAAAAAAAAATAAAAAAAAATTGAATTATCCGCAAAAGAAAATGTTGGTAGTGCACATGGTTTTAAAACCATGTGCAAGGCCTCCTAAAAAACCCATGGTTTTATTGTACATGGTTTAGGAGGTAGTTGCAAATGGTTTTAATACCATATGCAAGGCCTCCTAAACAACCCATGATTTTAGGAGGACCTTGCACATGGTTTAAAAACTATGTATGGGAGAGATGTTTTATTGTTCTCTCCTAACAAAATTAAAAAAAAAAAAAAAAATTTATATGCAGCTATAAATAGTATTAAATATTAGAAATAAAAATATTATTTGTGGACCTTCAATAAAAAGATGTGTCCTTTTGGTCTAAATCACATTAAAACTGATTGTTGAGTGCATTACTTAAAAAGAGGTATTTGATCTGGCCCTTGATAAAATCTAGAATTTGGATCTATGTTATTGTACTTTTGGACAGTTGCATCCTTTGGCATATTATATTTACCTTTTTTTATTAGAATAAAATATTTTAATTGTGTGATATATTTTTTAATTAAACCTAATCTATCGTCGGCGTCGAACGATTTTTGTAAAGGGGGACTATTGGAATGATATAAATATCCAAAAACTGAGGGAAAAATTGCGGCAATCTGCTTCACAATCGTCTGTGATCAAAGGAAATAACTGCCACAATCTTCTTCACAACTGTCTGCCATCTAAGGGAAAGAGAGGAGCAGTGGAAAAAAAAAGGAAATGGAAACCGCGGCTACAAAGGCTACTGGCAGTCCACAAGATCAAAATACTCATGAATTGGTTTGCAGAGCGTTTGCTAATGACTTATCTAAATATTGTTCTATCATTGTAGCCATTCACTCCATACTAACAATGGAAGTTACGAGGAGAACATTTATGAGTTTGCCATATCCAGACTCACCTGACTATGTTATACCAGATAACTCGATGACGGCCATGATCCATTCGTTTTTTCTAAGAAGGCACAGGCCAAAGATAACTGGCGATAATGTCCNAGGCACACGCCAAAGATAACTGGCGATAATGTCCCAAACGATGCAGATCAATGCAATGACAAATTACGTCGAATTGCAAAGTGGTTACAGAGGAAGTGCCCTGATCTCTTCTACTTNCAAACGATGCAGAACAATGCAATGACAAATTACGTCGAATTGCAAAGTGGTTACAGAGGAAGTGCCCTGATCTCTTCTACTTTGCAGAGGAAGGCGAAGACGATGACGAACTAGAAGNAGGAAGGCGAAGATGATGACGAACTAGAAGATGACGAGGAAGACGATCAAGAAAATGAAGAGGAGGATGATGATGAAGATGGATCAGAACAAGAAGATACAGAAGATGATGATGAAGATGGANAGGATAATGATGAAGATGGATCAGAACAAGAAGATACAGAAGATGATGATGAAGATGGATCAGAACAAGAAGAAGATACAGAAGATGATGATGAAGATGGACCAGAACAAGAAGATGCAGAGGATGATGCTGAAGATGGTTCAGAAGAAGAACAATTCGGAGGGGAACCTGTAGTTGCTTTGCGTGATATACTTGAGAGACTCATAAAGGAAGGCTATGTAAAGGGTTTGAAGGAAGAGTTGTGCGGAGAATACACAACTCGAATAACTTGTAAAAAATGCGGTTCTTGCCGCGTTCGCCATAATAAAGACACCATTGTCACGTTCAGCACTCCAGACGACAAGAAGGATTTTTTCCGATACCTTAAAGTCCATTCCTCAAAAGCTCATAAANCTTGTAAGAAATGCGGTTCTTGCTGCGTTCGCCATAATAAAGACACCATTGTCACGTTCAGCACTCCAGACGACAAGAAGGATTTTTTCCGATACCTTAAAGTCCATNACTACTGTCCCTCGGATCATTTTCGACACTCTAAGTTGAAGAAACGAGTGTCATGTAAAGATAAGTACGTAAGATTTCGCACGACAATCGACTATTTTCCACATACATTGATTGTTGACATCGATTACATTCAATGTTTGGGGAATATTAGTGTTGATGAGTTTATTGATCTCAGCGAACTGGCGGAGACCGCTCCTGCAACGAGGAATTGTAAATATAAGCTCGTAGTCGTTGTTGAGAACGTCGATGATGGACGTCATTGTATGGTATACGTAAGAGCTTCGAAGTATATAAATGGAAGTTATAATAATTCAGCCCTCTCCACTGATATTGATATGGAGAACATGTGGTACAAACTCAATGATCACAACTTGGAGTTAGTGCCGTTTTCTGAGTTATTGAAAGCACCGGAGCGCAGTCTGCTCATCTACGAGCAGCCCTAGCCGCAGAACATAAACCGAAAAATATAAGAGCCTATATGAGCGACCGTTTTCATTACCAGAGATCGGGCTTATAGACAATTCAGCATTTATACTCTAGTGCTTTTATCCAAATAGATCGGGCTTATAGAAAAAGTGCCTTTATCAATGAGATCGATATTTTCTACTTATTATGTCCCCGCTCGAGGGGATATATATGAATCGTTCAAGGTGATTAGTTCAAGTAATTTGTTGTAACTTTAACAAAATTATATAAATTTTGCTATAGTTTGTATTAATTTTTTTTTGGGAATTATTTGAATATTGATTTATCTTGCTTTTTATTGGTTGATATAGGTGACGTAGGGGTGGGACTTTGTGCCCCAAGACCCGGTGGCCGGCTAGCCTCAGCAGCATTAACTTAGTCAGGCTCTGTGAGCAACATTAACTCAGTCAGGCTCTGAATTGATGGATGGTTCTGAGATATATGACATGTTGTCTCCAAATTCAAAGCAGTCCCATTCATGCGAATCGAGAAGTTCGTCAGGCTAGAGGCTATCTGAGGGCAGTGCAGGCAGCATATAATCAAAACCATTGTATTCAAATCCTTCATAGGTTTTAGCTTGAGAATCTAGAAACTCTTTGGTGGAGAGAAATTCAAACCACCAAGCCGAGTTGACGAGATTGATGGTATCATTCCACTCCATTTCATATTGATCTCCAATCGATCTGATTTCAGCCAACTCTTCATCGTCCATGGCTACATGCCAAGATTTATACTCCTGATCTGTTGATAAATCGATGATACTTTGGAGGGGTGGTGAGCAGGAGTTTGATGAACCTGTTGTAATTTGCCACGAGGATGAAGACCTGGTTGATTCGGCCATAAAAAGATCATGATCCGAATAGGATTTGGCCGATGGCTGAGGGGAGAATTGGGATGAACTTGGTGAAAAATCCATGGGTGGCAAAGAAAGAAGGCAACTATTAGACCATGAAGCTGGACTGGAGAGCAAAATTTTAGTCTCAGGGTACACTTGTTCTTGCTGCGTGGATAATCCGAAGCTGATAGACCTTTGATCTTGTTGTATTTCAGAAAAAATGAAGGAGTTTCCGGCCTGTGGAAGGGATGCTTGAATATGGCTTTCCAAACTACCAGGCTGTTGTATCTCCCTACTGTTTCCTTGTTCAAATTTATGGGTGGAGCTGAGTGGAGTGACATCGTTGCTTCTGAGGGGTCTAGAGCAAACGGGACAATCATTTGTAGGGTAAGTGAAGTTTAGCCATTCCTCTAGGCATACCCAGCACAGAAGATGACTACAAGCAGTGATAGTTTTGGCCTCATTTGCTCTATTAACTCCTGGCTTGATGATGCAGACATGGTATCTATTGTTTGCTTGGAAGAATTTAACATTATTCCTTCTGGGCTTCATTTTTTCAGCTTCTTTAGAGGGGCAGCTGCTAGCTGCGTTGGGCTTTGTAGTTGGATTTGATGCCATGGAAGCTCTGTGAAATTTAAGGGCCATAACTATTTCTCTCCTTGCTTCTGCCATGTCTAGCAGACGTTCCTGGTAAGGTCTGCTAGTGTGAAGCCTCCTCCTTACCTGCTTCTTAGTTCGTGGCTGCTGCTCTTTGTCATTACCAATTCCACCATTCCTGCAAGCTTTCTTTCCTTCGTTTATAGCAGTTTCTTGCCCATCATTTCTATTGGATGCTCTCAAGCCAATTTGACTATCTGAATCTAACTGAAATGGCCCATTTGGGTTCTCCTCATGTAAGGACTCATGAGGCATTCCCTTCTCAAGGTGTAAAACAGAATTAGGGTTTTCACCATTCATCTCCTGATCAAGAATGGTTTGCAGATCAGTCCTTTTGGCAGATGCATGGTTTCTAGTAGAGGTGAGCTGCTTCACCAGGCTACGAATATATGCACCAGATAGATGGGGTTCTTCTTTTAGAAGCCGATCTGCCCCTACTTTGCTCCCAACTGCCCTTTGCTTGGAACGACTCCTCATCCTCCTCATTCAATTGAATTTCGAATGAATGCCGATTCACCAAAATCAGATGGAAAATTCTCCGAATAAATCTCGCAAAACCCTAACCATATATATATTAGATAGATATATAACCCTAAAAGCCTCTAACACTATTTTTAGTATTTGCAGGAACCAGTATCATCTCACAATTGGCAATGGCGAATGAGTGAGTAGATGAAATCATGTAACTATACAATTCCATCGACAATAACCCTTATATCATTATATCAGTGAATTATCATGAGGGCTGTGAATGCCCATTACTAAGATTAGATAAGAAATGCAGTGATTCAGATCTCATCAACGTCATTTGATCAGCAAAAACAAACAGCAGTGATAAAAGCGCAGAATGCTCCCTACGTCATGATTTGACATGAGAATCTCCGTAACTGTAGAATTTACCCAATTTGGCAAACCTAAATTTCTAATCAATCAAACATCATCGACTGAAACTACCACAATCGGAAATTTGTTGGTACAACGTTTTCTGCTCCGATGACAGAAATGCTCCATGCCTCTCCCTCTCCCTCTCGTATTGCATATCGTTACTATTATGCCCGGCAGAAAACCTGGGTATGGCTTTAAACTATGTGGAGCTGCAGAAAACCTGGGTATGGCTGTCGTTTAATGGTTGTCGGCATAATGCATGGACTAATACCCTTTATAGTGTTTTATTGGATCTAGGTCAAAGTTGAAGGTTTTTTAACATTTAGATAACAAGTTGGCAGGCCATATGTCTGAGCATTTAAATTGCTCAATCAGTGATGAGCAATCTGTCCAAATATCGGTAAAATTTTCAAGTAACTATTATAAAATGAATATAAATGTTTATAGCATTTGATAAAATTGTTCAACCCTCATTTTTTTTTAAACAGTGGAAGTACAAATAATAATCAAACAGATGATAGAGACAGAAATTTTCAAATAAAAAACAAGCTGCCAAATCAAAGTACTCATTATCCCAGACCAAACATAGATATATATTAAAAAAAAAGAAAGCCCTCAAACTATTTGAAGCCAAATTTATGCATTTAAATTGTTTGAGGTAAGATTTAAAACCCATTTCAAAGGCTTCAAGTGGTTTTTTTGGAGCCAAATTTATGCATTTAAATTGTTCGAGGTCAGATTTAAAACCCATTTCAAAGGCTTCAAGTGGTTTTTTTTGGAAGCAAATAATGAAAAATTGGTGGGGGTAGGGGGAGATGGAAATCTGCGATTCTACTGAAGCAGTGCTGCACGGAGCTTTGGAATAAACGCCAGCAGAATTCATATTGATAGTACCTGCCTGCATGTCTGATGGTCAAATCTACGTTTGCCGCGGCTGGTGGCTTTAAAGTGAGAAAAATAAATTGGTTTTTAATTGCAATGATTTCCTGAATCCCGAGGAGAGTCTGATTCTCTGTCACCGGCCAACCTCAGTTCTTCCCTATCTCTCTCACACGGTGTCTGGCCATTTGTCATCTTTATCTTTCCCATCTTCTGTAGTTGCATCAAACTTTTTCTGAAGGCGGCTTTGTTTATTGGTCGTTTACAAGGCGGTTGCTGCTGGCATACTTGTGTGCATATCATGCAGCCATATCAAACGAATGAATAAATTTTGAATTCCACCCCGACCGCACACGAAACCAACAGGAGACCAGATAAATCGGTAGCACTGATTTTGTTTACACTGATTCGACTCATAAATCATTATAGAGAGCTACGCAGATCTTTAAAAATAACTATAATTCTAAGTCAACTTGTGATATAACTCTGCTACCTCATTTTCGAGAACCATACATAAATTAGCATAATTTGTGTTTTCACTTTATCCTTCATGCTTTGAAACAGTTTAAACAGCGATCATCTTCAGAGTAGATATTATTGTTACCATACACAGGTATGGTTGTCAAACTAGAGGAGAGCATATTGGATAGTTGGAGGTGGTTTTAGGTTTTGTTTCGAGGTTTATAGAGAGCACGATATTATTGGCTTATAGACCCAGGTGGTGTTGGTCAGCCTTAATCGATTACTTGCAGAAACCCTAGCTTTTAGTATGGGCCCTCTGATGATTCCAGAGCAGGGAAGGGCCTGGGAATAGCTAAATAAACATTGATGTGGGGACGAATTCTATGGAGAGTTTGAGCATTTTCTTTCTGTATGATTCTGCTGTGCTGAAATCAACATCAACGATTCTGTCTCATCAGCCATCATGGCCAGGAAGCTGTCTAAGATTTTCATCGAATGCAGGTCATATTTTCGTTGAATTACAGGCATTTTAGAATTTCAACAAGTGGTACATAGAAATATATTAAATATATTAAGGAAAGGATTGCAGCATAGTTTTTTCAAAAATATATAGAAGCAGGATTTAAGCATTTTGTTAATGGAATGAATGCTCATATTGTGAAAGGTGAAGTCAAATGGGGAGGGCAATCTTTACAAGTATTGACATTAGTCTATGCTACCTTTTGAAATCTTTACCCCATGGAAAGAAACTTTATGCCTTGGGTTTTATAGTTTCATTAGTTCATTAGTTCATCATGCTTCTAGCCAATAATTTGTAATAGTGTTTAAAAAATAATAAAGTAACAACTTTAAGCAATTGTATATTTTTCAACATCCAAATAATATCCTATCCTTTTTATGAGCCTTTTCTCGTAATAGTTTAAGCCTAAAGCTTGATTTTTATATAATTTATAAATTATTTTGAATATTTCAATCTTTTTACCATTGTAACAGCCAATTTATGGTGATTATTTAATTTCCGAATTACTACTCTATAAAGAATAGAACTACACTAACAAAGACATTTTTTTTTTCAGAGGAAATCTCCACGGAAAACTCAGCAATACTTCCCCACATTAGTGGATGGTAGAGGTGGTAAACCGCCGGCCATCCTCACAGATGACCTAACCCTGAAGGACTCAAGGCTCGAACCCGTGACCTCTCCCCGTACCGAGAGAGTGTGCGCACCTCTTACCAATTGAGCTAACCCTTGGGGCTTACACTAACAAAGACATATATAATGGAAAATACAACATTTATTTTGGAAAAGTTAATGCGTAACAACAAAGACATATATAATGGGAATACAATATTTATTTTGGAAAACTTAATGTGGGAGTGTTCTAAGTTTGATGTGATGTGATGAGATATTATGGTCTTTTAGATTATTATATAAATTGTTTTTTTTCTTTTATGTTTGGTAAATAAAGACTAAATAAAATGAACTTGTTTACACTTTTTATTAAAATGTTGATAGCTAGAAATATAGTTACATGTTTAGAGTTTCAAAAACTTGTTGCAATCTTGGTAATGATTTAAGATGTATGTAGTGGATTCCCATGCATTATTAGCTCCACATTTGTGAATTATGATGAGGTGGCATCACTACCATTTGACTTGTAATGAATAAGCACACTATAAGCTTTCCACATACGTAACATTTGCACACAATTTTCATTTGACAAAACAAATCACTCATGGAAATATATCAACATGTACAATACAATGAGGATTACAAGGACTAATATGATTGAACTAAGATACCTCAAAGTTTCACTTCTTTAGAGTCTCATATTTGGACAATTTCTAGTTATTTTCTATTACTATAATTTTTAGGATGTAACCCAAAGTAATCGTTCTGATAACCAAAACCGAGCCCACTAAACTTGGGTTTAGCGCTCAGTCAATTTTTAAAAGAAAATAATTTCACTTTTTAACTTCGCCTGTTTTACTGCGACCACCTTTTTTTTTTTTGCGACCAACTTTTTACTGCGACCAAGCTAGTTGGTGCGACCAAGTTGATGCAATCAAATTTGGTGCGATCAACTTTTCTGTGATCTGCGATCAAGTTGATCCCTGCGATCAACTTATCTGCGATCTGCGATCAACTTATCTGCGGTGCGATCACTGCGATCAAGTTAATCCCTGCGATCAACTTATCTGCGATCAAGTTGATGTGGCGGTCAAGTTGATGCGATCAACTTATCTGCGGTCAAGTTGATGTGATCAACTTCTTTTGCGATCAAGTTGATGCCTGATGCGATCAACTTCCCTGCGATCAAGTTTGGTGCTTGATACGACTAGATTGATAGAATATTATTCTTAGTCTAAAGACTTAAGAATTTTACAAATACTTTTCACCTGTGCGTAAGATGAAGTAAAATGACCACATTTACAAATCCAAATAACTTATGGAAAACATATGCCCAAATATGTAGGAATATTTGAGCCGAACAAAGTGCGGTAAAACCTGGAACTTTCACGTGGTGAGATTTTTATGGGTTCTTGTTCTTTTACTTATCAGTAACAGTAAAAGACATTTACAGAAGTAAATCTGGAAATATGAGCGGCCAAATAATCATGAATTCAACCACAAACTATTTCATATATTCAACTATGCGGAAATACAAAGTAATACAAACTTGTCTGTTACAAACTCGTTGGTCCACAGAGCTTCAGCTCTCTGACTAAATCAAATGCACAGAAGCTTGAGCTTCGACTTCACTTTCTCACCCTGAGTTCCTCTGTTCCCGTGTTCGTGTTCTCTTTCTGTCTGTTCGTAAACTAAATTACAAAATGCTTCTTCTATTTATAGACAACCTGAAGATTGCTACAGCATAAACCAACTTACTTGCCGACTTACTTTGCATTAAACACTGCAATAACTATCTACCTAACAACTTAGCTTCTGAATTAAATTCGACTCAGTTACGCTGCCTACTTGTTGACTTTTCCTTCTTGTCAGACTGACAGACAAGATCGTGGCTTCTACAGACTCTGACAGAGTCGGCTGGAGATCAAATATAGATCTGCGAATTAATTACATTTTCCAACACTCCCCCTTAATTATGAGCAGATGGGGATTTTTAAAATAAAATTTACAAAATGTTACAGAGCTTAGACATGCTCTGTTTATGACAGAGTTCACTGTGGAGAACTTGTCATTCCAATATAACTACGCAGATACTAGAATGTGTCCTTTGCCAATGGTTTTGTGAAGATGTCAGCAAGTTGGTCTTCAGACCTGCAAAATTCCAAACAAATTTCCTTTTCGTTTACCAATTCTCTTATAAAATGAAACCTTGTGTCAATGTGCTTGGTTCTCTTGTGAAACACATGATTCTTTGATAATGCTATAGCTGAATTGTTGTCACAGAAGATTGTTGTCGATTCTTGATGGTTCTGTGACAAGTCTTTTAAGACTCTTCTCATCGAGACAGCTTGACATGCAGCACTTGTTGCTGCAACATACTCTGCTTCAGCTGAAGATAGAGTTACTATGGGCTGTTTCTTTG
>LPNX010175187.1:227273-254997 GCA_001517045.1 Pseudotsuga menziesii
CATCGACGAGTTCCCATGTCTGGTTTTTCTCAATGCATTCTATTTCTTCATCCATGGCTTGTGCCCATACTTCTTCTTCAACAGCTTCTTCAAATGTTAGTGGATCATATATAGGGGAAAATAATGCAAACAGAGAGAATGAATTAGGTGTACCAGCTTCATATATCTCTCGCAAACTTCTTGTCTTCATCGGTTCTGTCGATGTTGACCCCGACGAAATGCTTGATGGAGTCTGCTGTCCTCTTGGTGTACTTGTAGGTGTAGCTTGAGTTGCTACTTGTGTCGATGGTCCTTGTGCTGAACCATGTCTTGGTGTCATGGGAGTCGACGGTGCTCCGACCGGTTGACTTACATGTGGTATTTGAACCACTTCCTCTTCCATATCATCATTGTCAATGTTCAACACAATCTTGACATTTGTGTCGACGGTTCCATCCCATGATTCATTTTCGACAAATTGAACATCTCGACTGATTATCACTTTCCTTGTGACAGGGTCATACAGCTTGTATGCTTTTGTGTCTTCTGAGTAGCCTACAAAAATACATTTCTGTCCCTTCTTGTCTAGCTTCTTTCTCAACTCATCTGGAATATGAGCATATGCAACACAAACAAAAACTTTTAAATGTGAAACACTATGATTCATACATGTCCATGCTTCTTGGGGAACTTTGTTCTTCACACTCTTTGTTGGACATAGGTTCATAATGTATACAGCAGTTGCGATTGCTTGACCCCAATACTCATTTGGCAAATGCTTGGCTGCCAACATGCTACGTGCCATCTCCATGATGGTTCTGTTCTTCCTTTCGGCAATACCATTCTGCTGAGGTGTGTACCGTGCAGTGAATTGTTTCTGTATGCCATGGGTCTTGCAAAAATTCAGAAATTCTTTTGAAACATATTCACCTCCTCTATCGGTCCTTAAGATCTTGATGCGGTGTCCACTCTGGTTCTCCACGAGTGCCTTGAACTGCTGAAAATAACCAAATGCATCAGATTTGTGTTTTAAGAAATATACCCATGTCTTTCTTGAGTAGTCATCAATAAAGGTTAGAAAATACTTGCAGCCACCAATGGATGATGTCTGCATTGGACCACAAATGTCAAAGTGCACAGTTTCAAGTGGTGTGCGTGCTCTATAGGAATTTCCAACTGGAAATGTCTCTCTGTGCTGCTTGCCAAAAATGCAGCCTTCACAAACCCTCTCTGGTCTGTCGATCAATGGTAATCCCTTCACCATATTCTTTGTGTGCAGTAGCTTCAGCCCACCAAAATTCAGATGTCCAAATCTGAAATGCCACAACCAAGATTCATCCTGAACTTCTGTCTGAAATGCAGCTTGCATATTAGCGCTACAATTTTCTCTCTTGTCGAGGATCTCGACTGTTTCTTCACTTTCTGCCTTGAATGCAGCTCCTGTCTTTGTCTTCCCTTTTATGTTGGGAACTATCCTTAATGGAAACAAGCGGTTGCTTGTCATTGGCACTTTTGCTATCAGCTGGTCGCTTGGACGCTTGTCTTTGATCACAAGTGTTCATCTTCCATGTAGACTCTGTAGCCTTTTTGTAACAACTGTCCAATGCTTAACAGATTATGTTTCAGACCTTCAACATGATAGATATCAGGGATATACTTACTCTCCCCCTGTTTGGTTATAATATCAACAGTGCCTTTTCCTAAGACAGTGACTTGGGCATTGTTTCCAAGTGTAACATCAGTTTTAACTGAAGTGTCTAGACTCGAAAACAAATTTAAATTACCAGTCATGTGATTGCTGCATCCTGAGTCTAAGTACCATATGTCATCTGGACTTTCTTGAACAGCATTGCATTCAAGTGGAGATGTCGATGCTATTAACATTACACCTGTTGAAGTGTTGGTGCTGGTTGACTGACTTGGGCTTTGTCTTCCTTGGTCATATTGTTTCTTCCTGCATTCATATGCATAATGACAAAACTTCTTACAGTAATGACATTGAATTTTTGATTTATCAAACCTCTGGCCACTTGGCTGACTTGGGTTCTGGTTATCTCCTCTGCCACCGACATTTGCAGGACTTCTGCCTCGTCCTCCTCTTGAAGAAATTCTTCCTCTGCCTCTGAAGTTGTTTCTCCCCCTGCCTCTACCACGGCTTATGGATGACTGTGCTGCAAATGCACCTTCCAGTGATGTGTGTGATCTGCTGATTCTGTGTTCATGATTGATGAGTGAAGCTTGCAGCTCATCAATGCTGAATGTTGACATGTCTGTGTGTTCCTCTAAGGTCACAACCAAATTTTCAAATCTTGGGGGAAGACTTCTGGGAATTTTTTCAACAACCCTTTGGTCTGATACAGGTTCTCCATGAGATTTCAGTTGGTTTATCAACCCAACAACTCTGGTGTAGAATGTGTCTACATTCTCTGAATCTTTCATGCACAGAGATTCAAAATCTTTTCTCAGAATCTGCAGCTTGGATGTCTTTACCTTGGTCAAACCTTGATAGGCATTCTCCAATGAATCCCATGCTTCCTTGGCATTAGTCGATGCTGCTATTCTTGGGAGTATGCTCTCATGCATAGCTTGATGTATAAAAAACAGAGCTTTTCCATCTCTCTTCCTCTGTTCTCTCAAGGCATCTTTCTGAGCCTGTGTGAGATTGTTATATGCTGTCATGTCTGCTGGTTCTGCATAACCATGCTGGACTATCTCCCATACATCTTGTCCTCTGAATAAAGCCTTCATTGTTAAAGACCAATATTCATAATTCTTTCCCGTAAAACTTGGAGGTTGTAGTGAACTGGAAGTGGAAGCCATTTTTAATTTTCAATTAACTTTCCGTAGAAAATTAATTTCCACTTTTTAAGACAAGATTTCTTTCCTAAAATCTTGGGCTGTTATAAACCTTTCTCTGATATAACCTTGCTCTGATATAATACCAAGCTCTGATACCAGATAGCCAAAACCGAGCCCACTAAACTTGGGTTTAGCGCTCAGTCAATTTTTAAAAGAAAATAATTTCACTTTTTAACTTCGCCTGTTTTACTGCGACCACCTTTTTTTTTTTTGCGACCAACTTTTTACTGCGACCAAGCTAGTTGGTGCGACCAAGTTGATGCGATCAAATTTGGTGTGATCAACTTTTCTGTGATCTGCGATCAAGTTGATCCCTGCGATCAACTTATCTGTGATCTGCGATCAACTTATCTGCGGTGTGATCACTGCGATCAAGTTAATCCCTGCGATCAACTTATCTGCGATCAAGTTGATGCGGTGGTCAAGTTGATGCGATCAACTTATCTGCGGTCAAGTTGATGTGATCAACTTCTTTTGCGATCAAGTTGATGCCTGATGCGATCAACTTCCCTGCGATCAAGTTTGGTGCTTGATACGACTAGATTGATAGAATATTATTCTTAGTCTAAAGACTTAAGAATTTTACAAATACTTTTCACCTGTGCATAAGATGAAGTAAAATGACCACATTTACAAATCCAAATAACTTATGGAAAACATATGCCCAAATATGTAGGAATATTTGAGCCGAACAAAGTGCGGTAAAACCTGGAACTTTCACGTGGTGAGATTTTTATGGGTTCTTGTTCTTTTACTTATCAGTAACAGTAAAAGACATTTACAGAAGTAAATCTGGAAATATGAGTAGCCAAATAATCATGAATTCAACCACAAACTATTTCATATATTCAACTATGCGGAAATACAAAGTAATACAAACTTGTCTGTTACAAACTCGTCGGTCCACAGAGCTTCAGCTCTCCGACTAAATCAAATGCACAGAAGCTTGAGCTTCGACTTCACTTTCTCACCCTGAGTTCCTCTGTTCCTGTGTTCGTGTTCTCTTTCTGTCTGTTCGTAAACTAAATTACAAAATGCTTCTTCTATTTATAGACAACCTGAAGATTGCTACAACATAAACCGACTTACTTGCCGACTTACTTTGCATTAAACACTGCAATAACTATCTACCTAACAACTTAGCTTCTGAATTAAATTCGACTCAGTTACGCTGCCTACTTGTTGACTTTTCCTTCTTGTCAGACTCACAGACAAGATCGTGGCTTCTACAGACTCTGACAGAGTCGGCTGGAGATCAAATATAGATCTGCGAATTAATTACATTTTCCAACACGTTCTAGGTCACGAATTTTATATTCTCAATTACAAAGCATCAATAAAGTCATATACTAATTATGTGGATCTATTCTGGTCCATCCATCCTTGATTTAGGAGCCTTTTTCTCTCCTTTAGTTCCTAAGGAGATGCATAATCAATTTTGCAATGTTCTCCTTATAACACCATTTGGCATCGGTTGGTAGTTGTCTCTTCAAAAACAAGTACCAAAGATATTATTGAATCCTCTTAGTCATTTTATATTTGTCTACATAATGATTTCCTCTTGTAATTATATATATATGAAAAATAAAAGTATTGAACAGTGTTATGGATAGATACTTACATAAATATATATTATATGAGTACTGAAATAGTATTATGGATAGATATTTAAGTCTATTTTACATAAATATATTATATCATGTATGATTATGTAGGAGGAAAATTTTTCATTCCCTATAAACTAAAAACAACTACATTAATTTTATTAATGTGTTCCATTAAGGAATTTTGGCACATACTATAGTAAAAAACATTAATATAAAAAGTATGTGCCTAATTTAAGCTTAGCATATTCACACACATTACATTAATAAAATTGAGCCCATAAGCATATCTCGAAAATAATAATAAATTAATATGGTACAATTAATTATTATACAATTTTTTATTATAATTAATATTTTAATTGATTATAATATAATAATTAATTAATTATTTAAATATTATTATTAAATAAATACTATTAATTATAATCAAATCCAATTATAAATACATTATTAATTAATTAATTGATTATAATATAATAATTATTTATTTATTAAAATATTATTATTAAATAAATACTAGAATAGAATTAGAATAGAATTAAAAAAATTTAACCTTGCAATTAGAATAGAATTAAAAAAATTTAACCTTGCAAACCCTAGCCTCTGCAACCGACCCTAGACTTTTTACCCGGTTCCAGTATTTATCAAGGACTCTCACTCTCTCCACATTCGACACTGTCCTGATGATGGATCCTGATATGGATCTGAAACATCGACTTGGTCCTTTCGATACTGTGGTTTCTCCGACAAAAACATCAATAACTAACCACCACAGAAATTTAGCAACAGAAAATAAATACTATTAATTATAATCAAATCCAATTATAAATACATTATTAATTAATTAATTAATGTGTCACAATAATATTATATATCATAACACTTAGGCTTATATCATAATGCAAAGGAGACACAATCATTACATTACTTTATAGATTGTCATAAGTTAGCCCCAAGGGTTAGCTCAATTGGTAAGATATGCTCACACTCTCTCGGTTTGCGGAGAGGTCACGGGTTTGAGCCTTAAGTCCTTTTAGCATCCACTAATGTGGGGAAGTATTGCTCGTTACCATGCATATTTCCATATGAAAAAAAAAATTGCTATAAGTTAAAGGATGAGCATTTAATTATTTTTAATTCATGGTTAATATTTGATTTGACAATGACTACATGATTGTATATAGAGATTTTTTTTCAATTGAACGATGATGATGCCCAAAAAACATTTGAGATATATGATAACAAAAAAATGTATTTGTGTTTTAAAATAAAAAGATAAATTTTAAATAAAAATTATTATTTAATAATTACTTAATATTATCAAAATATAAATTATAAAACAAAATCTTTTAGAATAGATTATAATTATTTAATAGTTATTTAATTATAAGCAATATATTTAGTTATAAAAATCTAAAATCTAAACCATTTTTCCATTATTAAGTATTATTAATATATATGATATTAATTGAACTTATAAAAGAAATCATAATTAATTATAAATAATATAATTCAATTATATTATTGGCGGCATGCTCTCATCAGCAAAGTATAAATTCTGCAGTTTTCTATCACGAAATTTCAATATTTCGAAGGGTAGCGGTGTGCCATTAACGTTATGGGGTTAATAGCATCGAAAAAATACAAAGACGTGATCTATACGGTGTCTGCCGAAAGATATGGTGGATTCACGTGGAGACAATGACAACATTCCTGGGTGGAATCATGTACACTGACGACGCGTCACCCTCACATTGAACCCAGCGGCAATATTTTATAAGACAGAGTTAATTTGTAGGAACGTACACATAGTTGTCAGTGAAAATTGTGGTGACTGCAATGCATTCAGTGCATGTACAGGTTTCTGTATATACATAGATGCGCGCTGAAGCAATCAAGACAATCCGTGAGAGTTAGGGAGTGATCTGCTGAGAGCGTGCAATGGGTGACCTAAACCTACTTTTCATGGTTTCTTTTCATGTTTTTCTCATGTCAACAGCAGCCTGAAAATTGCAGGGTGTAACAGCAGCAGAAGAAGCAAAGATAAATGTTACTGAAGCGTTTCTGGATGCCCACAACAAAGAGAGAGCAACACTAGTATGAGTCTCGCTCCTTCGGTGGAATAACGACATCGCTGCTTAAATGCGAGTCATTTTGCAAGGTCTCAGAGGGATCATGATCAGTGCCAGATGAAGCCGTCCAGGACAAGGAAGTATGGGGAGAATCTCCTTTGGGGAGAAGGCAGGCCTATGACTCCCACTGAAGCTGTTCAGTCATGGATCGATGAGAAAAAGTTCTATGATTACAACACCAATTCCTGCTTGCAAGAAGATCAGCACTGCGGAGTTTATACGCAACTAGTGTGGAAGAACTCCACTGATCTTGGCTGTGCTTTAGTTAGCTGTGATAAGGGGGATATTACATTCGTCATCTTCTATTACTCACCCCCTGGAAATATTGTAGGTGAAAGGCCTTACTAGAATTGGAGTCTCCAGGTTTTTTATCTGTTTGTAATGGCGATGGGAGATGTGCAGGCTTAGGTTTGCTGAAACCTCCATTACTAAGTTATTATTATTAAAATTAATGTTCTAAACAACCTCTTTTGAATCACAGTCTTTTATTTTTCACTTATTTTGGTGTTCAGTTTGATTGTTATTTTTCCTTTATTTTGGTGTTTGATGTTCAGATTGATTGTTATTTTTCTGTGTGTTTTCATTTTACATTTCTTCATTGTTTTTTATCTTTTCTTCTTAATCCGTGGGAAATTAGGAAATGCTAAAACAACCAAGCTGAAGCAGATTTCCCAAGTGCACTCGGCACAGGATGTATTGCTAAATTTCAACTTGGTTTCTGCTAATAATTATATATGTATATACATATATTTCGCAGGTGTGTATGTTTTAATTTTAACCCAGTTGCTCATATATATATTCAATTTAGAGGCAATGCAGGTGAATGAAGTTGGAGGAGTTGTTACAGATCTTTGTGTCTTTATGCGAGAGTGCGAGGGCAAACGGTGAATCATCTTTTTTACAAAATTCTGGTAATCATTCTGCTCACAAATCCAATTATCTTTACCTGTTTACCTATTTAGGTTTTACGATTTGGGTTATCTCTTCAATATATTGTTTTAAATATATTACAGTGTATGTTAAGTATTACTTATACAAATTTTGTTGTTTTTAAAAGATATCTTATAAGTATTTTGGTTTTGATTTGTAGAGATATCCTTAAAAAATTAAGGAAGTTCTATATGAATCGCTCACTTATATTAATTTGAACAATTTAAAGGTGGTTTTCTTAACTTTTACAACCTCATATTCTTAAAGTTATAAACAACTTTTCCTTTTCGTGTTGTTCTGTCTAAAGCTCTAAGATCCTTGACAACTCTGCTATCTCTAACTTGCTTGGAATTACAGGCACCATCTGCCATCTCTGCCACCTACGTTCCGAGTTACACACGCTATCTGCCATGGGCTACCATATACCATCTCCATGGTCTCTAATTGACATCTGCAGTGTCACACCTATACTGCCATGCACTCAGTCGCATAACCCTGCACTTGCCACCTTCACGATAATGCAAATGAGCTAGAGGCCTATATAAAGAACAATTTTGTGGTCTAACAGTGCATAATTTTGTGGTCTAACAGGGAGTCTCCATTAATTTATGGTTTTATTGGTTTTATTTTAAAGGTTGCTTAAAGGATGTTGTTGTATTTTGCCACAAATACCTTCTTGTAAAGAGAGAAGCGTTTTGCAGTTCTCGCCTTGACTTCATTATCAATGAGGCTAGGTAAAAAAAAAATAATGCTTCATTTTCTCAAAAGTATACTTTATATTTATTAAGTTCATGCTAAAGTTTAAAGCATTAATCGAAATTCTTCGACCCAGGGCTGAGCTGGAGAACAAAGATGAACGATTCAACTTCATAATAGCTCGCATATCCTAGAGGTCCTTATTATCAAATGTACACAAAATATTTCTATGAGTTTGTTCTAAAGCCACATCAATTAACAACACAAAGAAATATTTGATCATAATAATAAGGCACATCAATTAACAACATAAAGAATAAGTTGATCATAATAATAAGGCATGCTTCTAGCAGTATTGTAGTTTTAGGATTCTCACCGATAATTACAGCTAACTTCATTTCGAGTCTTGAGTTTCATAGAGTTCTATTCATTGACTTGAAATCAGAGAACAATAACCAACAACCCCATTATTTCAACATAAATAAAAACAAAAATTGGTGAAGAAAACAACTTTCATTAACGAACAACACCAGTTGAGCACAATAGCACTGAAAGATCGACTATCCCTTGTATTACAATGTCATCAAAGAGTTTATGGTAGAGTACGTATTACTAACATGGAGAATTTATTTTGTTATTTCGGTCAGAAAAAAGTACTTGGAACTGAAGGATCGAATCAACAATGCCATGGAGATGCGCAGGGTTCCATAAGAGAAAGAGAAAGAGCACAACCGCTTCAAAGAGTGGATTTCAGGAAGAACTTCACGAGAGATCGTTGGAGCATAGTTCAGGTCGTTTCTCATATTAACAATTAACCATGAAAAATTGCTTCACGTCTACTTAAGAAAGGCCCAACACTATCATTCTAATTGTGCATTTTATAAGGACATTTTATTTGTAAGAACAGGTTTTATTAGAGAATGAAGAGAACAAAGACAACGAGAGGCGTGATGTACCGAATCTTACATATTTCTCGAATGAAAAGCGACCTGGACATCCCCACCATTACAAGGCTGGTGCTCTTAATGCTCTGGTATTGTCTAATGTATTTTTCTACTTCTTATGACGTATGTTATCCAAGAGATTAACAAGGTTAGAAATACAGTTTAGATAAAGTCACCGAATCTTACAGCAAGTTTGTTTGTAATGTGGACATATAAGAGTATGTTGCGTAATCAGCAATCCTCCCTTCATTATCACTCTTGATTGCAACATGTACACCAACAATACCCAAGCGCTTAGTGAAGCAATGTGCTTTTTCATCACCCCAAAATAGGTCACCAGTTTGCATTCGTCCAATTCCCAGAAATGTTGTTACAGGTCCACTATTGGTCAGCATATTGGAACTTTCCTTGTTTCATGTGGAATTATGTCCAAGGGTTAGCTGATCGATCTACCTACCATTTTATCTTCTTATGTCTGGCGTGAGAGTAATTTCTTAGCTAAGTCTTGGAGGAGGTGTCTATGCAAGACGAAGACGATCGGTGAGTGTCTGCTCATTGTTTCTTGCATGTAGTGGAGTTCTCCATCTTGCATGTAGTGGAGTTCTCCATCTTGCATGCAGTGGAGTCTGCTAAAATAGTTTATTTTCGGAGTCTGCTAAGAAGAACCCAGGTGAGTTTCCTAAAATAGTTTATTTTTTGAGTCTGCTAAGAAGAACCGAGGCAAGTCTGCTAAAATAGTTTATTTTCTGAGCTTGCTAAAATAGTTTATTTTCTTTTAGCTGAAACTAAATCTTATTAGAAGAAATAACCTAAAATTGCGGAGCATCTCTTAATGGCCAAATCATAAGGCGTTTTTCCCATACGTTAAAATCCTGATTGATTCCTCTATTTTGAGATTTATACTAACTGAGTTTTGAGGCATTTTTCCCAGACGTTTAAGCTTGCATAATTTATCTCTTTTATGAATTAAATAACTTTGCAATTATCTTGCTTGGAAACGTTTTGGTGTGAATAAAGAATGGTTGGGTGAATTCCGTTGTTAAGAAACATTTTATTGGTGCTACAAATGATTGCACCAAAACCAAGTGATACAAATAATTGTCCAAAACCATGACCTGCCAAATTACACAAGGTTGTAAGCTTAATTTTTGTTATTTTATTCGAATTTCTTCCGGTCTCTTCACTATGTGGATATGTGGGTTTGTTTGGGCTATAAATACACAACAGTTTTGCTTGATTTTTACTAGGTTAAGTTGAAATCTTCAAATACGTGTAATCTTGTTTAAACTTACAAATATCTCTCAAAGCTATTTCAATTTGAGAAAAAAAACTTATTAATATTTTAAATAAATTTGCCTAAATTAAAAAATAAAATAAATATATATATATATATTATTATACAAACTTTAACATTTTGGCACATAACCTAAACATATAGCCTCTACACATAAGGTGAAAAGGGCACTTTGAGCCCTGGATTCTTTGCCCAAGTCTTAGAAACCTTTGAAAAATATAACTATAAGGGTTTAGTAAAGTGTCGACTCAAAGTTTCAGTTTTTTATGCTATAGTTTTAGATTTTTATTGCAAAGACATTTTTGTAATAGTTAACTCTAATCTTTAAATTTATTTTTCTTATAGCAATAACTATTAACAATAGCGGGGACATTGCCACCTCGTGGCTCTTGTTAAATTAGTCATTGCTTATTTAATGACTTTTAATCTTGTATGACTGTTCGAAGGGAATGGGGAAGTGGAAATCCCTTCCCCAAGGGAGAGCTAACTCCTTTTACATGAATTTGAGAAGCCAAGAGATTGTTTTATGATTTAAGCTTATGTGGCTGTAGTGTAAGAGAAGCCATGGTCCTTTCTAACTATTATTTAAATCGTTGGATCTAATGCAAGAAAGGGCATGGTCCTTTGGGATTGCATTGTTGAGCCGAAAATTTGTCATAATTATGCTAAAGATTAACATAATGAGGATGTTTCCTCTAGTTAAATTTATATCTTATTTGTTTGTTATTTCTAATACAGGGCATTGCTCCATTGGCATTAAGGGTATTGCTCCATTTGCATTAATTAAATATTATTTGATATGTTTATTAATGTTGAAGGTTGGTGTTCCCCTTTGGTAGCAATTAAAATTTATTCCATCCATTTACTATATGAAGAAGGGCATTGCCCAATTGGCATTAATTAAATGTTATTGTATTTGTTTACTACTTTTGAAGAAGGGATTTGCCCCTTTGGCATTAATTTAATGTTATTTCATTTGTTAACTATTGTTGATGGGAGGGTGTTTCCTCTTTGACAATAATTTAATGCTATTTCATTTTTATATTATTGTGAAAAGATGGTGTTTCTCCTTTGGCATTAATTAAAGGATATTATTTTTGCTTACTATTCTTGAGAGTTAAGGCATTGCTCTCTGTTTTTGCTTAAGCTTAGAGTGAGGACATTTCCCTCAAGTTGAATTAATAGTTTATTTGTTTATTGTTTGAGCTAGGAATGGGGGTGTTTCCCTTGGTTTACATTAATAATTTCTTTAGTAATTGCTTGTAGAGAGGTGAAGGAATTTTATTTGGTTTGCGTTAATAATTTGTTCTATTTTCTTGAGTTGGATGTTGAATGTGAAATCACTTGCATAAAACCTATCCAGGGAATAACCTTACTTACTACTATGGAGATCACGGTCATGGTAAGTCTAGATTTAACTCCTCCATATTTTCTCCTTGACAGTTGGAGCGTCTTTGTTATACTTATGAATCAATCCATGCAAAGGCCGTATGGAATAAAATTGAATCTTGTGTTAAGATATAACAAGTGAAAAATGGTATAAAAAATGAAACATTGTGTTTGAAACTAGCATATAACCCTATCTCAATTATGATGTGAATCGATCGGATTAGAAGTGTAACATTATAGTATAGTGAATAAATTATCCATGATTCATAGTCTATCAAAAGTTATGACAAACATATATAACCAAGATATAATGTAAAATACAATAGGTATGGTTGCTTGGCTACATACATTAACACAACATATGTAAATTACATATTTTTTCTTATTTAGCCCCTTCTTTCTTATTTAGCCCCTTCTAACCTAAGGAGGACTATATGGAATCCATTTGGTTAGCTATAAGAAATATTCATGATGAATAATAGCTCATGTATGGAATCCTTCTCATGTATCATGCATGGTTTTATGGAAATAACGATACCAATTAAAGTTACAAACCATACACATGAAACAATGATGATTTCAATATATAAGTACAGACGCAGTTTGTTCAGCTAGCTTGCATGGGGCAGATCTACAACAAAAAACCACAATGACGCATCCTTCTCCTACATAATTGAATTACTTGACTGTTTAATCTTTCCTTACCTCAATGATGGAGGTTTTCCTTTCCTTACATATATTTCACATTCGAATGTACCTACAAAAGTATGAAGATCAAGACAAACGGTGAAAGCGACAAGACAATCCAAATATCTATACTAATATTCAAGGAAAAGAATAATAAATAACCGATATAACAAAAATCATTTATGTAAAAGGAGACAGTGTTTGTATTTGTAATAGAAAGAGCAAGAAGCTACAACTGAAGCCTTGACGTCGAAGCTTCAATATCACAATACTTTCAACATCACTTTGACATATACACTCTACAAGATTTTTACAAACCTCACTCACAATGACACTTTCTTTCCTCCTACACCAGCTATGATTCCAATAGCATGAAGATTTCAATAGGCCAAAGGAAGCCCAAATGGGTTAATTCTAAACTGTTAGACTCTCATTTCAGACATGAAGGAAAACATAACAGAAATATAAACTCGAAAGACATTCACATGAGAAGGGAAAGTACACACTGCAACATGAAATAACACATGAATATCTCATTAAACCTCAACTTTCGGCTCTGTAATTTTATTAAGGAAATACTTTGAATACACAAACCTCCAAAATCTCACGGGTTCCAACCCTCGCTTCATCAAATGTATGAATACTTATACAATTAATCCTTGAGATGAACAATAAACCTAACTGTCTAACGGCTTCAACCGTTTATTACATGTGTCAAAGCATTTATCTACTGCAAAATAGTTCTGAGATAACAAAACTTCTTAACTAATGATTTTAAAATAACATTCTATCATAAAGATGTCTTTCAATGAAACTCCTCTGCATTGTCTTCCTTGATGTTTTCATGGTCGTAACTTGTATTTAGTCGAACCATGTTGATGAACTGTCCTTCACTGTTCTGTCTTAGGAAACTCTGCAACAACCATGTCATGTGCCAGAACTCTGAGTTCCATGTTATCTGTATATGAAAAATTAGGAACCTTGGCACATGAGACTTTAAAATCAAATAATAATTCAAACTGTTCAGCCAATTTATCAAACGCAACTCTTCTAGACAAAGCCTTTTGCATATCTTGAAATTTGCTATGATTGGACCTGAAATTTACCAATCTGTCCAGATACTCCTTTTGAGACAATAATGGTCCTTTTTCCTCCCAGAAGAGAGGAATTCCCCTGTTTACCAAATATTTCCAAGATATTATTCTCTAGGAAGTCTATTATCATTGCATCTATAGCTTGTCTAGTAGGTATTGCTTCAATCCACTTCATAAAATAATTAGTTGCTGTTAAGATGCACTAATCCTGTACTGGGGAGTTTGGATTTATTTCCCCAATGAAATTCAACCCCCACTATTGAAAAGGTGCTTCTACTGATATGTAATTAAGACAGAGTGGAACCACTTTCCTCTTTCCATCAAAAATCTGGCATTGATGACATTTGGTGGTTTCTTTATACACATCTGAAAATAATGAAGGGCAACGAAATCCTGCCCTCAAAATTTTATTTGCAGTTACATTCCACGAATGATGTTCCCCATAATCTCCTTCATGAAAATCCTTTTCTATTTGATGAGCTTCATTCTCTAGAAGAAAATTCAGTAACACTCCACCAGGATCCTTCCAATAAAGATATTGATTTAAAATACAAAATTTTGTAGCCTCCAGCTTCATAGACCTTGCTCTAGTTTTACTTAATCCTGCAAGAGGTTGCGAATTTTGCAACACGTAAACAATATAAGCATACCATGGGGAAATAGAAAATATGGCATCACCTATACTTCTGTGTCCAACTTATTTAATTGACCTGACAGAAAATTTAGCTGTAGAGAATCACAATTGGAGTCTGTCATCATTTTAGCCAATACCTGTCCCTTAATCAAATTTGTTGGCCTAATTTCAATGTCATATTCCAAAAGAACTATTATACATTTTTCTCTTCTCCCCTCCAAATCTAGCTGTGTAAGCATGCTTTTTACCACACTGATGGGTACAAACGCAACTACATGTGAATGGAGAATGCAAATTCTGAAATCCTTTAGGGCCTTAATTAAAGCATATGTGTGTTTCTCCATGATATCATATTTTAACTCTCCATCTCTTAACATCTTACTGAAAAATGATATAGGTTGTTCTTCACCTTAATCATTCTTTTGTAACAGAACAACTGCAACAGTATGCTCTGAAGCATATGAAAATACTAAAAAATCTTTATCAAAATCTAGACTTACCAGTACTGGGAGATTTTGAAATAGCTTGCTTTATATCCTTGAAATACTTCTCAGCCTCCACTGTCCATTTTATTCCATGATTCTTTTTTAGCATATTAGTAATGCTCATCAAAATTTCATCAAAGCTAGGAATGAATCTCTTCAAGAAATTTACCTTCTCGATGAATGACTATACTTCCTTCTTACTCCTTGGTTCATCCACCCTATTTGGATCAATCCATATACCTTCTTTGGAAGTAATATGGCCCAAAAATTTTCTTTTTTCTAGAGCGATATGTGATTTCCTTGGATTTAATGAAATGCCATAATTTACATTTAAGGAGAAAAAATTTCCAATTTTTTGTTATGTTTCCTATTGTGGAAATTGAACCCAGGTGTTAGAATAATTACACTCACAAAAATTGTCAATTACACATGCTAATTACACACAAAGGAGACTGAATATGGAGCAGAACACTAATCTGTATTGAATAAGTGTACAATAGCCAACCCTATGAAGTCATAGGATGCGACAATAAATAATTACATGAGAGATGCAAATGCATTGGGATTCCATTCGAATTTGTTCAAAAGCAGGCTTGCTAAATTTAAGCAAATCCCCCATAGGTGCATAAAGCAGTTTCCAAATCTGTCTAGGAGCTCACGAATTGGAAAAATCAATTAGGCAAACTAATAGATGATGGAAGAACAATTAATACATGATTTCCTTAGGAGAAAAGAGTGGAGTATGATGAAGAGAAAAAACAAGTTAACTTCACCTAGTCAAACTTTCCCAATTGCCTTAAAACTCAGCAAAAGTAGCAATAAATCAGAAAAGGCAGACATGGGCTAAGAAGGCCAGGAATAAAGTAGAATTGATTCCAAGCGGTTTCCTAAGTGCTCCATGACTCAAATTTAGCAAGTTTGACCACTTTGGACATGTGGAGGACAACTTGCATAAGGTGGAATATGGAAACTAGGCAAATAAGACAAAAATGGATTAATTAATGTCGAAGGTAGCTAACTGTGGGTTGATTATTCTAACACCCCCCCTTAAGCCTGACTTATGAGTAAAATATCAGAAAATTATAGGGCCTAGAAATAAGGCTTAGCCACCCTTTACATACTGCATGTCCATTTAACCAAGGAAAGAGGCAAAAACCTAGTGGGAAAAATCCTCCCTTAAACATGGACAGTAAACAAAATTTGAAAAACTTGTCATCACTCATCCTTCATAGCATTATCAGCAATCCCCAACAGTGATTTGAGATTGCTGAATGTCTTCTCACAAAAAACTTTGGTGAAGATATCTGCTACTTGTTCTGAAGATGAACATAAGAGTAGGTGAATGGTGCCATCATGCACAAGCTATCTAATGTAGTGCATATGGATCTCAATGTGTTTTGTTATCTATCTCTGAACTGGATCATTGCAAATTCAAATGGTACTCTGATTATCACAATAGATATTAGTTGAGTATCTTGATTCCTCACCAAGTAACCCCTGCAACCATAAACATTGAGTTGCTACATTTACAACTCCTTTGTACTCTGCTTCTATAGATGAGAGTGCAATGGCACTCTGTTTCTTGCTTGACCAGCTGATTGGTCCTTCAACAAGCATGGAAACATATCCTAATGCTAACTTTCGATCTGTGTTGTCACCTTCCCAATCACTGTTAGTAAACCCAATCAAATCAAGACCAAATTTAGCTTTGTAGAAGATCCCATGAGTCCTTGTTCTTTGAACAAAGTTAAGGATCCTTTTGGCTACTCTCCAATGGATCTCATGAGGCTGATCCATTTATATTGAAGCCACACTTACTACATAAGAAATATCATGTCGATTATGTGTAAGGTACAACAAACACCCAATCAGTTTCCTATACAGTGTATTATTTACCATAGGTGAAGAATCTGTATCTTCAAGCTTAACTCCTAAAAGGAAGGGAGTCTTTCCTGGCTTGCAATCCTTCATGTTGAACTTGTTCAGAAAATCCAAGGCATACTTGGAATTATGTACTTTTATTCCATGTTTGATTTGATCAATCTTGAGCCCCAAGAATTGGCTCAATAACCCAAAATCAGTCATAGAGAATGCATGGTTCATTGCATCCTTCAAGGAGGCAATTTCATCCTTTGAGCTTCCTCTAATGATAAGGTCATCAAATTACAAGACAATAATCATCAAAGAACCATGAATCAGCTTCAAATAAACATTAGGATCTGACTTGCATTGAACAAAATTCAATGATAGTATAAATCCATCAGTCTTGGCATACCAAGCCCTGGCGGCTTGCTTAAGCCCATACAATGATTTCTTTAGCCTGTGCACAAGAGATGGATTAGTAGCAAAGCCTTGAGGATGCTACATGTAAATATATTCAGTAAGATATCCATTCAGGAAAGAACACTTCACATCCATGTGATGTTCCTCCCACTGCTTTGAAGCTGCAATGGTTAAGGCTAGCCTGATGGAGTCCATCTTTGCCACTAGTGCAAAGGTCTCATTGTATTCTATGCCATGTACCTATGAGTATCCCTTGGCTACCAATATTTCCTTATATTTCAAAGGTGTACATCAGCAGAAAACTTGGTTTTGTAAACCCACTTACATTGAACTAGATTCCTCCCTGGGGGAAGATCAACCAGCTCCCAAGTGTTGTTCTTCTGTAGTGACCTGAACTCTTCTTTCATGTATGTTTTCCATATTGGATCATCTGCTGCATCTTCATATGTATATCGGTCTTATTCAACCATCAAATAGCATTTCTCTACAAACAAAGGGTCTTTCATACACAGAGCACTCTCAAACTGAGATCTAGTTCTCTTAGGATCATTAGGATTTCCAGCTAGTTCTCCAGCTGGATGAATGGTCCTATAGGACTGTTAGGATCTGCAATTAAATCATCATTATCAGACATATCATAATCAACAAACTCAACTATCTCTTCACTTACATTCAATGGTTCTGGTGGTGAAGAGGATTCTCCAACTTCGACTGCTGCTAAAGGCTCTTCTTGGAACTGAACACTCCTTTCAATGAAGGCTTTGTTTGTGCTCAAATTGATCAGATTGTACACTTTTGAATCTTCAGAGTACCCAACAAATAGACAATCTTGGCTTTGGGCTGCAAATCCTTCCTCTTTTCTGTTGGAATTCTATCCCAAGCCCTTGAGCCGAAAATCCCGAAATGGGTCACATCTGACTTGTACCCACTCCATGCTTCAAAAGGAGTCACACCATCAAACTGTTTATGAGGCACCCTATTCTGGATATAGGCTACACATTTTATAGCTTCAGCCCAAAACTTTGGTGGCAAAGTCTTAGCCTCCATCATGTAGGTTGCCATCTCTTTCAGTGATCTGTTCTTCCTCTCAGCAACACAATTTTGTTGTGGTGTGTAAGGGATATAATGCTGCATGTGAATACCTACCTCTACACAATATTGAATGAACTCAAAATTGACATAATCACCACCATTGTCAGATCTGAGGACCTTGAGTTTCCTCCCAGACTGGTTTTCAACCAAATCCTTAAAGACTTTGAAGAGGCCAAAAACTTCATACTTGTGTTTCAAGAAGTAAACCCAGCAGTACTTGGAAAAGTCATCTATGAATTTCAATGCATATTTGGCCTGACTCATTGAAATATGAGGAAATGGGCCAGCAACATCACTGTGGATCAACTCAAGAGGTGCAGAGGTTCTCTCATGACTAGCTTTCTCAAATTCATGCTCTAGGTGTTTTCCTAAGATGCAACCTTGACAGACTCCTTTGGAAAACTTAATCTTTGGTAACCCTATGACCATTTCTTTTTAACTCAAATCATAAATATACTTATAGTTAAGATGGCCAAATATTTCATGCCAAATCTTGCTTTCCTCATTAGCATGAATCAGAAGAGAAGAGAGGTTTGAGTAGGGTAGGAAGTGTGAGAACATGTATACATTCGAAGTGTGATTTGAAACTCCTTTTGCAATGAATTTACCACTTGAGATCTCTGTGATCTCAAATTCATCAAGGGAGAATATGACCTTCTTTGGAGACCCTGTGTGGGTCATCTGATACACTTATAAGAGGTTAGAGGCAAGACCTAGAACATACAATACATTGCTGAACTTACCATGGTCAAGATCAATCCTCCCTTTTCCCAAACTTTCAGTGAGAGAGTCATCTCCCAGTACTATTGGTGGACCTTTCGACATGTCAAGTGAGGTGAATTCCTCCTTGGTCGAAACCATATGTCTTGAAGCTCCAGAATCAATGATGAAACTAGGTGAGCTTGTTGTGCCAGCAACCAATGCATGAACTCTCTCTCTGTCTTCTGAATTTCATCCTCCTTCCCTCTTCTTTGAGCTATCAGGAAGGGATATGCCATTCTTCTCCAAGAGTTGGGTCAGCATGTCAATTTGCTTCTTCATACAGGAGCTTTTAGGATGATTTTCCTTACTGCAGTATGCTCCCTTGCTCATTTCTCCTTTGTTCTTCTTGGAACCTTGGGGCTCCTCTAGAGACTTGTTCTTGTCTCTCTTTTGATCAGGTGGCTTCTTATATTTCTTCTTTCCTTTTGAATCCACCCTTAAATCTCCAACAACCAGATCTGGGTCTTTGGAAGGTTTGATGGTGCCCATCATCACCAATTTATCTTGTTCTTGTGTGAGAGATTCCATGAAATCTGCAAGGCTAGGAATTTTCCAAGCTCGAGCTATCAACTTTGTTGCTCCAGGGACAAGCTTTGAGAGTATGGCCAAAACCAGTTGCTCCTCCTTATTTTTGATTCCACACTATTTTAGCTGCAAAACAAGGGCTTTGAACTTGGAAAAGTAGAGTTGCAGGGATTCGAAGCTATTGGGACTCAGGGAGATCAATTCATTTTCAATTTGATGTCCCCTCATCTCATTTTCTTACCAAAAATTTCAACAAGCTTCTCCCATACTTCATTTGGTGATGTTAATCGATCAATATGGAAAAGGAGGTCTCTAAATATGCTCAGACATAGGAGACCATAGGCCTCATCCCTCCTGTTGTGTCATTTAATTTTTTCTGCAAATGTATTGGGCTCTGATTCTATTTCCATAGTCACTCTATAGAGGGATTTCACTCTCAATAGTATCTCCATCTCTGCTTTCCATTCAAAGAAATTAAATGGAGTCAAGATGATCTTCTGAGATTGATCCATAGCTCTGAAATTGTCCCTTCAGTTAGCAGAATGCTCCGAGTCAATGATGTCGAACCTACAATAAAAAATTGGAAGGATATAAATCGATCTACAAAGGCTCTGATACCATGTGGAAATTGAACCCAGGTGTTAGAACAATTACACTCACAAAAATTGCCAATTACACATGCAAATTACACACAAAGGAGACTAAATATGGAGTAGAACACTAATCTGTATTGAATAAGTGTACAATATCCAACCCTATGAATTCATAGGCCTCCACAATAAATAATTAAATGAGATATTTGAATGCATTGGGATGCCATTCAAATTTGGTCAAAAGCAGGCTTACTAAATCTAAGCAAATCCCCTATAGGTGCATAAAGAAGTTTCCAAATCTGTCTAGGAGCTCATGAATTGGAAAAATCAATTAGGAAAGCTAATAGATGATGGAAGGACAACTCATACATGCTTTTATTAGGAGAAAAGAGTGGAGGATTATGAGGACAAAAAATAAGTTAACTTCACCTAGTCAAACTTTCCCAATTGCCTTAAAACTCAGCAAAAGCAGGCAATAAAGTAGAAAAAATAGACATGCGCTAGGAAGGCTAGGAATAAAGCAGAATTTATTCCAAGTGGTTTCCTAAGCACTCCATGACTCAATTTTAGCAAGTTTGACCACTTTGGACATGTGGAGGACAACTTGCATAAGGTTGAATATGGAAACTAGGCAAATAAGACAAAAATGGATTAATTAATGTCTAAGGTAGCTAACTATGGGTTGATTATTCTAACACCTATCAGACCTGGAATATATAGTAATATCATCAATTTTAATTACTATAAACCTGTCCCTTTCATCTGCAAAAGAAATGTCTATAGCACGTTGCAAAGTGGCTCATGCATTCATTAATCCAAAAGGCATCTTTGCATACATGAATGTACCCCATGGTGTAGTGAAACAATTTTTCCCCTAATCTTCAGGTAGCACCTTTATTTGATTATAACCTGAAAACCAATCGATAGTAGAAATTCTCTCTGAACCCACCACCTTCTACAAAATTTGGTCCATCTTTGGTAAAGGGTAATTGCCTTTCAAAGAGACTTTATTTAAATTTTTGAAGTCCACTCACAATCTTATTTCACCATTCTTCTTTCTAACAGGCACCAAATTAGCAACCCATTTTGAGAATCTCAAGGTTACAATTATTTTTGCATCAAATAATTTTTTGATGTCCTTTTCAATGACAGGAAATAGCATTGGATTAATCCTTCTGAGTTTCTACCTAAATGGTTTTTCTCCAGGCTTAATTCAAAAAGTATACTATATAATGGAGGTGTCATACTCTTTGAGGTCATCATAACTCCATGCGAATACATCAGTGTATTTTTTCATCAAGTTCACATACTCATATTTTTCTTTAGCAGGCAATTTTTTTGACAATTTAACAATTTTGGGATTCTCCTCAGTACCAATGTTTTTATCTTCAACAATTTTTTCAACAGGTTTGACTTTAGGATCTTTGACAACATCATTTTGGTAAAAACGATACTCTAAGGGAATTAAACCTCTGGGAATATAATTACTTTTCAATTGGACATTATCCTTTCCTCTTAGTGAGCTTTTCAACTTCTTTATTTCAGCAACTCCTTCTTCATATTCATCAACATCTTGAAAAATTTTAGAATCAACACTTTGTTTTTCTATTTGGGTATTTACAAATTCACCAGAAAATTCCAAAAATCTTTTGATTTACATATTATCTTCAAAAACTTGCCAGTACTTGGTATTGTCTTGTATGGAAGGCCTGTTTAGAATGTCAACCTTGTATTTTCTTTTACCTGCAGTAGGAGTCTTAAATTTTCTAGCATCATTTTCCAAAGAATCTGGCACTGTATTATCATATCTAGGAATCACTTTGACACTGCGTTCTGTGAAAAAGTTCCCAAACATATCCCATAATTCATTCCTATAAGCTCTCATTTTGGGATGCATAGTTTGATAACTATCATTCACCTGATTTATCAGAAGTTCTGAATCTCCAAAAACGTTGACTCGTTTAGCTCCCAAATCCTTCAATGCGGGAAAACCCAACAACAAAGATTCATATTCTGCTACAGCAATAGTACATTCAAAGTTCAACTTGTAAGAAAAAGCTTTAAAATATCTAATAGGGTAAATTATATATACACATGCAACAACACCCACTTTAGCCACCAACCCATCAAAATACATAGTCCATACCCTTTCTTGCTTTTTCTTTCTTTCCAATGCTTCCTATTTATTTATCACTTTTTTGTCCTGTTTACATTTACTTAGCATATCAACTTTTGAATTACAAGGAGAAACATCATTGAAGAAAATAGATAACCCTAAGTCTGTGTCAACAGCATAAATATGTTGAACTCCTGGATGATCTTGACTGCTAATAACATAAGTAATCTTTTTTCACTGTACAATCTCTTGCTTTCATTAAGAACGGGAATTGTAGCATAAGGAATATCCATTTGCAAACTTCCTTTTACTTTTGAAGTCCAAAATATTGACAATAAAACACCAAATTTGGGAGGTATATCAACCACAAAAGCATCCATGACAACAGTTTTAGATGGTAATTTATTCAAGGATACTACCATGTATTTTATCAAACCCAGACATTTCTCCCTCTTGGAATGAAAAGAATAGAAATATTTATAAGGCCTTGTAATATCTAACCCCAAACTTTCTACCACTCCTTTAGGCATCAAACTATGTGAAGCACCTGAATCTAACATAGAATTATGCAACACCATCTCATGCACATTTAAGCTCATATAAAAAGGTGGTACTTCCTCATCATCCATATTATCAATCTTAGACCCCCAAAAAATGGTAGGATTGTCTTCTGTCACTTCCAAAATATCTGGTTGAGCCTCTCTCTGATTTTTGATCATTTTTGTTATTGTGTCCCTATACTCCTGATTCCTAATCAGTTCATTAAATGGGATTGAAATCTTCAACTTAGAAAGTTCACTTTGTAGATTAAAGATGGAAGAAATTTTATCTACATCCATGGTTGTTTTTTGTTTTAACTCTTTTATTTTCTCAATTCTATTTTCAATCTCTTTATGTACAACAAGTTCCTTTTGTTTTTCATTTCTTTTTTTCTGTATTTATCTTACTACTGAAAGGCTAGTTTGGATTTAACCTTCCTTTATTCATAATAACATCTCTACTTCTCAGTTTGATATTTCTTTGTACATCATCTACCGACATGCATATACCCCTTCTGATAGTGTTCCAACTCCTCCTCAAAATATTTATTATCATCCTCTTATGCAAACATATTGTGTTCTTCCTCAGTAAGATAGATTTCAGGATCTAAATCACCAAAATCTTGAATATGGTCTTCAATAGACTCTGCACCATCATCATCAGAAACATAATTTTCATGCAAGGGGGGTATTATTTTTTAATCTTCTTGGTTCCTTGCATTCCTCATGTCTCTTTGTTTATTCTATGGGAGTGGAGCAGAAATAGGCCTTCCAAAGTTAGGGTTTCTGGTATGGGGTTCATTCTGTTCTCAATTCACTAGACTAGTATCCATAGTCAACCTATCCATTAACTTTTCCATTGTTTTCAGCATCATTTCAAATTTGATATCATTAGATGAAGAAGCAAAAGAGGTGGAGGGCATAATTTCTTGTCTACCTTTCCTCCTTTCAACATCTACTCTTTGTTTTATTTTGCCGCATGCCATCATATTGAACTCTACTTCCAAGGAATTTCTAAACATAACACGAAGGCTTGTTGTTTTTCTTTCTCTCAACAACAATGAAAAGTCATTATCAAATCCTTATGCATAATGAATTTTAGCAGCACCAGCTGAAGGATTAATATTAGAAGGTATTTAATTACAGACTCTCATGAACCTACTAGAAAACTCATGGACTGACTCAAACCCTCCTTTTTTAAGATTATTGCACTGGGACGGGACTTCTAATGGACTCTGCTTACCATCCCATCTATCCAAGAATGCAGTTTGGAAGACTGCAAAGTCTCAAATAGATTGAGTAGGTAAATATTTATACCACTTTTTGGCTTCCCCAGACAAGCTCTATGCAAATAGTCTCATCTTAACATCCTCATAATCAACTTATTCCAAATCTATAAAGTCATCAAATTTTCGAACATGATATTTTGCAGTAACATTTCCTTCTCCACCATACAATGAAATCCTCTGGGCACAATTTAAGGGAATATCATGTAACACCACAAGCAATGCCAATGGAGCAAACCTAGCTGCAGCCATTGGTCTAGGAGGATTTGGAGCAAGTGGTAAAGGTTGAAAAACTAGAGGATTCTAAATAGGAGGTTGGGAAGTATGAAGCTGAAAGTTTTCAACAATAGGAATAGTTTTTTCTATTTTTACTGGAGTTTGAAGGTTCTTCCACAAAGAATCAAGAAGATATGATTCTATCCTAGTAGGGTTAATATCAACTTTCATTAGGCCAGATTCATATTTTGATTTTAATAGTAATCTTTCAACACTAGTTTCCCATTCAGACTCTTGTATACTGTGAAAATATTGAGATGATGATGCACCAAACTGAGAACTATTTATTTTTTCTTTATTTTTATTTTTAATCATTTTTTTTTATCTTCCACACTTTGAAACGTTTTAGTATTAGGATTATCTCTAGTATTCGCTCTCCTAAAAGCTAGGATGTATTTTTGTAATACTATTTAAAATGAATGTGAATTCGCCAAGGAAATAGTACAACCTTTTTTTGAATGTGGAAACTTCTGCTTTCCCACATAAATTTTATTTTCTTGAAACTTTGCAATCCTTGTCATTCTTCCCAGGGCTGATATGCAATTTCGTTCCCTGGCAACGGCACCAATTTGTTAACATTGTAAAATTACCTAAGGTTGTAAAGGCTATTCCCAGGTAACAACAAAAACCACTTTTAAAGAAAAAATTGGCTTTTTCCTCTTCCAAGACGGATCTCTCACAAAATATTAACAAGGCCAAATATGTATAAGCAAAACAGTTTGTAATTGGTAAGATTGATTGACACTAAACACATGACCATTGGGATATGGAGTCAAGATATGAATATAGATAAACATAACTTTTGCATGGAATTTTTAAACAGGGGGATAACAAAAATTTATCCACTACAAAATAGTTTTGAGATAACAAAAATTCTTAACTAATGATTTTAAAATAACATTATATCATAAATATGTCTTTTGCTGAAACACCTCTGCGTTGTCTTCCTTGATGTTTTCATGACTGTAACTTGTATTTAGTTGATCCATATTGATGAATTGTTCTCCACTGGTTGGGCTTAGGAAAATCTGCAACAACCATGTGATGTGCTAGAACTCTGAGTTCCATGTTGTCTGTATATGAAAAATTAGGCAGCTTGGCACATGAAACTTTAAAATCAAATAATAATTCAAACTCTTTGGCCAATTTATCAAACATATCTCTTTCAGATATAGCCTACATCATATCTAAAATTTGTTGTGATCTGACCTGCAATTTACCAATCTATCCTGATACTCTTTTTGAAACAATATTGGTCATTTTTCCTCCCAGAAGAAAGGAATTCCCCTGTTTACCAATGGAGTAAATAAATTTATCACTTCTTACATAAAGGATCAGAAAGTGAAGATACAACAGTTTTTAGGATGTCTTCCTCCCAATTTTTGAGAGAAAATAGAGTTTGACATGCCTAAAACTTTGGACTCTACCATACACAAATATAGTCTTTAATATGAGCATGAACATCTAATGCAGAAAAACATCGACAGAAGTTGAGAAAGGTGTAGAACCTTCTCAGATGACCGCAAACCTAGTTTCAAACCACAACGTTACAGAAAACATAACAACATTTTTCCAGTCAACAATAAATTCAACGGGATAGGTACAAATCCAAATGTTCCTAGACCAAATGCCAACAAACCAACAACCAATGGAGGAGGCAATGTTTCCCCGCTGCAAATTAAATGTTGGAAATTCCAAGCACCCCACTATGATAGATATTGTACAAACAAGACTAATGGATTATTACACAATCTACAGGAAGACCCAATGGTACAGGAAAAATCTAGCACACCGAGGATTTATGCATCTTTGGATGGCCAACAAGAAGACCATCACAGTACTATGGTCGAAATAGAATAGTAAGGTTTCAAACACTTCTATTTCAATTTTGATTAATCACGGTGCTTGTTGACGCTATGTATCACCTAAAATTGTTGAGACATGTAAACTAGACAAAGTTGAAAATGAGAAACCGTGCTTGCTACAATTAGCCAGAAGTACGAAAAGAAATGTTTTAGAAATAGTTAAAGATTGTGAGGTGAACTTGAATAGTTTCTCTACAATAATAGATTTGAATATTTTACCCTTAGGATCATATCGATGTACTTATCAACATGGATTGGTTGGAAAAGTACCATGTCATGCTCAATTGCTGACATAAGTCAATATTGCACATGGATAGCCAAGATAATCAGAAAAAGATTCAAGGAATACCTACGAAGGTTTTTGTTAGGCAGATATCTTCCTTACAAGCAAAGAAGTGCATTAGAAAATGTAGCAAACTGTTTGCAGTAAACATCCAGGATGTAGAGGCTGAGAGAGAGCAACACATCAAGGAATTTCCAGTTCTTGTATACTTTAAGGATGTATTTCCAGAGGAAAAACCTGGTTTACCACTAAAACGAGACTTAGAGTTTTTTATAGAACTGACACAAGGGCAATACAGGCTTCAAAAATACCATACCGCATGAGTGCACCAAAATTGGTGGAGCTCAAGCTGTAGTTACAATATTTTATTAAGAAGGGTTTTATCTGACTCAGTGTGTCCCCTTGCGAGAGCACCTATAAGTTTTGTAAATAAAAAGGATGGTACAATGCAAATGTGCATTGATTACCACCAAATTAACAAGATGACCATCAAGAATTGTTACCGAATCCATAGGATCGATGATTTGTTCGATCAAGTCGAAGGAGCCAAGATATTTTTATAGATCAACCTGCAATCCGGATACCATCAGCTATGGATCCACGACAAAGATATACATAAAAAATCCTTCCAAACATGATACATCCACTATGCATTTGTAGTAATGCAATTTGGGTTGACCAATGCACCCTCAAATGTTATTTGCATGATGAAAAATATCTTCAGTAAATACCCAGATAAATTTGTATGGGTCTTTATGGACAACATCCTAGTTTACTCTAAGAGTAAAGAGGAACATGACGAGCATCTCTGCATAGTACTACAGGTGTTAAGGGAACACCATCTTTACGCTAAATTTATTGAAATGTGATTTTTACAAACCACAGATACAGTACCTAGGTCATATCATTTCCAAGAAAGGAATAGTCGTTGACCCGAAAAAGATTAAAGCCATAGAGGATTATCCTACCCCTACCCGTGTCACTGACATTAGGTCATTTTTTGGGATTAGAGAGTTAAGGGGAGACATAGGGATGTGTGTGTGTGTAAGAAAGGGAGAGAGAGGAAGGGGGATGTTAGTATTTTGGGAGGCATGGGTGTTAGATTATTGTGTGGTTGTCTAGGTGTTCTAGAGGGGATGTAATAGGCAGTTTGCGGGGTTAGAAGCATATGTGATAGTAAATACTATGGGTTTTTGTTCATAATAACATGCATGCGTTTTTATTGAAACAAGAATGCATGCATTGTTATTGACATAAAATGTGTTAGAGGTAGTAAAGGGGGACATAGGGATGTGGGGGGTGTAAGTGGTAGTGAGGAACATAGGGATGTGTGTGAGAGAGAATGGGAGAGAGAGGGGGCGCAGGGTTGGGGAA
>LPNX010175187.1:256054-300779 GCA_001517045.1 Pseudotsuga menziesii
ATACACAACAGAATTAGAGCCCAAAATCCGATGGATTCGATGTCTAAACTTCGACAAACGCGTGTCTGTTATTCGACAACAATTTTTTTTTTGTCATCGGTGGGAATTCATCAAATATTTGACTCCCTTTCAAACCTTGTTGACATTTCGATAGAGTATCAAGCTAATATAGGGAAGTATTTGATTTGTACGTCATCGAATCTGAGACAATTCGACTGTCAAATTTATGACATCTTCTTGTTGAATTTGAGACAAATATGTTGTTGAATATCCAACTTATCCTTGTTGAATTTGAGATAACTAGTTTGTCGGATTTTTTACTTTTCGTCGTCAAATTTACAATGTCTACTAGTCGAATGTCTGATGGAGAGATAGAGAGGAAGGGGTGTTAGTTGTAGGGACATAGGAATGTCTGTGTGTGAGAGATATAGAGAATGGGGGGGTTGGGGAATAGATAGGGGGGTGGGGGTTAGGGGTACTTGTATGAGTTGGGGAGTGAGAGACAATGGAGAAGGGGTTATTAAGAGTTATGGGGGAGGGAGAGAGAGAGGGAGGTGAGGGGGTCAGTATGAGTAAGTAAGAGTTAGGGGGAAAAGGGGGGGCTAGTATGAGTTAGGGGGAATATTGGTAGATGAAAGAGATCAAGGAGAGGGGGTTTTGGTGGTATTGGGGGGAATAGGGATGTGTTTTTGTGTGTGTGAGCGAGAGAGATAGAGTGGAGGGGTGTGTTAGTGCTATGGGGTGACCTATGGATGTGTGTTAGTGTCTGTGTCTATGTGTGTGAGAGAGAGAGAGAGAGGGTTTGGGAATACACAACAGAATTAGAGCCCAAAATCAAACGGATGCCATGTATGAACTTCGACAAATGTGTGTCTGTTATTCGACAACAATGTTTTTTTGTCATCGGTGAGAATTCGTCAGATATTCAAATCCCTTTCAAACCTCATTGACATTTTGACAAACTATCAAGCTAATATAAGTAATTATTTCATCTGTACATTGTCGAATTTGAGATGGTTTGGATGTCAAATTTTTTACGCCTTCTTGTCGAATTTGAGACGAAGTTGTTGTCGAATATCCGACTTCTCCTCGTTGAATTTGAGATGACTAGTTTGTCGTATTTTCAACTTTTCCTCGTCAAATTTACGACGTCTAATAGTCGAATGTCCAACAAATATGACATCAATCCTACACCTATCATTCATCGATTCAATTACTTCTTTGTCGGATACCATGCCATGAGAGTTGAAAATATGAGGGTCTATAGGTAGCCTAGGCATCATAAATCCGACGGCCTGTAGATGTTTTTAAAGAAAAACATCGTGCTTCAAACCACGAGAAAACGTAAAACGAATGTGCATAAGACTGGCGACAGAGGGGGGTAAGCCATAGACTTTGATATTAAAGGTGAAGCCAACCAATTATATCAAAAAAGTCATCAAAATTCCTCTATTTTGCATTCAGACCTCCCACCTGCAAATAATCTCATAATCACTATAATATTTAAAACAAAACAAATTCGAACGAATACTTAGTCTATAAGCATAAAATTATTGAATCTCTAATTGACCTTGAAAAAATCAGTGTTGCAAATTCGGTCTAGAGGTCGAACTTTCATTAAAAGGTGATTTCCATGGCTGCATGACTGAACATGAGCATGTGATTAAACCCAATCAATAATAGATTGTCTTCCACGCAGCCCCTTCAATTGGGAAGTTGCAAGCCGGTATATTGATCAAGAACATTCTTATTTCAAATGGAATTCTGATGCAAATAAGTGTTTGGAACTACCCTAAGCCATTTTGAAGACTGAGTTGAGTCCATGGGGGCCAACTCAATTAAATCAGCTAGTTCCAAGTCCAAGTTAAGTCCAAGTTAAGTCTAAGTTAATCAGTTTTAAAAAGAAACTCAACCAATATGAACCAAACTATTACATGTTAAAGTTTGTCCAAATTTTGAGAATATCTTCAAAACAACCCTTGCAATTCCAGCACATGTTTTAAATGTGATCAGCAAACTGGAGCACTAATACTAATGGTTTGGTTTATTCAAATCACCAAATAGGTTGTTCATATGTCATGCAAATTGGTAACCTCAACCAATCCAAACCAATTATCCACACGTTATATTTCTACCTGCTTTCATACTCTCTCTTCAGAAAACCTCTAGTGAGTTAACACGTGGATTACAAACAAGAATACTTAGTTTATACTTTATTCAATTTGTCAAATAAAATTATAATTTTTATTTGTCATGCATATTAGTATCAATTGCATTTGTCTTGTAGCAGGGATTTCTCCCTTGCTATAGGGAAGGAATGGCTACGTTCCATCTATAGGATGGAAGGGTAGGTTCCTGTAGGTGAAATTCAAGAAAAACGGACAAAGCCAAAATAAAGAACAGAAAGGAAGAAAAGAAATGGCTGGAAACCCCTCTACAAACAATATTAGGGTTAGCTCCAGCAACCCGCAAAAACCTATCAAAAAACCTGCAAATAGATAATGGAAACCTAAAAGCAAATATGGGTTAGATGAAAGAAAATAAACAAAACAAAACAAATGGTATACCTTCTCTTTGGGTGGAATGGGCCACCATGCCCTGGCTTGGAGAAGCACCTCTCTTGGATAGGCGAGCTATGGCTCAATGGAGAATGGAGGAGATGGATTGTGGGTGGCTTGAGAGACAAAGGGTATCAAGGAATCCATGGGAAGCATAACAGTATGTAAGGAAAAAGTGATTTGAGAGTGACCCCCACCCCTCTATTTATAGCTTTTTTGGGGCTTTTTAGGGTTTTAAGCCCCTGGTTGGGGCTTTAGCCCCTTCTGCCCTATCTTTAGCTCATTTTGGGTTTTTTAGCTCCTTTGAGGGGTTTTAGCCCCTTTTTGGAGGCTTTAGCCCCTAAGAGAGATATTTAGGCTCTATTTAGGGGTTTTTAAGCCCTTTTGCTCATTCTTAATCCTTTATGATGGTGTGGGGGTCCAATGGGGTGAAATGAGGGCCATGCATGGGTGTCCTTGGGTGGTGTAGGCCATGTAGAGCTGAGTAAGGGATTTTTTGGGTTAACATATTTCCCCCTGATGTGTAAGGGTAGGAGCTCATCGTATGGCTGATGAACATCATAGCATTTTTTACAGAGAGGTTGCACTTCTAGGGCTGGGGTATGGTGGCTTTTGGATTTTGTATTAATATGGTTCCCGTCAATGGCTGAGATAGAAATAATGTGTTACATGTATATGGATGAGGAAATCATCCCCATGCTTGTGACAATGTCAAAAGAATTATGTGATCTATGCTCTATAATACAAGAGTTGATCATATACAACTAATGATACATAGTGGTTACCTCAATGAGAGGTTGAATACAATGTTGATATGAAGAACTGCTACATTGGACCCATGGCATTCTCATGGAATGTTATATCTTCATGACTGATAGCATGTTGGATCACGGATGGTACATAGCAGTATGGACTCACTGATGGAGATTCAGAGTCTCGGTGGTACAAGTATGTTGTATCAATCATAAATCTATATAGAAGCATTGTTGGGGCTTCTGAACACTATCTGCAACGCAACCCAGAAATCATAAGGGACATAACCTATTTAGGTCCCTTAAATAGACTCATAAATGTGCTAGAGTCAGGTGACATCCAGGGTCTTCAACCAAATACTGTACGGACCAATATCCTATATGAATCTCAATGGTGTGATGATGTAGTTGGATTTGAGCACGTGAGAAACAACCATCCTGAGAGGCATTAATGACTCCTCTCAAGTGGTCCAAGGAACTCATCAATGAGGTTAATGATACCAAGGTACAGGGAGCTATGGGTCTATCCTCTGGAATATGTGTGTTGTTTTCAGTAGAGGGAGACCTGCCCCAGGTCAAGGAAATGGTGTTTCCTTGACCAGAAGCACGAGGAAGATAACCAAAAGATGTCAAACAATATGCAGACTGATCCACTGAATGGGGGGACAGGGGGAAGGGAAAGAGTTGAACAGGGGTAGGGGGAGTGTAGTAGACTCAAACTTCCTTTGTTCAGAGTATGATGGCAGGGCCGACCAGGCAGCAAATGAAATTGACTCATGGGAATGGGATCATAGTTTTAATACTAGGAATGTCACTGCCGATGGGAAATACTTAGGGGAGGTGGAAACTTTTGATATTGATGGGATCCAAGGACGACACATTGTAGAGTAATCTAAACAAAGGCAAACCAAAGTGGGGATGCTGCCAAATTGTTTTCTATGGGGTGGTGTTTAGATACACCATTGTGGTATGATCTCATGTATTTTTGGCGAGCCCGAGAAAGTAAATACTCGATGGTGCTTTCAATTTTAGAGAGTCTAAAAGCATGAAGAAAACTTTAGTGGGGGCTCTTTTTCATTAGTAGTCTCCTGTGCCCGAAAAAGGATAAAAGTATACATAGTAGAGCTAAACCATCCTATAGGGGATGAGAGACTTCTTTACCATTGGTACTCCAGTCAGGATGGAAAAGGTTAAACCTATACTGACTGGACAATCATTCAGATACTTTTATGAGAATGAACGAAACCAATTTTGCTTGGCAATATTTTCTTGATGAGAAGGCTGGAAAAGAGCTTAACGACAACCCATGGTGAGATTTTTCATAAAGTTTGGCCCCTCTGCTCGAGAAAGCATAAAAGTATGTAGAGGGGAACAGTCTTGGCTTCAATGTGCCAAGGTGGTCCTTTTCATTTGATGGTCTACATAGTCCACAAAAGGAGATAAACGAGACGATGTAGATGCCCTTTCCTATAATTTAACGAGTGGGAAAGGAAGCAACTATGCTTGGCAATCTTTTAATTGTTTTTAAGAGTCAGAAAAGAGCTTAAACAAAACTCTAATATGGTCACCTGATTGCGGTGGCATAGGCGGTGCCCCATATCAGGATAGTGGACAGTGGTCCAAAGGTCATCCACATAGTATGGACAGAGCAGGTGGCTCTCAAACATACCAATACATGCACGGGATAGATCACAGCAAAGGCATGCAAGTCGATGCGGTAAAGGCATGCAAACCAAGGTGGCTCTTGGATAGAGGTCAGGAGAGTTGTGTGTGAATTGTGGTGGACAGAATTGACTACATGTGATGTGAGTGCAAGTCCAAAGGCATTTATATGCAAAATACATGCAAAAGAAATAATTCATCTTTTGGACAATGGTCCAAAGATCTGCATAAGGTGCGGTGGACGAAGTAGACAGCTATATGCTAAAATAAAAATGATGTTCCTTAACGGGAAATGGCCTGAAAACCTGCATGAGTAGCAGTAGGCAAGTGTGATGCAAGTATAGGTCTGTAGACACTTGTATCACCATGTGGTGGATTGTAAATCGAGGTAAATTTTAGGAAGCGGTCTCAAAATTTGTTTGCTTACACATGAGATGATGGTCTTTTCAGAAGATAGCGGACGAAATTTGAGCCCAGAGGTGTCTCGAACAGGCTCCAAGTGACTCTGATTTAGTAGCTGCTAGTGCAGCCCTTGAATGGGGGTCTTTGATTTATGGTAAAAACACTGCAAAACAAAAAGGGGGAAAAACTACACTATAAGGGACTCATAGTGGTGGTGTTAGGCATAGGCTCTCTAGAGGTGGAGCCCATTGCATGGCTTCTTAAAGAGGCAACCATCTCAGTCAGTAAAGAGGTATGCCCCCTTGTCGAGACGAAAGTCATTGGCAAGGCGGGGTAACAGAATTTGGTGTTTTATGGGAAGAACCGATTCCACACTATGGTTTAAAGGTAATGGGGTAAAACCAGAGGTGGTCTTATAGATCTCTCCGTCATCATGTAAGTGGTGTCAGGATAGATTAGGTGGATCTTCCACAGCCGATAAGGAAAAAGGGAAACTAGTGCTAGATATCATGATAATGGTATTGGTTGTGGATTTAGATGCCTTTCCCCTAGTCTCTACTGGAGGAAGAGGGGAAGGCCTAGAGATGAGAGGAGTCTTTGATGGACTTGGAGGTAGGTACAACATCATCTCAATTGGTTGGACATGAGTAAACACATCTTAGGGCCTCAAAGGTATGGTAGGTGGTTCAAGGTACCACACAGGATCTTCCAGTGTGAAATCCTATAGATTGCGGGTTGCCAAGATAAACTTACTCATGATCCCAGATGGTAGGAAAAGGAAAAGGAAAAGAAAAAGGAAAAGGATCATGTTGAGTGGGAATGAACCCCACTGTTTCCCTAGTAAATGAGGTTGAGGTTGCAGCTATGGCTAGATAAACAATAGAAGATACAGGTCTGATGGGCCATTGGTGGTGGTGGAGACAAGAGGGTCAGTAGAACTGGACATCATGTAAATGGACATGGTGTCCGAATAAGGAGGTGGGGGGTGAACTTCTTCGATTAGAGTGATCTCTGATTCAAGGGAATGTTTTTGAAGGTCGGCTAAATCCATTTGGAACTCTGGAAAGTCTTATCAGTTGTGAGAATAGTATCCATATAGTCCGCAAAGGGTGTAAGCATGGTTTGTTCTCAATGACTTGTTTCTCACTACAAGAACTCTTGGAACTTCAACCATGAGGAGGTTTTCGGTTGTATCCATGGCATCCAAATGCGCACTGATCATAGAAATATCAGGGCAGTTATGAGTCAGATAACCCTGTTCTTCATAGATGGTGCAAGGTGGGATTTGTTAAGGCTCCGCGGTAGATTTCACATTCTTTTGCTTATCCCTTTTTGGGTGGGGTGGTGCGGGTGCGGGTGCGGTGGTTGGTTTTTGTGGGCTGGGTGGAGGATGAGACTCGACCGTAATGGGTTGCATGGGGTTTAATACTACCTGGGGCATTGGTGGTTGAGCTAGTGGATCAAGATACCACACGAGAATTCCCAATGTAAAGTTGGGCAGGCTTAGGGTGGCCATTACTGGCTTGCTCATGACACCAGGCGGGGGAAAAAGGAAGGGAATTGTATGGACTAGAGAGGAGCCTAGATAACTCCCTAATGGTTGTATGTGGGGGTGAGGTTGTGGTTGTGACTGCACATAATGTTGCGGCTGTGGATGATGTTTCAGCTACTGTTGATGTTGTGGCTATGAACGGTGTTGTGGTTGTGGTTCGGGATGTGGCTACAGTTGTTGTTTGGGTGCAGCGGTGCTGGATGAGAGCATGCACAAGTTTGTAGTCTCGTTTGGTGTCACTAATGGTGACAGTAAGGGGAAAGAATCCATCATGGTGGTATCAACAAAAAACCCAGGTCCCACGTTCAATAATGGGGATGCTGGTATGTTGTCAACCATGGTGTTGACTGCAGGGACAATGTTGGTGTGTGTGGTCATCCCTTGCGGATCAATGGTGTTGATTGTAGGGATAATGTTGGTGGGTATCATTAGCCCTTGCGGATCGTGATAAGTTAGTTGATCAACCGTCACAATTTTCTCTTCATGGGGGAACATCATGAGATGGAAGATAGTTGATGCGACGGCTCTCATGGCATACATATAACTTCTTCAGAGGAGAAGGTCATAGTCCAATTGAGTGTTTACAACTTCTATGTCAATCAGAACTGTCTTCCTAGTTAATGTGATGGGGATGTGGGGGAGGATTACTTGGGCTTTAGTGGGATGGCCATCATAAGCTTACAAAGTTGTGGAGGATGGTTGCATAATTGGGGATCCAAGTTTCTGCCAGACTAGGGTAGACATAACACACATGGATGCTCCCTCATCCACTATGCATCGATGCACAACCAAATTCTGGATAGACATCAGGATTTGAAAGGAAATGGTTGATGGAATCCATGGTTCTCCATTCTCCATGTCGAATGTGATCAGCTTGGAGTTAGAGGGATCCAGGGCACCAAGGGAAACTAGTAAGGATTTTTGCTGCATTGTGCACATTTTGAGTACCTCAAGGGCGGACATGGTGGTAGGTGTTTCGGCTAGATCATCCATGATGCTATAGATGACAGCATCTCTAGCCGTTGCGTTATTGGAAACCCATCATATGGGGGGGTGCGAGAAAGGGGGTAACTGAAGAGGCGCATTGACTATTTTATATGTAGATGTCGCTCATGTGTCAACGGGTTTGGTGTTGGTTCCGTACTGATTTCATCTGGTTTGTAGATTGACCTCTTCAGTTGTCATGGATAGCAAGTGGTGGACACCTATTTATACCATGGGAGGTGCCCCCAGAGTGTTGGGATTAGGTTGGGGACGAGGTGTGGTTGCCACCAATCCTTGGACTGGTAACAAGTTTTAAAGCACCATAAGAGGAGGTCCTTATGGTGCCGAGTTGGGTTGGGCTTGGTTCGTCGTGTTGGTGGCATGATGAACCTCGTTCTGAATGGCCTGCTTAGCACGACCCATGAAGGGACACTCGAATGTGTAGTGCCCGTAGACCTCACAGAGTGTGCATCATTGGTTTGTACGCAACGGGATGTTGCATCTCAGTGCATTTGGTCATAGAGGATTTTGAGCTAACCGATTTACCGTGACTTTGTTTGGAGGGTTTAGTTGTTGAACTCCTCCCTACAGTTGATTATTGGGTTAGTTCCATAGTCAGTTGTTTCTAGCTTGCCCTTGTTGGTTATTGGTGGCTAGATGGTTGGGACAGTTCTGTTGTGCAAACACTTGTCCCAACGGAGCAAGTGGAGCAGGGGCGGGGGCTTGAACCGCTTGCACTAGTGGGGCATAGTAGATTTGGGTGGGTGGTGGTTCCACAAATGTGGCCATTTGCCTTGTGTATTGATACATTGGCCAAGCCAAGGCCTAATCCTGCTGCAATGGCACAGGTTGTGCATGAGAAGCTGTGGCTCTAGACTGGGACATCATTATTGCATAGTCCAGAGTTTGGTTTTGGTAGGAAACACTAGCAGTGTTTCTTGGTTGTGGTGGTACTGCAAGTAGTGTTGGACAGTGCTATGGTTGTTGGGAGACCAAGCCTATGATGCCATCTGTAGCATGGGATTCCCCTGGTGCATCCCGAGAGGAGGTACCTGCACGGGGAGCATTTGGAATAACAGTGTAAAGGTATCCTGACTGTGCATAAATCAAATCAAACTGCTGGGATTTCAAGATGGCTTCCTCTTTGGATTGGGGACATTCAAATGCAACGTCCTTTGCTATAGGTGGGAGCAAGGTTTTGAGGAACCAATCCAGGAAGATCCTTTCATCAAGTTGGATCTTACACAGACTATGGCATTGCCGCCACTCATGGATGTGATTGGTTATGTGGGTTGTAGTATTCTAGCAGCAAGATAACAAGATCTCCACCCCTTCGTCATATCTGATAGGGAGTTGGAAATATTGCAGGAACATGAAAGCCAAGGAGTTGAAATCTGGGTACTTGGCTTGTGGTAGCTCAATGTACCATTTGGTTGCAGCACCTGTGAGGGTGCATTGAAATAGTATTAGCCTAATCGAATCATCTACGATGATGTTTGATGAACACCATAGATGAAACATCATGATGTGGTTTTGGGGGCACTCCCCTACCTTCCCTTCAAACTTGGGAATGTTTGAGGGAAGTTTGGTTGGCATGGGAGGCCATGAAAAAGCTTGATGGCGGATAGGGTCATTTGTTAACCTAGCCAAATCAGGCAAGTTGAGATGAGCTATGAAAGGCAAGTTTGACCCCAGGTTAATGTGAGATGGGGCAGCAATGGTGGTGGGGTTTACAAGTGCATAATGCACCTACATAGTCGGGGGCATTGGTGGTGCCATTGTAGATGGGCCAGTGCCCCTAAGTGTGGTGGAGGGATAGTGTGGGTGGAAGGGCCACTACCCCCATGTATGATAGGAGGGGTAGTGTAGGTGGAAGGGCCACTGCCCCCATGTACGACAGGAGGTGGAAGGGCCATTTCCCCAATGTGTTGCAGGTGGGACAGCTTAGGTGGTCACTATGGGTGGTGGAAGCTGACTGATGATAGTTTGCATGACCGTGTTGGGGCCACCTGCAGGGTTGGTGGTGATATTTTGTGGTGTGGACATGGGTCCACTAGCTATGGCTATGCCAGAAAATGGATTTAGGTTTGCACCAGCCATGGGGCTTGATGGTGTAGTGTGCAAGTCTAGTTCACACTGATATGGGTCTGAGTCTGAATCAGAGGTTGTGTGGCCTTCTGATGGGGTTAGAGGTCATAAAAAATGGTCTCGATGATGTCGGTTCAATGACCTGAATTGTGGTGGTTCGCCTCTTATGCATGAGGAAGAGTGTGAGGGATCAATTGTGTTGGATTTGTGTATCAAACTGGTGGAAATGAATTTTTAGACCCCGATTTCAATGGCTTCCTATTGGATATACATGGTCACTCGGCTACCAAGACTACTAGAAAACAACGCTTGGCTTTTTCCTCATGGGAATTCTACTCAATTGGTGGGGGTTGTTGCCCATTTCGCTTGGCAATTCCTCTCAGTGGCCAGCTAATTTGGGGTTCCCGTGGTACTCCTCACAATTATTTTCTAGGCTGATCCCAAGTACTTCCCACTGTTAAGGCAGTTAGGGACTCATGTTCTCAAAGACTGCAAATTTTTTACTTATTGTAAATTTGTAAATTTTAGTGGCTCTCTCAGCGTCATGAACTAAGTTGGGTTGATTTATGTGGTATGGTGTGTATGTCTTTCTATTTTTCTGTTATCTGGTGGCTGCAAATGGTTTATGTATATTCCACAGAGTTCATATCATTGTGAATGAAAGCAGTAAATAAACATAAATTTTGTAGACAGATGCCATTTTTTACGCTAAATTGTGATAGCCTAACTAGGTGACTACCTTACACCTATATTCTTCTTCAACCAAGAGAAGGTGTTGGGCTCTCAACACAATGGGACTCATCCCATCCGTAGATCCACAAATCACCTCCCAGATGCAAGGTTGGTCAATAGGGAGGATGTTGAGCGCCGTGAGAAGCCCTCCTTCTCTACCCCCTCTACCTTCCAAGTCACCTGTTTTTAGTGGTTTCAAACAATATTAAGTGAAGGGATTATTACTATGCAAGATTTTCCCTTCATCTTATCCTAGAATACCCTGAAGGGTGATGAATGGGTAGAGGAGGAAGAGTAAGCAAGATTGTTGATTTTAGGTAAGTTTTAGTCAAGCTATATTCATTAACACATAATTTTTTTTAATTTCCACTTTGTTCTGTACAGGAAATTGTCATTAACATAAACAGAAACATAAATGAAACAATTGTGTTGGACAGAGGCAGTTGAGCTGCACTGACAGTCCTTATTTATTAAAAATCCACTTCTAAGTGATAGATCGCATGTTTCAGGTCAAATGTGGTGAGGGGGTTGCCAAATTTTTCCAGAGACACGCGAGGGGGTCGCTCATATTTTGCAGACATAAGCAGTATGTCTTTTTGAAGGGGGTCGCACCTTTCGAGGAAAAAAAGGTGACCTGGTTTCACCTGTGAGGCCCAAATGAGCGACCTGGTCCCCTGTTTAGGCCTGATAAGTGTGACCTTCTCTGGAAGGTGAGTTTTTTTTATCCTGAGTCAAATTCAGCTGACAGAAACCTGTACTGTGGCCAAATGGACTCAGCTTTTCCTTGTGGAGGCTCAATGGTAACATAAAATATAAATAAATAGGATTTTAAACTAGATTTGATAGAAAAATTAACCTAGGGCACAAACTGAAATAAAACTTGAAAATTTGAAAAACAGAACCAGGGATCCTACAGGATCGACCTGGTATGGTCACCAGTTCTGTAGTAGGGAATTCTCCCTTGCTACAGGGCAGGAATGGCTACCTTCCCTCTATAGGATGGAAGGGTAGGTTCTTATAGGTGAAATACAAGAAAAACAGATAGAGCCAAAATAAAGAAATGAAAGGAAGAAAAGAAATGGCTGGAAACCCCTCTGCAAACACTGTTAGGGTTAGCTCCAGCAACCTACAAAAACGTATTAGAAAACTTGCAAATAGATAATGGAAACCTGCAAGTAAATATGGGTTAGATGAAAGTAAATAACCAAAACAAAACAAATGTTATACCTTCTCTTTGGGTGGAATGGGCCACCATTCCTTAGCTTGGAGAAGCACCTCTCTTGGATGGGGGAGCTATGGCTCAATGGAGAATGGAGGAGAGGGAGTGTGAGTGGCTTGAGAGACAAAGGGTCTCAAGGCATCCATGGGCAGCATAACAGTATGCAAGGGAGAAGTGATTTGAGAGTGACCCCCACCCTTCTATTTATAACTTTTTTGGGGCTTTAGCCCCTTTTTTGGGATTTTAGCCCCTTCTATCCTATCTTTAGCTCCTTTTGGGTTTTTTAGCTCCTTTGAGGGGTTTTAGCCCCTGTTTGAAGGCTTTAGCCCGTAGGAGAGCTATTTAGGTTCTTTTTAGGATTTTTAAAGCCCTTTTGCTCATTCTTAAGTATTTTTGAGGGTGTGGGGGTCGAATGGGGTGAAATGAGGGTCATGCATGGGTGTAGGCCATGTAGAGCTGAGTGAGGGATTTTTTGGGTTAATAGGTCTAGTAGCTCCAACATATAGCATACCGAACTTTGCAGTACACCTGGAGCACTTAATCCATCCCCATCAACCTAAATTACAAAGTATTGTCTTCTAAACAAATCTCCTACATGCCATTTTATGTAGTTGAACAATAAAAAAATTACAAATTTGCCTTAAACTAACTTTAAAATTCTGCAGTATATACAATAGTGCCTAGTAGTTAAGTAGCTTATACCTTGTGTAATGGTAAAAAATTTAGAATTTATACACAAGAAAGATTGAACCCAACTAAATAGTTATGAAATTCAAGAACATCCTTGACCAAAAAAAAAGAGTTGCAAATATACAACACTTCAATAGCAATAATCATTTTGACAAATAAAGTATTTAAACAGTGGCTTCATTCTACCAAAATCAATAAGAAAAATCATATGAACTTAAAAGATACCACTCACTACAAATTATGGCAGTAGAAGTTGCCAAACTATGAAACCATATAGGAAAGTATAAGCAAGACTGCCAATAAACTGGCCAGTTGCTAGTAATGTGAAAGGATAAAGAAATTAATGATTTTATGATTTTCTAACCTTGATTGTATTACATAAAAATGAAAATGGCTTGAAAGGTACCAAAATCAAATTAAGGAAATATCTAAATGGGAAATTATATTTTAACCAGACACAATTATCCACATAAATAAAATGGAAGGTCAAAAATGTGAAAAAGCTATGACTAACATATTCAAAATTACAAGAAATTATCTCAGTTCTGGAATGCTCATGTATCAACAATTGTAACCTCTACCTCAACTCCAAGTTCAATGGTGATTGATGTGATATTCTTCACCATTTCAGAAGAACTAACTAGATCAATGATTCTCTTATGGACATGTAATTCAAAACAATCCCAGGTGTTGGTGCCTACATGGTAAAATTAAAAAAACATAATCAATTCAAATTCAAAAAGAGAACATTGGAAAGTAGAAAACAATTTGATACTAGCTTGCTTCCAAGACCAAATGGGGATATACTAGAGAACAAGGTTTCATGCACAATTTAATTCCATAAACACAATAGAAAAGAGGTTTGATAGGGATAGTAGTTTCCATAGTGAATTAATATGAAGATCCTGACAATACGAGTAGTAAGGATTTCCAATGGTATATCTTAGTAAATGTGAAATATGTTGGAAACAAAAGGCGCCATTAAATGGAGTGGAAGAAGGAAAAATGTAATATAGGCTTACAATGCCAAAACTACAACAGTTCCATAACTTACAAGATGTTCGACAAAGTGAATAAGGTTACTATTAAAAAACGCAAATAGACAAGCAAAGCCATAACTATAAAAGGGATTATCCGTGACTTCAATCACAAATTTAAGGGCCAAAAGAACTGCTCTAACCTGTCCAAAGCACTCAAACAACCTAAAAAAAGAGGCAGAAATAAAGAAAGAACGATGTTGCTGGAACAACAACATCAAAACATATTCAATATTTTAAAACATTTGATTTGTCTTGGTCAACATGCATTCTTAACAAATACTATGTAATAAACAATCATATCTAGCAATACCTTCCATAGAAAACAGAAGATAGGCCATAATTGTACCTTGGCATGCACAAATTCCACATTAACTATTTCATTCAACATATGCACACACGAGTATCACACAAATAACACAAACAATTCAACATAGATTCCGGCATCCTAGTACAACATTGCAATATATAACCTAGAGGCTGGCTTTCTGAAAGCAGGAAATTCGAATTCTACATACAGGCCTGCTACTGTAGTTCCCAACTTATAACCAAGAAAAAAAGTAATAGATGTTCACAACATAACACAAGCTATGGTTTAAGCAGATATCTCATACCAGGAGTTCAAATTTATGCATACTAGACTAGCAGTGATTAGGTTCCAAAATTCAAGTAGGAAAAAAAAGTATGTTTTTATTCAATTTGCAAGTGTCTCAATAAATAGATTTCAACCATAATAGACATCAAACAAGCATAATGCTAGAACCTGATTTGTAGTAGGTAAGCTACTTAAAGGCCAAACACTCTCAATCAAATGGGGAATCAAAAGTACAGGTGTATTATTTTTCAAAAAGAATAAAACAATAAAGTTTTGAAAGCTTGAAAGATATTCATGCCCTTGAGGTAATATTCAAGCACATTCATTATCACTAAAATTAAATTTAACAAACCACTCTATAGGAGATAGCTCTTGGCAAAAAGAATAAATAAAAAGAAATTACCTTCTCCACAAGGAGACTTTTGAGTTGTATGATTAAGGTTCAGAATAAAAGGTTAATTCTAGATAGTTTTTGAAATGATTAGCTAATTATTTCAATCAAAATATTTTTTATCAAATCATCATGCATCACATTTCTTCACTTCAAAACTCATTGAAAATTGGGACAATTTCAAAAAAACAGGCCTTGTTTTTAACTCTGATTTTAATTTCAACTTGCTATGGCTTATGCTACAGCAATCAAACATCACAACTCATTGGTGCTCATAGCTCAATCCCTGCAATAGCTGTGTAAGGGAAATATAAAGGAAATCATTCAACATACAACATTATGTTCTGGAAAACAATGTGTAGCATCAATATCAATCACAACACAACCAACAACCATTACTCTGTAGCAGATAATTTCAATGAATTGGATCAAATAATAACAGGGATACACAAAGAGAACATAAATGCTAAAAAATGGTAGAATATAAGGTTCCATATGAAAAAAGATACTTTCTATGCTGGAATATACGCTCAAAAGGAAAAATCATACAAGCTTGGAACCAATAACTTGAAAATGCTAGTGCTCAATGGTAGACTTTTCAAATGAAGGGGTAATTGTTTCAATCACAACAAATTTAATCCAACCATCATGTACCAAAATACCACCCTCAAAAACTTATTTAATTTGGTACATTTCAAGAATTCAAATTGGTGTTTAACCCATATTTTAATTTCAGCTTACTATGGCTTAGGTTGTAGCAGGTACTTGTTAGATTCTCATATTTTGGTATGATTTGACTAGTATCTTAAACAATTATAAATAGGGGATCAAAACCACAATGCAATTTCAACACCTCTTCCAGGAACCTAGTGTCATCATGATATCCTGCATCAAATATCAAAGAACTTGTTATTGCAACTCATCATTAGCTATTCATGAATAGAATTACTTAAAAAGGTGCACCTAAAAAATTATGCATCCACCTTTGAGTTCTTTGAAGATTTAATTATAGAGATATGGCAAGTTGATGTCTTTGTAGATGGCTCAGTTCAACTCTTAGTTACCTAATGTACACATGTTATGTTTCTCATTTTCCTAAAGGGTGTACACACGCACAGATGCACCAGAAATATTCCTAGACATATTTGCAATGCATAATATTCACTGAAACAATTAGTGGTCCATAAACCCTCCAATGCTTAGAAATCACTGTTAAAATAACACATATGTGAGGTAATCCAAATGAAAGAATGATAAAAAGGAAACCACTAGTATTAGTTAATTGTATTGAAGGCTTCACAGTATTTTGGCATATCCATCACAACACCTATCAAACAACCTAACTTCATATAATTACTAGGAAAATGTATTCCTAGCACATTATGAATTGGGGTCAGGAAACAAAGACATATCATCTATAGCGCAATCCACCATGCTGTTAAAAAGAATCATTTTTAACAAGTGAGTCCATTGAAACTACCTAATGGTTTTTATTGCAAAGTCATAAATAATATTTACAAGAAACCACTGTAAACAAAATCTTAGTAGCCCATATGAAAAAAAAATGAAAACCAATGGCAATCCATCCCATACATGCTATGACAATGGATGCATGCACTTAGGTTGAACATCAAATTCCATAAGAAGGCAAGGTATGCCAACCATGTTATATGCAGGATACTAAGACTGAGGAACCTTTTTTTCCTAGTGTCCTATCTAACAGGAGATACAAGGTTGGTTATGTTGCCTCTTCAGAGAGTCTCTAAACTCTCTATCCATCTTTTTCTAGTATGCTAATGAACAATGCTTAGACTTGTAGTTGTTTTCTATGGAGGAAATGGGTCTTCATTCTTCCTTGTTGAGTCCACCCACCTGACCAAACACCACTCAAACGATTTCATTCTTCTCCCTAATGATACTATAAGAAAGGGACACCATGTTATGTAAACAAGCAAGAGAACTCCAATGGGATCCCGACCTGCAAGAACAAGGGGGTCCTCCTATACTCTTCTGGCAAGTCCTTTGAGGCTTTCAGTTGTTGACTCAAATACTAACACAAGGATTTTCCTTCTAGTAGGTAAGTCCTCCACTACCAGGAAACAACAACAAGCCATCCACTCCCTTAAGATAGCACGACCACAACTCAAACAATTGCAGTCTTCTCCCCAGTGCTACTATCAGAAAGGGACACCATGTTATGGAAACAAGAAAGAGCACTCCAAGAGGATCCCAACTTGCGAGAACTAGGAGGGACTCCTACACTTTTCTGGAGAGTACTTTAAGGATTTGAGTTGCTAAATCAAATACTAACACAAGGATTTCCTTCTAGTAGGTAAGTCCTCAACTACAAGAAAAAAACAACAAGCCAGTCACTCCCTTAAGATAGCAAGACACAACAAAAACCAACATTTAGGTACAATTTTCTATCACAAGTTCTTGATTACCTATATTGATTACCTACTAACTCAATTGTTACTATATCGATTAACTTATCCTGCAATATGTGCCATCTCTCAAAAGAACACAAATATTATATCACACTATACACACTTACCCTACAATTACCACTGTAGATATGCAAATTTAGAATAAAACCATGAAATTAGGATGGTGTATATTACTATATCTGCTAAGTGAAAAGTGAGTTACCTATTTTTTTGCATCAAACATCTTCAAATCCAATGGACCCTACTATCATTTCTTCTTGTGATCCATTTCGAACACTTATTCCTCTTCAGAAAAAGAATGGGATGCTCTACTTGTTCATACAATCCTATAAGCTTTCATCAATACATGATATGGATTTCCCATCATCAATCTTTGTCATAAATTCATCTTTATTTGTACCTTTATCATCATACTCCTCACACATCTCTTTCACTACTAGATTAAAATTTTGAAAATGTCGAAATACTTTAGAGAATTTATGGAGACATGTAAGAAACCTAGCCTTCAACCTACAAAAGTATATCTTCCTCATCTACAACAAGAATGCAAGATGATTCCATTCCCTTACTTCCAACTTTTCCCCAAGGATTGTTCAAGCGATGAAAGGTGGAATTTGTTGGTACATTCAAACATACACATATAAAAGGGAGGTGTAGATATGTCATTATGCTACAAATTAGTTGACAAAGTAGGTAGAATCTCAAGCAATTCTAGAAAAATTGGCTTGAAACAAGAATTGAGTAAAACTATGACAAGTAAAGGATAAATAATATTTTGATTCTTTTAATAATAATTACTATTAACAATAAATATTTTTTACTTTTAACAGTAAAGATGATCAACAATTACTAATTTACTAGTCTTTAACTTAAGATGATAAAATATGTTTTCGGTCTTTAACTTAAGATGATAAAATATGGTTTGAGTATTTAAACAATAATAAGTAGAAAAATAAGCCATCTCTCCCAAATCTGGGCACACTTTAAGTAGTTTTGAGAATTTTGTGATAAGTTTGAAGACTAGAACAACATCAATCCTGTGTCCCAAGCAAATAAGCCTATCCATGATCCACAATTTAAAAAAAAAAGATTTTTGTCCACTTATGTTGATGAATGATTCTATGCCTATTTTTACCTCAAACAAACTTTTGAAGTAATCCTGGTTTCATTTTAGGAACAAATTTATGGTAAAGAAACAATCTAGGGCTTGTTTTGCATGTGCCTAGCTATGGGGACTCCTTTGAAGATGAAGCAATGAAGAAGAGACCATACATGTTGAAGAGGCACCTTTCAACTCCATCGTCCTTCATGACGAAGTTCTTGAAGAAGGCATCAAAAAATATCAATAAGAAGAGCATGTGCAAGGGGCCCTTGAAAGTATTAGTGTTGAAAACCTAGTTGGTAAAGACACTTATTTCACTCACCATGAAGGTGAGGGTTTGGTGAGTTTTTCTTCTCAAAATTTTGAAATTGTTGAAAAGTCTTTTAATGATTCGATAGAATAAATGATGGGGTCAAACCGTTATATGATCATATGATAGATGATACTTTTTATATTATGGATGATATTTTCCTAGAAATAAAGCATGCTTGTAATGAATATTCTTGGAGATATTTTGGAGATCCTATTTATGATACTTATAGTGTTGAAAGTGATGAATATTTCAACCATATCAACATGCTAGTACTGCAGACTTGGAGTAGCATGAGAGAATTTTTGATGTAGATTTGGGGAAGCCTTGTGTGCCCTCTTTTAGGGAAGACTTGGTCAATCATTTCCAGCCATTTTCTTTAGAACAGCAGTGTTTTCTTTCTTCAAGGGAAAATTTGGGATAGCTTTGTTTTCCCTCTTCGAGGTAAAATAAGGGGCATCATTCCTAGCCATGTTTTCCATAGAGTGATGTTGATCTTGATGATGATTTGGGGTGGCAAGAAGGTATTGTTTATGCAGGTTTTGATAGGAATTTCCAGCCATATCCTTCAATAATCAATGATGGTTGTTATCTTGATTTGGGGCAGCATAAGGGTGTTATTATTATAGGTTTTTGGCAGAGCATTGTACTCCCTCTCCTAGGGTGTATTTTGAGCAATTCTTACAGAGACATTTCCAGCAATGTATGCTTTTGTTCATGCTGATTTGCATCATTTATTGGGGCTGTTTAGTCATGGATTTTATGCACAGAATTTCCAGCCACCAAATCAATTTAAAAATGATGAATTAATGGGCAAGAAATCAACAAATCAGTATGCTTTAGGGGCTAGAGATGGTGCATTCCAATAATAGTTAAAGGTAATAATTTTCCACCCTATACATCTAAAAGTCTGGAATTTTCATGGAGTTTTTCAACTAATCACTCTTGTTTAGCTGTTGGAAATGACATGGTGGAGCAAGTTATTTTTATCTTAGGTTTTGATAGTCATTTAAAACAATCTACCTTTGATAAGGCTTATCCAATCTTGGATAGAGAGAGCTTGTGGAAAGAGTTGTTATTCTTCGCAAGGGTTTGAGGATGTTGATGGAAATTCACATGCCTATGTTCTAATGTTTATGTTTATCCCTATTGTTATGAAGATTAAAATATGTACTCATTTCATGGTAGATGTTGTCTTGTCTTGGTCCATCACCAAACATGATGGAAGAAACCATGTGATGGATGAGATGTTAAGGTGGCTTCATTGGATATTTAACTTTACCTAGCAAGCTCTTTTTCATTTACTTGTAAACCTAGTTCTAAAAAAATGATGATGATAGAAATTTCGGATGTGATGTGGTGTTTAGCAATGTTGAGAATTGAGATTATCCATCCTACCACATGGTTTTTTGGTTTTCTTGCATTGATGATAATTTCTAACAAGTCCATTTCATAGAATCTAAGGTCCTCATGCACTCTCATGAGATTACATTTCCTGCAGCTAGATTCAAATTCTATCCCCCATTTCGCATGGGTATCCACATGTGTTTTTTATCACATTTTCTTACATGTTGATAGATATTTGGATGGACTAGTATTAATTCTTGTGGAGACCATTTTGTGTGGAGCGTTCTTGATACTTGGCACATAGATGGAATCATAACCCTTGCATATATGAAATCACCTGGAGATAAGGAAAGAAGTAATCACCCTTGAATATATTAAATCACCTCCCCACCCACGATTATCCTTGGAAATTTGTGACGCATATCTCTGACAGCACTCGACCTTTCAACAGTAATATCATTATTGATGGCCTAGGAATTTACATAGGAATTTCAAACAGTACAAAGGTTAGTACAATGTTAATTTTCAATTAAAGAAGCCAGGTCTCTTTAGTATTCTAGGGTTTGGGTCCACCCTTGGGTTAGAGCTTTAGGTTTTAGGGCTATATTATATTTCATTTTTTAGATCTATCATTACTATTAGAACAATGGACATAGAATGCAAACAAATGGATTGAATAAAGAATCGAACTAGAAAAGGTGATGTGATGCGCTTCTCCACTGCCAGTGTGATTCCCTGTTTTGTTTTCAACCCCATTGCAGTGGAACCAAGCTGCAAATAAAATTAAAAAAATGTAAGCTAACGACTTGAAAAGCAAAAAAAACAAATGTTTATTCAATGAATAGAGAGATGTATTGAACCTTGATTGCTTCCATGGAAAAAATATGCCTATGAACCCATAAAATCACTGAGTAACGTTAGGTGAGCCAGGCCTTATCTTCCCAGATAGTGATCATTTTCCACCAGTTCAATTTTGGGTTTACCCAGAAGCTCTGTCTCCATCCATCACTGAACCCGCTTGATTGAGATCCATTGAAGTCGATTGGGCTTGTTTGTAATTTTAGGGCAGAGCAAGCATAAAAAGGGGGTTTCTCATGGTTCCGTTATTGCAACTTTCTGGCTCCATACAGGGATTGGGAATCCATGAGAAGGAAAAAATGTATGTCTTTTGATCGCTAGGACGATAGTCAACATTCCTTCTAGGTTGATAGATCATTGCAAACTATGGATGGCTCTATTATCGGAATGAATTCCTCTCCCTGCTATGTCTATTGGTGTATATTAATCACCTTCCCTGCTCACTACTTCACCACTCTGAAGAGGCATATGGTTGTTAAAGCCATGGAATATCAACTCAACGCAGGACAACTATACAAGATCGAAACATACAGAATTCTTTACCGATGTGTCTTAGACCATGAAAGGCTTGATATTCTTTAGGAATGTCACAATGGAGTTGCAGGTGGGCATGTTGGAGGTAAAGCAAATGCACAGAAGGTTTTGCAAGCAGGTGTTTCTAGAACTTCCTAGAGCTTCTTGCAGTGGCTATGAGACAATTTCCTATGGATGTTTGAGATTTAGTTCATACAACCAACCCAATACACCCTCTGGGGTCCAGACATCTCTTGTGGAACCCGGTAACTGGGTATAGAAGCAAAACTAGTCGCGATCCATGAAATTTATAAACTGGGGATCCAAGAGATTTATATATAGTTGCCAATTATTATCGAAAATAAGATGACCATGTCTATTGGGTGTCAAAAATGCAATGGGTATTGGGCCACTACAAAAAAAAAAGAAAAAAAATGCATTTTAACACAAGTAAAATCTGAGCCGAAGCCCAAATTTCAGAGTGTCGTTGGTTGATTTTGTCGATTGATGCCATCAAATTTTATGTTTCATCAGTTTAGATGCTCTACATGACCTTAATTTAATAAACTTGGGATAAAGCATGTGAATATGCTCTCCATAATGTATGTTTTTCCCTAGAAACCTTAATTGCAAGGGTTTTGTGTGTGATCTTTTTGGGAAATTTTCAAGGGAGTAAAATCTTGATTGGACTAATAAAACTGTGTATTTAGAGATAAGACATGAGATAATTACATCTATAAATGAAATAAAGTTTTTTAAGCTAGGGGAGAATGATCATATTCTAGAGGTGGTGTGAAGAGGGCCTTCACAAATGTAGAAATTTCTTCCAAGATACTAAACATCATAAGGAATTGAAAATGAGATCCTGAAATAGAAATTCAGTTTAATCATTTCCATTTTTATCAAGCATGATGCATACCAATCATGTACTATAAAGCCTCAACAAAGTGGATGTAGCATTGGGTTTGTTCAATTGTGCAAAGAGGAAAAGTTGGTGTACTCCAATTAAGTAGACATATTGTTATTTTTTGGATGGTTTGATAAGATTGAAAAGTTGATGGTATTAAATATCTACTTGAATATATAGGTAAGCGAGTGTTGTAGCACTTAGTGCACACAGTGTGAATAAGGTGATATGGCACTACTCAATAGCTAACAAATAAGAACTAGATTCTAGTTACCTTAAACAAATGAAAGAAGTTGGGACTAAGGCTAACATAGAAACATATAACTCATTTGTTAAGTTTTAAGTTGTTTCTAAATATAATATTATCATATAAGGAACTTTGGATGTACCCAACATTTGAAAAATTAGTTTGCATTCATGTTGCATACACTTTTGAGATGATTTTGCTGCTGGAAAAATCTAATAGACTTGATACAACTATCAAACTTTTTGAAGAAATGAAAAGCAAAGGATTCTTCCTTAATTCCTCAATATTTAGATATATTGTTGACTCGTTATGTAAGGTGGAGACATCAGACATGACTATGAAGGTCTACATGGACATGGAAGTAGTTTTATTTTGATGCTTTGTGAGTACATTTAGTTCTCTGAAGGATGAAAATGGGATATGGCATTAAATCTCTAACATGAGATAAAGGCAGGCTTCACGCCATGTTATGGCTTTCACACCATGGTCATTAATTCACACTCAAATTCTAGGAAATTGGATATTTCTATAATTATTTTCAAAAATGGAAAAGACAATTATATTGTTCATGGATACTATATTTGTTCTCTAGAGAAAATTCATGTTGCTCAATGACAGGTTGATCAGTCCTGGGTTTTGGGGATTGGGTTGTTGGATAAGAAAGTGAAATTTTCAAAATATTCCATTTTGGGACCATTTTTTATATAATGGGATGTTTTGTGAATGGTAAAATTGTTTTGTACTCTCTTAAGGAAGATCAATAGACATTTTTTTTCTTTTCTATGCTCTTCTTCCCTATTATTTCTACTATTGTAGTAACAAACATGGTGATTCGACTTTCTTGTCATGTGATTCAACTTTCTTATGATTCAACTAACAAATATGAAATATGATCAACAATCCCATCTTTTTAGTATATATGAAACCTAAAATATGAAAAGTAGATCCTTTGATAAAGCACATGATATGAATACCACCCTGGATTGAAATAGTTCAACAAGATTAACAAGCATAAGCCACCCCTGTAATACGTTCAAAAGTATGGCTTAGCATAGGAATTAAATTTGACTTTGTGTATAGGTCTGTAGGAGTGATTAGAATCTAATACAACAATAGAAGAAACATAAATATTTTCAGAATAATAAGGAATTACTACCTCTTTCAGAAATAATATTCCAAATTAATGAAGATTGTTAATAAGAGCTTCTGACATTTCTCATATTGAAAGAAGAGGAATTTAATGCAATTTTTATTAGAATGCATATTGTGGAAATTGAACTGAAGAGATAGAACAATTACACTCACACAATTGCTAATCAAACATGCAAAATTAACATCAAAGGAGATTGAAATTGGAGCATAACACTAATCTGTATTGAATAAGTGTACAATATCCAACCTTGTGAAGTAATAGGTTGCTGCAATATATAATTACATGAGAGATTCGAATGCATAAGGATTCCATTCGAAAAGGTCAAAAGGTAGGCTGCTAAATCTAGTCATGGGGTCTCTTAATGGAGTATGATTAAATATCAACCCTTAAACAAACATAATGGTTGCTTGGGAATAGTGATATTTGCAATCCCATTAAGCCAATTTCTTAAGTTTTGTTCAAAATTCTTAGAAACATTTTATGGATTTCATAACCTGCTTGATCATATATTGTGAACTGTTGGCAGGGGTATTGGGTAAGTGAGTTGCGCAGCACCACAGAGGCTGCACAAGCTCACAGGCCATCGCAGAGGTCCACAACAGCACAATAGGTAGAAGAATAACTGTTTTTGGAATTATTTATGCAATTTTGTAATAATTGACCACATTTTGTGGATATAGGTCACTAGGTTGTTAAAAGTTAGTTATAAGTGGACCTTGGATGTAAAGTCACAATCCTATATATAGAGTCATAATCATAATTGTAAGAGAGATATAATGGATGAAACAGATCATGCGATCAATCCTTTTTGTGACCCAAGGTGTGACCTTGGCGATTCATTTTGTCTTTGAGCAATTTTGGCTCTGTCTAGGTTGGTCAGTTAGTGAATCTAGGTAGGGATCATTATCCTGTTGTGGAAAATTATTGTATAAATTGGATATGTTGCACAGAAGTAGTATGACCTGATGGATGTTGCTCTAAAATTATCTTATTTCTTATGTCTTTTCTGTTTCTCGATCTGCAATGACTATGATGGATGTTTTATGAAGGAATGTGAGTGCTACAATGAATGAAGTAATGAGATCTATTAGTGATCACTAGATATGCAAATAGATATGTAATAAGTGATTTGGATAAACTATCTCTGGAATATCTATTAATTATGAATTTCAATTGTTGAGAACATACCCTCCCTTCCCACTACTGGAAACTTGGTTCCGACAGCTCTCCCTCGACATATCAGGTGACACTTCATCATGCTGGTTGGGCATCCATAGAGTGGGAACCCCTATCGACAAGGATTTGTTTGCGAATCATGCCAACAAGGCTGGGACCATTTGTTGTTGTGATTCCCCAACAAATCCTAGTCGACAGGAGTTCCCACTCTATCGATGCCCAACCAGCGCGATCTCCGTGAGCATCATCCCAGATAGGTTTGACCCTGCCTAGCAACACCTACAAAATTAATGAAGTCTCACCCGAGATGTCGAGGGAGAGCTGTTGAAACCATGTTTCTAGTAGTGGGAACAGAGGGTAAGTTCTTAGCAATTAAACTTCATAATCAACATACATTCCAGAGATATTTTATCTGAATCACTTATTATAGATCTCTTTGCATAGCTAGTAAATCACTAACAGATCGCATTACTTGATTCATTGCAGCAGTCACATTCATTCATAAACTTATCCGTCATAGTCATTGCAGATCAAGAAGACATAAAAGACATAATAAATAAGATCATTTCAGAGAAACATCCATCATGTCATATTACTTCTGCGCAACAGATCCAAGTTATACAATACTTCTCCATAGCAGGAGAATGATCCCTGGCCAGATTCACTAACTAACCAACCTAGATAGAGCCAAAATTGCTCAAAGACAAAATGAATCCACAAGGACACACCTTGGGTCACAAAAAGGATTGATCACATGATCTGTTTCATCCATGATCTCTCTCTTACAATTGCGATTCTAACTCTATATATAGGATTGCACCTTTACATCCAAGATCCACTTCTAACTAACTTCTAACAACCTAGTGACCTATATCCATAAAATGTGGTCAATCAGTACAAAATTGCATAAAGAATTCCAAAAATGGTTATTCTTTCACCTATTACGTTGTTGTGGACCTTCGAGGTGGCATGTGAGCTTGCACAGCCTCCGCGGTGCTACAAAACTCACTTACTCAACAACCCAGCCAACAGGCCCCGTGTAAGCCTTAAACTTGGTTCTATTTTTGGTGTTGTTTCAAAAGCAACACCAAAGAAGGATGTGATGGATAATTTCCCACCGATTAGCACTAAGCTGCGGGATAGGAACGTGCAAGTTCCCGCAACTACAATTAACGTAGGAAGTAGAGAAGTCAACTCATTACTACAGCCATTGCCGAGCATTGTTGTCAATGTCATCAAGTTACCTACCCAAGTCTTAGTACAGCTACAGCAGGGTACCAGCTAGGAATTGGTGGACCAACAAAAGGAGTTTAGTGAGGGGTATGTACACTCGCAGGCCGTCACAAAGAAGCTATAGGAGGAAGCCAACACTATCCAAAATATCAGAGAGTAGATTGCATAAGAAAAGGTGCGGGAGATTGCCGACTTGAAGCGAGCATAGGAGGAGCTGCAGTGGAAAGCCGTCGATGAAATTACTGATTTAAATAAGGTGCAAGACCACCTCATTGTTGAGAAAGCGCAGCTCTATGCTAGTTGCAGCAATGTCAAGCAAGCTATTGAAGAGGCCTATCAAAACATCTATGAAAGCACAGTGGAACTCACCACTATCGCCAAAGGCAAGCGCCTTGGGGAGGTGATTTCCCAGCTACAATTAACAAACAATATGCTGAATTCTCTAGTTTACACCGACACGCCACTTGAACAAATTCTAAATATAAGAATATGATTGAGGAGCTAGCGGCACAACTTGAAGCTATGGAGAAGGAGGCAAAGATGATTGCTAACGAAATGACATAGTTCTAGCAAAGTGTCATCTAGGATGACCAACTGGAGTAGTTTTCCAAGTAAGTGTGGGAAGCAAACACTCAATTAGCAACACTGAATATGTCGTTATGCACAATTCCTCTTATGATTCATATTACACACTCGAAAGAACTAAAGGACCTGTAGAAATGAGTCGCCCGAGACCAAGAATGTCAATGCAAGCACAATACCCAGCTCGATGAATTCTAGGACGTTGGCAGGAAGTTGGTCGTGAAAGCTATCGTCACGCTATAGGTGGTCCAAGAAGGCGGGAAGATGGTAGATGGAAAGGCCATGGAGGAGAACCCACAGAAGAAGGACCTTCTCACTTGTTGGGAAACAGTCGAATGAGTTCAGCTCTAGCTCTATGAAATCTCACACCAGTTCACAAACTTCAAGGCTAAGATGATGGAGTACACCCTGTCGACCTGTTGTGGCTCAAGGACGAGCCACAAGACTGTGTTGGGGGCATGTTGGCAAGGGTATTAGGTAAGTGAGTTGTGCAACACCGTGGAGGCTAACAGACCTCACACGCCACCACGAAGGTCCACAATAGCACGATAGGTGGAAGAATAACAATTTTTGGAATTCTTTATGCAATTTTGTACTGATTGGCCACATTTTGTGGATATAGGTCACTAGTTTGTTATAAGTTAGTTAGAAGTGGACCTTGGATGTAAATGCACAAGCCTATATATAAAGTTAGAATCACAATTGTAAGAGAGAGATCGTGGATGAAATAGATCATGCGATCAATCCTTTTTGTGACCCAAGGTGTGTCCTTGTCGATTCATTTTGTCTTTGAGCAGTTTTGGCACTATCTAGTTTGGTCAGTTAGTGAATCTAGCCAGGGATCATTCTCCTGATGTGGGTAAGTATTGTGTAACTTGGATCTATTGCACAGAAGTAATATGACATGATGGATGTTGCCCTAAAATGATATTATTTCTTATGTCTTTTTTATCTTCTTGATCTGCAATGACTATGGTAGATGTTTTATGAATGAATGTGACTGTTGCGATGAATGAAGTAATGCGGTCTATTAGTGATTTACTAGCTATGCAAATTGATCTGTAATAAGTGATTCAAATAAACTATATCTAGAATATCTATTGATTATGAAGTTGAATCCCTAAGAACATACCCTCCCTTCCCACTGCCAAAACTTGGTTCTGATAGCTCTCCCTCGACATCTCGGGTGAGACTTCATCTGCTTTGTGGGTGTTGTTGGGGAGGATCAAACCTGTCTAGGTCGGTGATCAGGGAGATCGCGCTACTTGGGCGTCGATAGAGTGGGAACCCCTGTTGATGAGCCTTTGTTGGGGAATCGTGCCAACATGAAATTATACATTCTATCATCTTTTTTCGACCATTAGATACTCAAAGTTGTGTATTGATCCTTTTTACCATTATAGAGGACTTTGTAAGTCAGGTTCCCAAGTTCTTAAAAGGTGCTAGCTCAATGGAAGAGCGCCCGCCTTACAAGTAGGAGGTTGGTGGTTCGATTCCTCCATGCCCTAATGATATTATAATATCGGTTAAAAACAACTAAATTAGTAACCAAAAAATAAGAGATAAGTGACCAAACAATGAGAGATAAGAGGCCAAACAAAATGACCAAAATTTGTAAATAAAATTACTAAAAACGACTAAATTAGTGACCCAAAAATGACAGATGTGAAACTAGGAATTAAAAAGGATGCAACACATGGTGCTAATGATGAAGCCAAACATGGCTTTGATATGGTAGCAAAATAAGACGTGAAACTAGGCATTCATTAGAGGAAATTTCAACGCAAAATGGGCCTCCTAAAATGAACTACTAAAATAATAGTTAAAATAATAAAATAATATTTATTAATTTTGGAGGAAGAAAAGAAAAAAAAACTACTTTTTTGTTTGTATTTTTGACATATCTCCCCGTGTTTTTACTCAAATTTTGATCGAGAGAGCTCGTTGGATGTAGAATTAAATTCCGCATCCAATGAGCTCTCCCGATCAAAATTTGAGTAAAAACATAGGGAGATATGTCAAAAATACAAACAAACAAAATAGTTTTTTCTATGATACCTATCCCCAAATTTATATTAAAAAAGTGTTTAAGATCTATACGGTATTTCAAATTTAAAGCAGTTTCATTGGCTAACACATGATGACATGGAATTTGAATAAAATTTAAAAGGCCCATTTTGAGTTGAAATTTCCTCTAATGAAAAATGATGCAACACGTGGCGCTAATGATGAAGCCAAACATGGCATTGATATGGTAGCAAAATAAGACATTACTTTGGATGCAAGAAATGGTGCTATATAGGAAGAAAAATATGGTGCAACAATAGAAGAAATATTAGGCATAATTTTGGTAGCAAAACACGATGAAAAAAAGGAAGAAAAAATTGGTGCAAATTTGGAATAAAAAATTGACACATATTTGGAAGTAAAACATGGTGCAAAATAGGATGCTAAAGTTGTAGCAAAAATGGATGCAATATTGGATGCTAGTTTCGATACTAACATGGTTCTATTAAGGATGCAAATATGGTGCTAACAGGGATGCCATTTAAGAAGCAAAAGAGGACACTCGCTAGGAAGCAAAATATGACATTATTTAGGAAGCAAACCTTGACATTGTTTAGGAAGCAAAGTTGGATGCTATTCTAGAAGCAAACAAATAGACGCTATTTTGGACGTGATAAATGATGCTATCTACGAAGCAAAAAAAGACATTTTTTGAGACACTTTAAGTTTTCTCCATGTCACATCCCATTTAGCATCTAGTTTGAACACTCAATGTAAACAAATATTATAGTAAAGAGGGATGCTAATTCAAGGATTTGTTGTAGTGGGGGGAAGACACAAAGAGAGAGATATAGTGGAGGGGGGGTCTTAGTGGTATGGGGTTACCCATGGATGTGTGTGGGAATCTNGGGGAGTCTATTATGAGTTAGGGTGGATATTGGGGGAAGGATAGAGAGAGTAGGGAGGTGTTAATGGTAATGGGAGACATAGGGATGTGTGTTTGTGAGAGAGAGAGGGGGCGGAGGGGGGCGTTAGTTGTAAGGTGAGACATAGATATGTGTCTGTGATAGAAAGAGAGAGATAGAGTCGATGGGAGTTTTAGTGGTATGGGGTGACTTGTGGATTTGCGTGGGTGTTAGAGGTAGTTGGTATTAAGTTTCTTGATTTTCTTAGATGATATATTAAAACAAATTGTCACTAGAATATAAATGAAAGAAAAACAAGCACAAAAACATAAGAACACAAGAACACAAGAACATAAGAACACAAATATTTTCCTTGAGGAAACCAGAAGGGATAAAAACCTACAAAACTTCCTCGGTATAGATCTCAACAAGAGTAGTGTAAAACCCAGACAACTTATTCTAACTTCTTTATGGAGCACTAGTTCTTCTCTCTCTTGAAAAAAAACTTGAGTGAGTGAGTACAAATGAAGGGGAGCACCTCCATATTTATATTCTTTAGTTGAATTGACCTCTAACCTAACATGGACGACTTCTGTAACTGTTTGTAATGGCTTTTCCAACTGGACACCATAAATAACATTTATTATATTGACACTTAGGTACCATTGAAACGACTTACATCTGGAGGCTTGCATTGATTATTTAAATGGCACTAACAAGACAAAACTTATATCCCAAAGGGGAAGTACAATCAATACATCTGGAATATCTTTTGAGGTTACAATATTTTAACAACCCCTCTAAACTAGGAAGGTATCCAACCGTAGTAGCAACTTCTACTACTACAACTATACAACTAACTGGTGAGAATCTATATGTCATAGGAATTTTTGGAACATCATCATACATATTCATCATCAATATTAGGTCAATATTCTACAGTGTCAATATGTGAATACTAAATCATCTTCTGTACGTGTTCAATCATATTCTATCATCTTTTGGATCATATTATGTAGCATTAGTATGTGAATATTGAATCATCGTCTATCACGTTAGCATATGAATACTAAATCATCTTTTGGATCATATTCTATAGAATCAATATGTGAATACTAAATCATCGTATTTCTCATTTTCTATAGCATCAGTATGCGAATACTAAATCATCATCTACCACAGCTTCTGGATAATTTTCTATAGCATCAGTATGTGAATACTGAGTCATCTTCTACCACATCAAGTTTTTCCAACATAAGTGTGTAAACATTGAACCATCATCATCTGTATCATCAGTATGTAGATACTAAAACATCATTATCTGCATCATTACTATGTAAATACCGAGACAACAACAACATCATTAGCATGTTAGTGCTAGAAACAAAATAATCTGTAATGCTAGATCCTCATTTGCATCGCTAGCATAGAGATATTGGAACATGAACATCAAACATCTAAGTACTGAAACAAACTCATCAACAATCATATGAACAATATTCAGTATGATAATACTGAACCTACAACATCAGTATAAGAATACTGCAACTATCAATCATCTCATCAATCAATAATCATTAGTATGAGAATATTGAACCTGCTACATTCGTATAGGAACACTAAAACTATCTCAACAATCATGTGAAGTAAACATCTCAGCAATAATCAATATAACAATACTGAACCAAACATCTCAACAATCATCAGTATAACAATATTGAACCAAACATCTCAACAATAATCAGTTTAAATATACTGAACAAAAGATCTAAGCAATCATCAGTATAGCAATACTTAACCAAACATCTCAACAATCAGCAGTATAACAATACTAAACCAAACAAGCATCTCAACAATCAACAGTATAGAAATAATGTAAAAACCATATTTCTTGCTAACTATCTCAGAACAACATCATGATGATTTCTCTAGTAGATCCATCCAGGCATTTTTTCTAACTTACTAACCCTTTCAATCCAACAATCCTAGTTAGATAGATGTATCTTCCTGGGGACCAATAAGCCTTGTATTGGCTTACAAAACCACTTGGGTTAAATTGATTTATCTATACATACTAATCCCCCTAGGACCAACATGCCTCATTTGACTGACCCTTTTGGGCCAACAGTCCTAGCCAAACTTACCCTACTCTAGACTGAGCTGCCACCATTGCATCCTTCTTCCATATACCATCACTCCCTCTTTCAGGAGAGTTCCTTTTTTACTACACCAAGCTTATCCTGAAAGTATTCAAATTTTACATTAGCCATAGGCTTAGTTAACACATATGCCACTTTTTCCTTTGTAGGAACATACTTGAGATTTACCACTCCTTTCTAAATCATGTCCTAAATGAAATGATATCTAACTTCAATATGCTTTGACTTAACATGAAAAAATGGATTTTATGTCATCTTGATACAACTCTGATTATCACAAAGGATATCAGTAACATCTATCTCTGCATCAAATTGATGATGAATATGATGAAGTTGCATGAGATAACAGACTCATCACGGATGTGAACCTGGAGGTGGGAGGAGACAAGGCTGAAGGCGACGGCTATGGAGTAGATTGTCAGAGAGGAGTACGGCTGGTCATGGCCTCTAACTATGGCTAGGGGTCTAATCTAGAAGGAGGGCTCTTCTCTCTCCTAGACGGATTTTGTCATGCTCATAGCTTCTTGTTGGGCTGTTAACCTTAAATCTTGTGTCGGTGGTTAATAGTTAGGGTTTGTTGATGCTTGAGGAAGCTTGAAGGGTTTCATGGTTGTTACGGTTTTCCTTCTTGGCAGTAATGGAGGATTTGGACACTGTGGATTATTCTAGTGACAGGTTGGAGAGTTCTAACATATGGGATGTGCCAGGTGGAGGGCTAATGGAGCAGGGGGTGGACATCCCCATACTGGGACAGGAGGATCTAGAAATAGCTAGTTTAGTGTCGTTGAGATTGGAGGATGTTACCTCTCCCTCAGACTTCCTCGTTTTCACGTCGGTGGAGTAGTTTCTGGTAGAATCCCATGCGGAATCCTTCTCACATCTGCCTGCTGATTTGTTGGGAAGACCGAGTTGGCAGGAGGCTGGAGTCTTATTTTCCTGGAACTTATGGTTTTCGGAACCAGATTTTCATGGAGGGTTTGAGGCAGTGGAGGGTTTAGAACATGTGGCAGCTAATGGGGTGGTTGGACAGGTCCTGCAGGGAAAGGGCTCAAGAAGAGAAACTTTGGAGGAAGAGTGGAGGGTACCATTGGGTGAATCGGAGCAGCGAGGGTTTGGATCCCCTAGAAGGGTCATATCTGCAGGAAGTATAGGGGTTTCGGGTGACTGTGTTGGAAGACAGGCCGTGGAAGGTGGCTCAGTAAAGAGACACTGGAGGAACTGGGTTAAAATGAAGCAAGTTCGAAACTATGCAGTGGGAGAAGATTTAGCCTGGGATGGTGTGCTATAGATGGTGAAATGCATTCTGGTAGGGAGGGTTATGGGGAGGAATTTTGCCAAGAAGACCGTTCAGGACTGGGCTGCAGTTTCTTGGGGTGAACAGCTAGGTTATGTTCCAGTGGTGGAGATGCTGAACAGGGGATGGTTTGCGATCAATTTGGAAAAAGAGGAGGACCTCAGATGGATTCAGAACAAAAGCTGGCATATCGATCACTCACCTATCCTCTTGAAACCATGGCACCCTATGTTTTATGCTAGCAAAGAAAGGGTGGACATCATTCCTACTTGGGTGAGACTACCTGTGCTTCCCCTCCATTTCTGGGACTTGTTTCATTTTAAGCAGATTGGAGATACCCTGGGGACCTTTCTGGAGGCGGATTTATCCTATTTAGAAACAAATGAGAAGAAGGTAGCTCACATTTTGGTGAATATAAATCTCAGGGAGGGTCTGGCTGAATATATTAATTTGGACTAGGGGCCAGTGATCATCCCTCAATTACTTGATTATGAGAATGTTATGCTTCACTGCAGGCGTTGTCATGCATATGGGCACCCAGTTTCAGCTTGCACTTTGTCGGTGCGTACTCTCAATGGTAGCAAAAGGAAAGGTGCTTTGGCTTCTCGAGAGGGACCATCTGAGAAGATTGTTGTGTTTCATGGTAAAGATCAGCCCTCTACGAATGAATGCGATAGTGATCCAGTTTGTGAAGATCCGATCCTTTCAGGCCCTGCAGTAGATGAAGGGCCTTCAGAACAACCAGCTCAGGCCTCAGATCCGGTTAATGTTATTTCTCCTGGGGATCCTCCTTGCCCAGGTATTTCCTCTTTACCCCTTCCTTCAAATGTAAACTTGTTCTTGAATAATGTTTCTTTTCTAGGTTATGATTGGATAGAAGGCTTGAGGAAGCTCTCCTTATCGGGTCAGTCTGGTCCCTCTTTCCCTCTTCCCATGCCCATTACCCCAGCTGAGGCCACCCCGGGTATGGATGCTCATCTTGTTGCTGAAATTACCACCTTTTCCCCCATCCCCTTCCCCTCTGTGGAAGAGCCAGCCACTACTATTTTGGAACCAGACCTTGAATCTCGTCCTGAAGAGTCCTGCCCTTCCCCTTCAGAATCTACAGACTCGGGATACTTTCTAAGATCCTGTATAAAGCCTTCTTCTGGTTTGGGTAAAGTTTCTTTGCCTATGCGAAGAGGACAAGGTAGAAAGACAAACCTATTCAAGGCTCAGTCCAGAGCCAAGGAGGATCTTCTGGAAGGAAAAAAACAATCGATTGAAAAGGCCCTTAGAGCGAATAAGGCCAAGAAAAAAGGTCGATTATGAAACTCATGTCCTTTAATTGTCGAGGCTTGGCTGGGCCTGTTAACAAATCATCCTTCATTAGGGTGCTTACTCTTGAACACCCAGATGTGATTTTGCTACAAGAGACTTTAGGAGTAAGAGAGGTGATCAAGGAGAGGCTGGAAAGCTAGATACCTGGTTGGTCTTTTGTGACTTTGGATGCTAGAGGTCGTTCAGGGGGCCTGGTGGTGGGATGGAATAACTGTTCTATGAAGTTGGTAAATGCTTGGGGGGTGGATGCTGTGCTGGGTGCTGAGGTTTATTCTGAAGATTTGGGGATTTCACTAATTGTGGTTAATTTCTATGGGTCTTATTTGAACAGAGCCCCTTATTGGGACTCCTTGTTACAAAATCCATTGGTGAATGGTGATTTTCTTGTGTTGGGTGGAGATTTTAATTTTTCATTGGGTCATAATGAGGTATGGGGTCCTCATGCCCAGGTGGATTCTTTGGTAGGTTACTTTGTTCAAAAATTGGTTGAGAAGGGTTTGCTGGATATTGAGCCTGTTAAACTAAAACCAACCTGGAGAAACAATCGAAGTGGGGATGCTAGGGTGGCTAAAAGGATAGACTGTTTTCTGGTAGCAGAGCAGTTGGTGGATAGATTCTTCTTAGTTAGAAAGTGGGTGGGAAGTGGGGGACTTTCTAACCATTTCCCTATCTTTTTTGAAATAAAAAAGGGGCCTATCAATCCCCCGAGCCCATTAAAATTCAATAAAACATGGCTACAGGACGAGACCTTCAAAAATCTCTTCCTCACACACTAGAACCCTATTGAGGGGGAAAATGATAGATTGGCTACCATGCAGTTTGCAGACAATATTAAAAGGATAAAAGTGTTAATCAAGGATTGGGCAGTTGCGAAGAGAAGCAGAGAGGATGCTGAGCTGAAACAGGTTGAAGCAGAACTCTTGGTGATCTATGAAGGAGAAGGGGGTGGATTTGCTTCACAAGAGTCGAAGGAGGCCTTATCAAGGTTGGAGGGAAGATGTAATGCTCTTCTATTGGAAAGAGAGGAAGCGTGGAGACTTAAAAGCAGAGCTATATGGCTGGAATGTGGGGATGATAACACAAATTTTTTTCATGTTTATGCCAGAGGAAGGAAGGTGGAAAATGCCATTTGGAGCCTGCAGGATGAGGTGGGTACTACCCATGTATCTTTTGAGGATAAGGCCAGGTGTGGGGTGAATCACTTTCAACAACTGTTCAAATCCCCACAACAGGACACAATAGCAGAGGTCATTAGAATGGCTCAGATGTTTCCACGCTTTGTGGATGAGGCGGGAAGCATGAATCTTATGAAGGAAGTGTCGGAAGAAGAACTTAAGAAGGTGATGGGCAGTTTTTAGAAAGAAAAAATCCCAAGGCCAGATGGCTGGACAATAGATTTCTTCCTAGATCTCTTTGATATCCTGGGGAAGGATCTTTTGCAAGTGATAGAAGATTCAAGGTCGTCTGGCTGGACCCTGGCCAGTTTCAACTCCACCTTTATTTCTCTCATCCCAAAATTCGATAATGCCCTTTCCCTCAATGATTTCAGACCTATCTATTTGTGCAATTGTGTCTACAAGATTATTTCAAAAGTAATTGCTATAAGACTGAAAGCTATCCTCTCAGAACAAATCTCTGCAGAACAGTTTGGCTTCCTGGAAGGGCGTCAGATCCATGAGGAAATTGGGGTAGCTCAAGAAGGTATTCATAGAATAAAGACCAAGAGGTTGAAGGGGGCTATTCTCAAAATTGACCTTTCTAAGGCATATGACAAAGTTAGCTGGATTTATCTGAGGTTGCTTCTAACTGATCTAGGCTTTTGCATCAATTTCATAAGATGGATAATTTCTTGTATAACCACGGTTTTCTTTTCTATGCTGATCAATGGAGCGGCTTCCCCCTTTTTTCATGCCGAGAGAGGTCTTAGACAAGGATGCCCTTTGTCTCCGCTACTCTTCCTTTTGGTTGTCTAAGGTCTTAGTAGGGAAATAAGAACAGCCAAAGCTGAAGGTCGTTTCTCTGGGATTTAGATAGCTCCGAATTTAAATATTACACATCTACTCTTTGTAGATGATGTACTTATTTTATGCTCAGGTACTAAAGGAGAGTCTAGAGTACTCCAGGAGATCTTGGAACTTTTCTCAAAGGCTATAGGAATGGAGATTAATAATGGCAAATATTCTCTGAATACCCATCTGTTAAGACCGGAAGAGGAGGCTGAACTTATGAGGTTCTTCCCCTTCAATACAACAGGCCTAGATGAAGGGATAAAGTACCTTGGTTTCTCTTTGAAAGCAAATTTGTATCAGAAACAGGATTGGTTTTGGTTGGTTGGGAAGGTAGAGAAGTGACTAATGGTTTGGAGTCACAAGTGGCTTTCTAGAGCAGGAAGATTAGTCTTAGTCAAAGTGGTTTTAGAGGCAATTCTGGTGTATTGGATGTCTTTATCCTGTATTCTGAAAGGGATTCTTCAAAGGATAAGGAGGGTATGCTTCAAGTTTTTATGGAGTGGTAAAAAGGAAGATCAGATAACTCCATGGGTTAATTGGAAAAGGATCGCAGTCCCAAAAGGACTTGGAGGGTGGGGTCTTAAGGACATATTTCTATTTTCAAAAGATCTGGATGCCAAGGGATGGTGGAGGTTGGTGAAGTCTAGTAGTCTGTGGACTCGGGTGATTAAAAAGAAATACCTTCTAGGAGAGAGGTTTGGGGTGACTTATGGATGTGTGTGGGTGTCATTGTGTGAGAGAGAGAGTGGGTTGGGGAATAGATATAGGGGTGGGGGTTAGAGGTAGTTGGATGAGTTAGGGAGTGAGAGAGAGTGGATATAGGGTTAAAAAGAGTTAGGGAGGAGGGAGGTTGTGGGGGAGGCTAGTATGAGTTAGGGGGGATATTGGGGGAAGGATAGAGAGAGTAGGGAGGTGTTAGTGGTAATGGGAGACATAGGGATGTGTGTCTATGAGAGAGAGAGGGGGCAGAGGGGGGTGTTAGTTGTAAGGTGAGACATAGATATGTGTGTGTGATAGAAAGAGAGAGATAGATTCAAGGGGGGTTTTACTGGTATGGGGTGACTTGTGGATTTGCGTGCATGTTAGAGGTAGTTGGTATTAAGTTTTCTTGATTTTCTTAGATGATATATTAAAACAAATTGTCACTAGAAGATCAATGAAAGAAAAACAAGCACAAAAACATAAGAACACAAGAACACAAGAACATAAGAACACAAATATTTTCCTCGAGGAAACCAAAAGGGATAAAACCCTACAAAACTTCCTCGGTATAGATCTCAATAAGAGTAGTGTAAAACCCAGACAACTTCTTCTAACTTCTTTATGGAGCATTAGTTATTCTCTCTCTTGAAAAACAACTTGAGTGAGTGAGTACAAATGAAGGGGAGCACCTCCATATTTATATTCTTCAGTTGAATTGACCTCTAACCTAACATGGACGACTTTTGTAACTGTCTGTAATGGCTTTTCCAACTGGACACCATAAATAACATTTATTATATTGACACTTAGGTACCATTGAAACGAATTACATCTGGAGGATTGCATTGATTCTTTAAATGACACTAACAAGACAAAACTTATATCCCAAAGGGGAAATACAATCAATACATCTGGAATATCTTTTGAAGTTACAATATTTTAACAACCCCTCTTAAATAGGAAGGTATCCAATCGTAGTAGCAACTTCTACTACTACAATTGTACAACTAACTGGTGAGAATCTATATGTCATAGGAATTTTTGGAACATCGTCATACATATTCACCATCAATATTAGGTGGATCATATTCTACAGTCTCAATATGTGAATACTAAATCATCTTCTGTACGTGTTCAATCATATTCTATCATCTTTTGGATCATATTATGTAGCATCAGTATGTGAATACTGAATCATCGTCTGTCACGTTAACATATGAATACTAAATCATCTTTTGGATCATATTCTATAGAATCAATATGTGAATACTGAATCATTGTATTTCTCATTTTATATAGCATCAGTATGCGAATACTAAATCATCATCTACCACGGCTTCTGGATAATTTTCTATAGCATCAGTATGTGAATATTGAGTCATCTTCTGCCACATCAAGTTTTTCCAACATAAGTGTGTAAACATTGAACCATCATCATCTGTATCATCAGTATGTAGATACTCAAACATCATTATCTGCATCATTACTATGTAAATACCGAGACAACAACAACATCATTAGCATGTTAGTGCTAGAAACAAAATCATCTATAATGCTAGATCCTCATTTGCATCGCTAGCATAGAGATATTGGAACATCAACAACAAACATCAAAGTACTAAAACAAACTCATCAACAATCATATTAACAATATTCAGTATGATAATATTGAACCTACAACATCAGTATAAGAATACTACAACTATCAATCATCTCATCAATCAATAATCATTAGTATGAGAATATTGAACCTGCTACATTAGTATAGGAACACTTAAACTATCTCAACAATCATCAGTATAACAATATTGAACCAAACATCTCAACAATAATCAGTTTAAATATACTGAACAAAAGATCTAAGCAATCATCAGTATAGCAATACTTAACCAAACATCTCAACAATCATCAGTATAACAATACTAAACCAAACAAACATCTCAACAATCAACGGTATAGAAATAATGTAACAACCATATTTCTTTCTAACTATCTCAGAACAACATCATGATGACTTCTTTGGTAGATCCATCCAGGAATTTTTTCTAACTTACTAACCCTTCCAATCCAACAATCCTAGTTAGATAGATGGATCTTCCTGGGGACCAATAAGCCTTGTATTGGATTACAAAACCACTTGGGTTAAACTAATCTATCTATACATACTAATCCCCCTAGGACCAACATGCCTCATTTGACTGACCCTTTTGGGCCAACAGTCCTAGCCAAACTTACCCTACTCTAGACTGAGCTGCCACCATTGCATCCTTGTTCCATCTACCATCACTCCCTCTTTCAGGAGAGTTCCTTTTTTACTACACCAAGCTTATCTTGAAAGTATTCAAATTTTACATTAGCCATAGGCTTAGTTAACACATATGCCACTTTTTCCTTTGTAGGAACATACTTGAGATTTACCACTCCTTTCTGAATCATGTCCTAAATGAAATGATATCTAACTTCAATATGCTTTGAATTAACATGAAAAAATGGATTTCATGTCATCTTGATACAACTCTGATTATCACAAAGGATATCAGTAACATCTATCTCTGCATCAAATAATCCTTCCAACCTATTTTGAAGCCATACTGCTTCGCTATAGGATGAACATGATACAATGTATTCAGCTTCTGTCATTCTAAGTGCAATACTAGTCTGATTTCTAATAAACCATGAGGCCATGCCTAATCCAAAAGTAAATAACATCCTGAAGTGCTATTTATATGTTTAGCACTTCCTTCCTAATCTGGGTCTGTGAACCCATACAATATGATCTCTCCATTCAATGCATATCTAAGCCCATAATCTAAAGTTTCATTTAGATACCTCATCACATGTTTTGCTCTTATCAAGTGAATATGTTTGGGATTCACCATATACTAACTTAGCGTGTTTACAACAAAACATATATCTGGTCTTGTATTGGTTAAATACACCAATGAACCAATAATCTTCCTATACAAGATGGAATCTACAACTTCCAAAGTATCATCATTCAATAGTTTTAAATTTGTTGTCATCAGAGTAGTCATAGACATGCAATCTATCATCCCAAATATTTTTAGGATTTATACTGTATATTTTCCTTGGTTCAAGAAAATATCATATGGATATTTCCATACTTCAAGACCTAGAAATTTGTGCATCATTCCAAGGTCTTTCATCTCAAATTCTGTAGTGAGCTTCTTCTTACATTCGTTGATGGACTTATCTTCTCCTGCCAAGAATAAATCATCCACATATAGTAGTAGTATCATAAGTCCATCACCCTAAATCCTATAGTAGAGGTTAGAATCTTATTTACTCTTATTAAATCCTAAAATCATTAGGAATCCATCGATTCTTCCATACCATGCTCTAAGTGCTTGCTTTAGTCCATACAATGCTTTCTTGAGTTTTGCATACATAAGCTTCCCGATCATCAATCTCGAAACCTTGCAGTTGTTTGATATAAACTTCTTATTCTATCAAGCCATTTAAAAAGGTTGTATTTACATCTATTTGGTGTAACTTTCACTTCATGTTGGATGCCAAAGCAAGGACAATTGTAATTGAAGTGTACCTAGCTACTGGAGCAAAGGTCTCTTCATAGTCAATTTCTTCTTTTTGGAAGAACACACGAGCTATGAATATTGCCTTGTACTTTCTATACTACCATCTATTGAGTTATTTGTTTTGAAGATCCATTTTGAGGATACCACTAACTTTTATTTTGGTCTTGGTACTATTTCCCATATATAATTCTTTATGATGGATTGGTATTCCTCGATCATTGCATCCACCCATTCCTTATTATTTGTTGCTTCTTCAAAACATGTTGGTTCTTTATCAACTAGATCACTCATCAAATCCATATAACTGGGGTATGACTTTGGATTCTTCCTTTTCCTAATGGTTCCTTCTGGGACACCATCTCTTTTTTCTTCTTTGATTGCATCACAAGACTAGGAAGGTTTTCTCTTTCAAGAAATCATTTCACTATGTAATTCTTTCAATAAATGAGGTTTTGTCATATCATGATCCTTGGGCATGTGATCTTCTTCTTCGTTCCTAACTGGTTTAGGAATTTCTACAAACTTGGGACTTTCATGCTCCTCTTCATCTTCCTTATATTTCTTTGAATTTCTGAAGGTAGTATCTTCATCAAATGCGACATCTATGGTAAGTTCAATTTGCTGGTATCCTGGGATATATATATGATAAGCTTTTGATTGCTCACTATATCCTACAAAAATTCCCTTTTTTCTTGAAGGATCTAACTCTGTCTTTTTCTCCTTGGGAATGTGAATGCACATGGGACAACCAAATATATTTAGGTGAATTATTTTAGGCTTTTCTTTGGAAAAAATTTATTTTGGAGTTTTGTTCCCAAGGGAACTATGAGAGAGTCTATTATGTACATAAACCATTGTTCTGGTTGCTTCTACCCACAAGTACATCGATAGATCTTGAACATGTATCATAGATTTCATAGTTTCCATGATAGATCCATTCTTATTTCCACCACACCATTTTTATATGGATTATAGGGAATGGTGAGCTCCCTCTTAATCCCAAATTCCTTGCAGTAATCGTTGAATTCATTTGATGTGGACTCTCCTCCATTATCTGACCTCAATATCTTTGTTTTATTTTTAGAGAGGTTTTCTACCAAGGCCTTAAATGCCTTAAACCTTTCAAACACTTCATCCTTGTTTTTCAATAAGTATATCCAAGTCTTGGAGGAGTAGTCATAAAAAAAATAAGAAAAGTAAACATAGTCACTTAATGAACTGGTTTGCATTGGCTTGCATACATATGAGTGAATAATATCTAAGATCCCTTTTTCTTTACTATCACTTTTTGGACAAGGATTCTTAGTATTCTTTCCTTGTGCACATCCTTTGCACACTCCTTCATATTGTATCTGAATTTTTGGTAGGCTAGTCGCAACCTTGCTTACAATTGGTATATCTTTGTAGTGAATATGAGCAAGCCTTCTATGCCATAGCTCACATGGGTTTATGGTACTGGTTGTGAATGTTGAATCTATATGTCCCTTCAATTTGTAGATTCCTCCTTCTTCAACTCCAATTTCTACTACATCATCTATGTTTTTTCCTTTTGTCCACATGAGGAATCTTCCATCTACAAAGGAAATTCTGAAGCCTTTCTTATCTAGGGATTAAATAAAAATATGGTTCTTTTTTAGTCCTGGGACAGACATGGCATATTTCATATTCATGGCCTTTCCGAAGTCCAACTTATAGGATTCTTCTGCCATTCCTTTGATAGATATTGGGAATCATATCCAAGCATTATTTTGTGTGGAGATTCCTTTTCTATAAGGCATGAGAATGAGTCTTTGTAACCTGTCATTGCATTGGAGGCACCACTGTCCACTAGCTAGGTATAATTTCCTCGTGAGACTGATCCTTTAAGAGCAGAGATCAATACATATTATTCACTTGAATTATTCATCCTTCTTTTCCTACTCTTCAACTTGATCACTATCTTCAGCAGCATGAGCTTTAAATCTTTTCATTTTTTGACTCATTTTGCTTTCATGGGATAGTTGATGGCAATGTGTCCCAAATTTTGACCAGTGAAACATTCATAATTTGAGAAGTATTTCTTGGAATTCTTGAACCCTTGAGTCTTATGAGGATGGTCATGACTCTTCCTTTTGTTCTTTCCTTTGGTATGAGATGTCAAGGCTTGATCCTCATTGTTATTTAGATTTTCTTCTGTAGCTATTATCCTTTCTTCTTCTTGGTGACATTATTCCCACAAATTATAGAATTTGGTTAGTTTCCTTCTTGAACATATTTCCCAAATAAAATATCCCCAATATCTTGGAAGACCATTTAAGGTGGTCATCACAATTTCTGCTTCTTCAACTATATAACCAATGGATTCTAGCCAATCCTTGATTTGAGCTACTCCTGAAAAGTAAGTCTACATTGTATCTCATTTTTGAGCTCTTACACTTTTGAGGTGATTCATTGGGGTCATCTTCTTATTGATATTTCTTCCTTTAAATAGACTAGAAAGAGAATCAAACATTTATTTTGGATTTTCCCTTGAGGATACTTGAGGAATCAAGTTATCCTTGATGGAGTCAGCTATGATCCCTTTGGATATGATCATATCCTTCTTTTGCTTGGACTTGGCCTCTTCTTCTTTTGGTTCTTTCACTTCCTCCTTTACAAACTTATCTCAATCATTTTCTTATAGGATGAGCATGATCCTATAATTCCATGCTCTAAGGCTTTCAATAGCTTCATGCTTTTCATCTAGCTTGGTATTCTTTGTCATGTTTAATAGGATGAGAACTTCAAATTGAACAAGGAGTAATAGTACTTACTTTAACGAAACAACTTTTGGTTGAGGTCCTTCTGGGTTACCTAGGGATTGATGTAGAAAACCAATTTTCTCAATTGGAAACCATAGTAGAGTCGAGAGGTGGAGAAGATGTTCCTCCCTAGGGAGAGGTAGGATGTATCTTGATTTTTTTGAGATTGATGATGGAGTCTCAGGGAAACAAAAGCCCTAGTTTGTCCCAGTAGAACTAACTAGTCCAAAGATGAAGCTTCTTGGAATTTGGATCTATCTTCATAGAAAGATGCGCTCTACAGGGGTGAGTTGAGGGAGCCCTGTTATTTTTTTGATATGTCAAGGGATATGTTCGAACTAAAAAAACCTAACTATGCAGTGTTTCCTTTCAAGGTGGCTCTGATACCATGTTAAGTTTTCTTGATTTGCTTAGATGGTATCTTAAAAAAAATTGTCACTAGAAGGTCACTGAAAGAACAACAAGAATAGAAACATAAGAACACAAATATTTTCCTCAGGGAAACAACAAGGGAAAAAACCCCGCAAAACTTCCTCAGTATAGATCTCAACTAGAGCAATGTAAAACCCAGACAACTACTTCTAACTTCTTTTTGGCGCACTAGTTCTTCTCTCTCTTGCAAAACAACTTGAGTGAGTGAGTACAAATGAAGGGGAGTGCCTCCCTATTTATATTCTTTAGTTCACTTGACCCTAACCTAACAAGGTCGACTTCTCTAACTCATGGGGCCAACTTGTCAAACTGGACACCACAAATAACATCTATTATATTGACACATGGGTACTATTGACCCAACTTACATCTGAAGGTTTACATTGATACTTTCGATGACACTAACAAGACCAAACTCATCTCCTGAAAGAGGAATATAATCAATACATATGGAATATCTTCCAAAGTTACAATACTTTAACAATCGGATGAGTTAGGGAGTGAGAGAGAGTGGAGACAAGGTTAGAAAGAGTTAGGGGGGAGAGATATTGGGGGGCTAGTTTTCAAGTTAGGGGGGATATTGGGGGAAGAGAGATAGAGAGGAGGGGGGTGTTAGTGATATGGGGAGACATAGGGATGTGTGTGTGTGTGTGTGTGTGTGATAGAGAGATAGAGAGGAGGGGGTATTAGTGGTAAGGGGAGACAAAGGGATATTTATGTGACAGAAATTGATAGATAGAGTGTAGAGGGGAGTCTTAGTTGTATGGGGTGACTTGTGGATGTGTGTGGGGTCTATGTGTGTGTTAGAAAGAGTGATGGGGTTGGGGAATAGATATGGGAGTGAGGGTTAGAGGTATCTAAATGAGTCAGGAAGTGACAGAGAGTGGATACGAGGTTATAATGAGTTAGTGGGGAGGGAGATGGGGGGGGCCTAGTATGAGTGAGGGGGGAGATTGGGGGATAGATAAATAGAGGAGGGGGGTATTGGTGGTTAGGGGATACATAGGGATGTGTGTGTGTGTG
>LPNX010175187.1:301049-323126 GCA_001517045.1 Pseudotsuga menziesii
GAGTTATAGAGAGTGGAGAAGGGGTTATAAATAGTTAGGGTGGAAGAGAGGTGGATAGTATTCAAGTTAGTGGGAATATTGGGGGGGATAGATAGAGATGAGGGGGGGATTTAGTGGTAGGGGAGACATAGGGATGTGTGTGTGAGAGAGAAAGACAGATAAAATATAATGTGTTTCAAATTTTATTTGCAGTTACCTTCCATGAATGATGTCCCCCACAATCTCCTTCATGAAACTCCTTTTCCATTTGTGGAGCTTCATTCTCCAGAAGACAATTCAGTAACACTCCACCAGGATCCTTCCAATAAAGATATTTATTTAAAATACAGAATTAATCAGCCTTCAGCTTCACAGACCTTATTCTAGCTTTACTAAACCCTGCAGGAGGTTGTAAATTTTGCAACACATAAACAATATTAGCATACCATGGGGAAATAGAAAAATCTAGCATTTAATTGACCTGACAAAAAATTTAGCTATAGAGAATCACAATTGGAGTCTGTCATCATTTTAGGAAATCCCTATCCCTTAATCAAATTTGTGGGCCTAATTTCAATGTCAGATTCCAAAAGCACTATTATCCATTTGTCTCTTCTCCCCTCGGGATCTAGTTGTGTAAGTATGCTTTTTACCACATTGTTGGCTACATATGCAACTACATGTGAATGGAGAATGTAAATTCTGAAATATTTTAGGGCCTTAATTAAAGCATATGTGTGTTTCTCCATGATATCATATTTTAACTCTCCATCTCTTAACATCTTACTGAAAAATGCTATAGGTCGTTCTTCACCTTGATCAATATTTTGTAATAGAACAATTGCAATAGTATGCTCTGAAGCATATGAAAATACTAGAAAATCTTTATCAAAATATAGACTTACCAGGATAGGAACTTTTGAAATAGCTTTCTTTATATCCTTGAGATAATTCTTAGCCTCCATTGTCCATTTTATTTCATGATTCTTTTTCAGCATATTAGTAATGTTCATCAAAATTTCAACAAAGCTAGGAATGAATATCCTCAATAAATTTACCTTCCCGATGAATGACTGTACTTACTTCTTACTCCTTGGTTCATCCACCTTCAAAATTTCACTCACCCTATTTGGATCAATCCTTATACCGTCTTTGGAAATAATATGGCCCAAAAGTTTTCCTTCTTCCAGAGAAAAATGTGATTTCCTTGGATTTAATGAAATGGCATACTTTATACATTTAAGGAAAACCTTTTCCAAGTGTTTGATATGTTTCCTGTCAAACCTGGAATATACAGTAATATCATCCATGTAAATTACTACAAACCTGTCCCTTTAATCTACAAAAGAAATGTCCATAGCATGGTGGAAAGTCCCTCCTGCATTCATTAATATAAAAGGAATCTTTGCATACATGAATGTACCTCATGGTGTAGTGAAATGATTTTTCCCCTAATATTCAAGAAGCACCTTTATTTGATTATAACTTGAAAACCAATCCATAGTAGAAATTCTCTCTGAACCTACCACCTTCTGCAAAATCTGGTCCATCTTTGGTAAAGGGTAATTGTCTTTCAAAGAGATTTTATTTAAATCTCTAAAGTCTATGCACAGTCATATTTCACCATTCTTATTTATAACAAGCACCAAATTAGCAACCCATTTTGAGAATCTGAGGGTTACAATTATTTTAGCATTAAATAATTTTTTGATCTCCTTTTCAATGATAGGAAATATCATTGGATTAATCCTTCTGAGTTTCTTCCTAAATGGTTTTTCTCCAGGATTAATTGGAAAAGTATGCTATATAATGGAGGTATCATACTCTTTGAGGTCTTCATAAACCCATGTGAATACATCAGTGTATTTTTTCATCAATTTCACATACTCATATTTTTCTTTAGCAGGCAATTTTTTGGATAATTTTACAAATTTGGGATTCTCCTCAGTACCAATGTGTTTATCTTCAATAGCGTTTTCAGCAAGTTTGAATTTAGGATCTTTGACAACATCATTTTGGTCAAAAATATTCTCTAAGGGAATTAAACCTCTGAGAATATAATTACTCTTCAATTGGACAATATCCTTTCCTCTTAGTGAGCTTTTCAACTTCTATGTTTCAGTAACTCCTTCTTCATATTCATCAACATCTTGAAAATTTTCAGAATCAACAATTTGTTTTTCTATTTGGGTATTTACAAATTCACTAGACAATTCCATAAATATTTTGATTTGCATATTATCTTCAAAAAAATGCCAGTACTTGGTATTGTCTTGTATGGAAGGCCTGTTTATAATGTTAACCTTGTATTTTATTTTACCTGCAATAAGAGTCTTAAATTTTCTAGCAGCAATTTCCAAAGAATATGCCACTGTATTATCATATATAGGAAACACTTTGACACTTTGTTCTGTGAAAAATTTCCAAACATATCCCATACTTCATTCCTGTAAGCTCTCATTATGGGATTCTTAGTTTGATAACTATCATTCACCTAATTTATCACAAGTTCTGAATGTCCAAAAAAATTGACTCGTTTAGCTCCCAAATCCTTCAATGCATGCAAACCCAGTGACAAAGCTTCATATTATGCTACATTATTAGTACATTCAAAGGTCAACTTGTAAGAAAAATATTTAAAATCTTAATAGGGGAAATTATATATACACATGTAACAACACCCATTCTAGCCACCGACCCATCAAAATACATAGTCCATACCCCTTCTTCCTTTTTCTTTCTTTCCAATGCTTCCTGTTTATTTATCAATTTTTTGTCCTTTTTATAATTACTTGGTATATCAACTTTTGAATTACAAGTAGAAACATCATTGAAGAAAATAGATGACCCTAAGTCTATGTCAACAGCATAAATATGATGAACTCCTGGATGATCTTGACTGCTAACAACATAAGTAATATTTTTCACTATACAGTCTCTTGTTTTCATTAAGAATGGGAATTGTAGCATAAGACATATCCATATGCAAACTTCCTTTTATTTTTGAAGTCCAAAATATCAACAATAAAACACCAAATTTGGGAGGGATATCAGCCACAACAACATCTAGGATGATAGTTTTATATGGTAATTTATTCAGGGATACTACCATGTATTTTATCAAACCCAAACATTTCACCCTTTTGGAATCAAAAGAATAGAAATATTTATAAGTCCTTGTAATATCTAACCCCAAACTTTCTACCACTCCTTTAGGCATAAAATTATGTGAAGCACCTAAATCTAACATAGAGTTATGCAACACGATGTCATGCACATTTAAGCTCATATAAAAAGGTGGTACTTCCTCATCATCCATATTATCAATCTTAGACCCCCAAAAAATGGTAGGATTGTCATATATCACTTCCAAAATATCTGGTTGAGCCTCTCCATGATTTCTGATCATTTTTGTTAGTGTCCCTATACTCCTGATTCCTAAACAGTTCATTAAATGGAATCAAAATCTTCAAATTAAAAATTTCACTTTGTAGATTAAAGATAGAAGAAATTTTATCGACGTCCATCAGTGTTTTTTGTTTTAACTCTTTTATTTTCTCAATTCTATTTTCAATCTCTTTTTGTACAACAGGTTCCTTTTGTTTTTCATTTCTTTTTTTATGTATTTATCTTACTATTGAAAGGCTTAGTTGGATTTAACCTTCCTTTATTCATAATAACATATCTACTTCTTAGTTTGTTCTTTCTTTGTACATCATCTATAGTATGCATATACCCCTTTTGATACTTTTCCAAATCCTCCACGAAATATTTATTATCATCCTCTTGTGCAAACATATTGCGTTTCTCCTCAGTAAGATAGATTTCAGAATCTAAATCACCAAAATGATGAATATCGTCTTCAATAGACTCTGCACCATCATCATCAACAACATAATTTTCATGGAAGGGGGGTATTATTTGCTGATCTGCTTGGTTCCTTGGATTCCTCATGTCTTTTTTTCTATTCTGTGGGAGTGGAGGAGGAATACGCCTTCTAAAGTTAGGTTTTCTGATATGGGGTTCATTTTGTTCTCGATTTACTGGACTAGTATCCATAGTCAACCTATCCATTAACTTTTCCATTATTTTCAGCATCATTTCAAATTTGACATCATTAGATGAAGAAGTGGAAGAGGTGGAGGGCATAATTTATTCTCTACCTTTCCTCCTATCAACATCTACTCTTTGTTTTATTTTCCCACATGCCATCATATTGACTTCTACTTCTAAGGCATTTGTAAACATAACAGGAAGGCTTGTTGATTTTCTTTCTCTCAACAACAATGAAAAGTCATTATCAAATCCTTCTGCGTAATGAAGTTTAGAAACACTAGCCGAAGGCTTAATATTCCCTGGTATTGAATTATAGACTCTCATGAACCTACTCGAAAAATCATGTACTGACTCAAAACCTCATTTTTAATATTATTGTACTGGGACAGGACTTCTAATGGACTCTGCTTATCATCCCATCTATCCAAGAATGTAGTTTGGAAGACTGCAAAGTCTCAAATAGACCCAACAAGTAAATATTTATACCACTTTTGGCTTCCCAAGACAAGCTCTGTGCAAACAGTCTCATCTTAACATCCTCATAATCAACTTATTCCAAATCTATAAAGTCATCAAATTTTTTAGCATGATATTTTGCAGTAACATTTCCTTCTCCATCATACAACAAAATCCTGTAGGCATAATTGAAGGGAAGATTATGTAACAACGCAGGCAATGCCAATGGAGGAAACATAGCTACAGCCATTGGTCTAGGTGTATTTGGAGCAAGTGGTAAAGGTTGAAAAGTTGGAGGATTCTGAATAGGAGGTTTGAAGGTTGAACAATAGGAATAGTTTTTTCTGTTTTTACTGGAGTTTGAAGGTTCTTCCACAAAGAATCAAGAAGATATGATTCTATCCTACTAGGGTTAATCTCAACTTTCTTTAGGTTAGATTCATATTTTGATTTTAATAGAAATCTTTCAACACTAGTTTCCCATTAAGATTCTTGTAAACTATGAAAATATTGAGATGATGATGCACCAAACTGAGAACTATTTATTTTTTCTTTATTTTTATTTTTAAGCATTTTTTCTGGATCTTCCACACTTTGCAAAGTTTTAGTATTAGGATTACCTCTAGTATTCGCTCTCCTGAAATCCAGGATGTCTTTTTTTAATATTGTTTAAAATGAATGTGAAGTCACCAGTGAAAATGTACAACCTTCTTTTGAATGTGGAAACTTCTACTTGCCCACATAAATTTTATTTTCCTCAACAATTGCAATCCTTGTCATTCTTCCTAGGGATGATATGCACTTTCATTCCCTGGAAACAACGCCAATTTGTTAACACTGGAAAATTACCAAAGGCTATAAAGGTTATTCCTAGGTAACAACAAAAACCACTTTTAAAGAAAAAATTGGCGTTTTCCTCTTCCGAGAGGGATCTCTCACAAAATATTAACAAGGCCAGATATGTATAAGCAAAACAATTTGTAATTGGTAATATTGGTTGACACTAAACACATGACCATTGGGCTATGGATTCAAGATATGAATATAGATAAACATAAATTTTACATGGAATTTTTAAACAGAGGAAAAATAGCTACTCAATCACAGTCAAAATTTGATTGTCTGGTGAAAAAGGAAGAACATGAATACACCATTAACACAGAGCATTCTAAAAATGAATTATGTAGCAACTTTAGAAGAAATACTTGGTGGACATCTGAAAAGAACAGCTAGAGCATAGTAAATATGAATTCTAAACTATTATACTCTCATTTCATAAATGAAGGAAAAAATAATGGAAAGATAAAATGGGAAGACATTCACATGATAAGGGAAATTATAGACTGCAACATGAAATAACACATGAATCTCTGATTAAACCTCAACTTTCGGCTCTGTAATTTTATTAAGGAAATACTCTGAATACACAAACCTCTAAAATCTCATGGGTTCCAACCCTCGCTTCATCAAATGTATGAATACTTATATAATTACTCCTTGAGTTGAACAATAAACCTAACTGTCTAATGTTTTCAACCATTTATTACATGTGTCAAATCATTTATCTACTACAAAATAGTTCTGAGATAACAAAACTTTTCAACTAATGATTTTAAAATAACATTTTATCATAAATATGTATTTTGCAGAAACTCCTCTGCGTTGTCTTCCTTGATGTTTTCATGTCTATAACTTGTATTTAGTTGATCCATATTGATGAACTATTCTCCACTGTCTGGGCTTAGGAAAATCTACAACAACCATGTGATGTGCTAGAACTCTGAGTTCCATGTTGTTTGTATATGAAAAATTAGGCACCTTGGCAAATGAGACTTTAAAATCAAATAATAATTCAAACTCTTCAGCCAATTTATCAAACATAACTCTTCCAGATAGAGCCTGCTGCATATTTTCAAATTTGTTGTGATCTGACCTACAATTTACCAATCTATCCTAATACTCTTTTTGAGACAATAATGGTCATTTTTCCTCCCAGAAGAAAGGAATTCCCCTGTTTACCAATGGAGTAAATAAATTTATCACTTCTTACATAAAGGACAGGAAAGTGAAGATACAACAGTTTTTAGGATGTCTTCCTCCCAATTTTTGAGAGAAAATAGACTTTGACATGCCTAAAAATTTGGACACTACCCTACACAAAACTAGTCTTTACTATGAGCATGAACATCTAAGGCAGAAAAACATCGACAAAAGTTGACTAAGGTGTAGAAAATTCTTGGACAACCACAAACCTAGTTTCAAACCACTACGTTGTAGAAAACATAACAACAGTTTTCCAGCCAACAAGAACTTCAACAAGATAGGTACAAATCCAAATGTTCTTGCACCAGATGGCAACAGACCAACAACAAATGGAGGAGTCAATTTTTCCCCGCTGCATATTAAATGTTGGAAATACTAAGGACCCCACTATGCCAGAGATTTTACAAATAAAACCAATGGATTATTACACAATCTACAGGAGACCCAAGTGTACAGGAAAAATCTAGCACACCAAGGATTTATGGAGCTTTGGATGGCCAACAAAAAAACCATCACGCTACTATGGTCGAAATAGAAGGTAAGGTTTCAAACACTTCTATTTCAATTTTGATTAATCCCTATGCTTGCCAAAGTTATGTATCACCTAAAATTATTGAGACATGTAAGCTAGACAAAGTTAAACATGAGAAACCGTGCTTGGTATAGTTAGCCATGAGTATGAAAAGAAATGTTTTAGAAATAGTTAGAGATTGTGAGGTGAACTTGAATGGTTTCCCTACAATAATAGATTTGAATACTTTACCCTTAGGATAGTATGATGTACTTATTGACATAGACCAGTTGGAACAATACCATGTCATGCTCAATTGCCAACATAAGTCAATATTGCGCATGGATAGCCAAAATAATCAGAAAACGATTCAAGGAATACCTAAGAATGTTTCCGTTAGGAAGATATATTCCTTACAAGCAAAGAAGTGCATTAGGAAAGATTGAAAAATATTTGCAATAAACATCTAGGATGTAGAGGCCAAGAGAGAGTAGCACATCCAGGAATTTACAATTCTTGTATACTTTAAGGATGTATTTCTGAAGGAAATACCTGTTTTACCACCAAAATGAGACTTAGAGTTTTCCATAGAACTGACACCAGGGTCATTATAGGCTTCAAAAAGACCATACTGCATGAGCGTACCAAAATTGGTGGAGCTCAAGCTACAGTTACAAGAGTTTATTGAGAAGGGTTTTATCTGACTAAGTGTGTCCCCTTGGGGAGCACCTATAATTTTTGTAAATAAGAAGGATAGTACAATGTGATTGTGCATCGATTACCGCCAAATTAACAAGATGACCATCAAGAACCGTTACCAAATACCTAGGATTAATGCTTTGTTCGATCAAGTCGAAGGAGCCAAGATATTTTTAAATATCAACCTACAGTCTGGATACCATCAGGTATGGATCCATGACAATTATATACATAAAACATCCTTCCAAACGTGATACAGCCACTACGCATTTGTAGTGATGCCATTTGGGTTGACCAATGCACCCTCAAATGTTATGTTCATGATGAACAATATCTTCAATAAAAACATGGATAAATTTGCATGGGTATTTATATACGACATCCTACTTTACTCTAAGAGTAAAGAGGAACATGAGGAGCATCTCCGCATAGTATTACAGGTGTTAAGTGAACACCAGCTTTACGCTAAGTTTAGTAAATGTGATTTTTATAAACCACAGATACAGTACCTAGGTCATATCATTTCCAAGAAGGTAATAGTCATTGACCTAGAAAAGATTAAATCCATAGAGGATTATCCTACCCCTACCTGCGTCACTGACATTAGGTCATTTTTTGGGATTAGAGAGTTAGTACCGAAAGTTCGTCGAGAACTGTTTGAGGATTGTGTGTCCCATTAACGCCTTAAAAAAGAAGGAAAACAAGTTCTTATGGACAACCAAGTGCGAGGAAATTTTTTAGAAGCTTAAACAAATTTTTACTACTACACTGATACTATGAATTGTGGATCTTGATGGGGATTTCGTTGTTTGCACGAATGGGAACAAGGAAGGACTTGAAATATTCCTCATGCTGAATGATTATGTGATCTATTAGGAATCGTAGAAATTAAAATAACATGAACAAAATTATCCCACCCATGATCTAGAGTAAGCAACCAGTATCCACTCTTTAAAGATGTGGATGCACTACCTCATGGGGAAGAAATTTATTCTAAATACATACGACATGAGTTTAAAGTACTTGTTCGACCAAGCATATCTAAATTCTAAGAAGGCCACATAGCTAGTCTTCCTTAGAGAGTACCATTTCGAGTTAAACCAGATAAAGGGTAAGGAGAATAAAAATGTCGATGCTTTAAGTCGACGAGCTCATATGTTATATGAGGTAACTTTACGCCAAACTGATTCAGATTTGCATGAGAAGATCAGAATGGAAAACATAGTCGACCATTTCTATGTTTAAATCCTCAAGAAGTTCCAAGAGGATAGTTTGTTTCAACAACAAAAAGAGTATAAGGTATATGAGACCAGACTATTGTGGTCCAAAAAGAGGTTCTATGTTCTGGAAGGATGGGACATCGGGTCCAACATCCTCATGGAGTTCCATCGGAAACCCTACTCGGGGCATTTGAAATATCAAAAGAATATATCAGCAGTAAAGAAACACTTTTTGTGACCTAATTTAAAGGACAACATAGCATTATTTATCGTAAAATGTCGAGAATGTCAGCTAGTCAAAACTAAGCACCAACATCCTTCAGGATTTCTGCAACCATTACCCATTCCAGAATAGAAGTGGGAGGTCATTAGTATGGATTTTATTATGGGTCTACCAAAGATAAAGAATCAAAATGATTCCATCTTTGTAGCGGTTGGAAATTTATCGAAAGAGACACACATTATCCTAGTTAAGTCAACTTACAAGGTAGTTCACATTGCCGACATCTTCTTAAAGGAGATATTCAAATTGCATGGGATACCCAAGGAAATCATCTAGGATCGAGACATGAATTTTATCAAAAAAAATTGGAGATCCTTATTCTCCAATTTAGAGACACAATTAATCTTCGAGACTGCTTACCACCCATAGAAGGACGAGAAGATAGGACGAGTAAAATAGATTTTGGAAGACATGCTCAGAATGTATGTTATGAACAACCCCACTAAGTGGGAGGATTACGTGCACCTTGAATAATTTGTGTATTAAAATTGATGCCAAACCTTCACTAAGATGAGTCCCTTCAAGGTACTCTATGGTTGGAAGTGTAGAACAATGGTTACTTGGGATAAACCAGTGGACCAACTCATGTTTGGGACAAAATTACTAAAGGACTTGGAATACTTAGTAACCAAATTCCAATAAAACCTTAAATAAGTGAAATATCACAAGAATATTTACGCAAATAAGAAAAGGAAAGATAAATATTATCAAATCAGCGAACATGTTTACTTACAAGTAAAAGCAAAGAAGAGCTCATTGAGGTTGGGAAGGTGAGGAAAGTTGGCACCAAGATTTTGCGGACCCTTTGAGATACTAGCCAATAAAGGGACAGTAGATATGAATTAGCTTTACCTGCTCATATAAGGGTTCATAATGTTTTCCATGCATCCTTATTGAATAAATATGTGTATGCTACTAAACATATTATTAATTGGTCCTTGTTACACGTGGAACCTAAAGGGGAGTTTGTACCCAAACATCTTCATATACTTGAAAAAAGAGAAGTATAGCTCAGGAGGTGCACCATAGTCCAGTTGAAAGTGCAATGGAAGAAATTTGAAGCCGATGAGGCTACTTGGGAGAATGAAGCCACCATGAGAGAGGCTCACACCGCATTATTTCATGACTTCATTCCTAGTTCCTAGAACACCGGGAACGATGTTGTTCTAAGCGAGGAGGGATGTGATATCCAAAATTTTGACCTTAAACACAATTGTCATGAGTCCCATTTCACATGAGCTATGTTAAAACCCCAAAATTTCATAAAAAATTAAAATTTTTATGATAGCATAAAATGTCTGAATACGTAGTTTACTAACTACTAGCAGTTAGCAAAAAATGAAACAGTATAACACTTAGTATTAATCATTTTCATATTACATTCACTAATACAGCTTTCATTTTTGTGTAAGGTATAAAATATGGACCTCACTACTACATTTTGGCCAAAAATCCGACGGCCGTCATGTCGGATTTTCAACACTTCCCTGTCGCATGTACGACACTTTGATTTTTTGTTAAGCGTCGGAAACTTGGTGTTGGTTAAGCAACACTTAAGTAACCGTCGCTTAAGAGACACTTAAGTAACCGTCACTTGAATTTAAATCGTCGGTTATCTGACACTTATTAAGCGACATTGACGAAATTTTTTTAAAAATTTTGCACCCACAGGCGTCGCTTAAACGACGGAGAGACTGAGTAAGCGTCGAATCAGCGACATAATGAACTGTCGCTTAAGTGACGGATAGAAAGAGAAACTGTCGGATAAGAAATGGATACAAAGAATAACTATCGGATACGCGACAGTTACTAAGCGTCGCTTAAGCGACGGACGTGATTTTTTTAAAAAAAAAAATACCTGCAAATTGGGTAACCCAATACGTTAATGGTTGTGTTATTTGTGAGGTACAGGATTATCGCAAGGGTTCACCAATTTCAGGTGATTCTGTTTCTTCAGGAGAATCATTTCTAGTGGTGCAGAAAGTGCTTTTGCGGCCAACTATGGAAAATATTGTAAAGGATATTTCATCCATGGCAGAGGATTCTTGGACGTACAGTGATCTTATGGAAATTGAATCAAGAATATTGAAGGCAGTGCGACCAAAACTTTGTTTGGATCCCACTCCAATGCTCTAAAGGCTATGTGAGAACCCCAATCTGAACAAGCTTAACTTGGGAGTGCCTATGACACGACGTCAGAGAATGCAGAAAGGTGGTTTACCACAAGTCAGGGTCTCGTCTCACAATATTTCTCATGGCAAGAAAGTTTCTATTGACAAGGCAACTGAGAATACAAAATCTCTGTCAGGAAGCACTGCAACAACTTCTATCTTTGAAGATTCTAGTGTTTCTTGTATCCAAGAAAGTTCTGCTCCTACTTTAGCTGGTGTTTCAAGCAATATGCCTACTGTAAATTCCAAAATTCAGAGCAATATACAATCACCATTTGGAGTGCAAACACATTCATCAACTTTGTAGACCAAACTTGACCGATCTAGATGTTTGTATAGTCTAGGCAATCAATCACCAATTTCTCCTTCGACAGTCAGTTCAATGAGCTTTGCATCGGGTTCTTTGTAGGACTGGAGCAGCACTTTTGTGGATCCTAGAATTGCAGGTGGATCAGTGCTCGGGAAAAGGGATAATGTATCTATGTTGAGCAAGCCAGAGATGAAAAGGCCGAAGCAAGAGATAGCTTGCATGGACAAATTTCAACAGTAAAATACAGTACCAAAACTAGATACAACACTGACTAGGGATCCACAGAGAAGGGATAATTTTTTTTTGCTAATTCGGTCTTACTAGGAACAGATGAGGGCCTTTTCGACTTCGGTCTTCAATTGGTGCAGTGAAACACTTATATATATTAGAGCTTGGAACGAAAACTAAACTAAGTCTCCACCTGCCAAGCAAGGAACACTGGAGATATACATGGGTCAAGATACTTCTTGGTTGAGGGCTTCCATCGTATCCTTCATAGACTGAGTTGACCCACTGGCAATTGCATCTTTAAGTTCTTTCAGCTTAGCTTCCACCTTGTCCTTAAATTCTGTGGGTACCTTCTCGCCAAGCTCCTTCAACTGCTTCTTAGTCTGATAGACGACAGAATCAGCTTGGTTCTTTGTATCAATAGCTTCTCTCTTCTCTTTGTCTTCTATATGACCAATATGTAAACATATATCATAATTTTCTTATTATAAATATTTAGGAACAGTTATCAATTCAAAATATACTCTCATATCTCAAGTCACATAACTTGTATCTTATATGGTTGAAAACCACCGAAGAAATATAAAATAATACTACGAGTAAAACACACCCACCTGGACTGCTGCCCCTAGAGCTACAACTTCATCTGAATTGACAGTGACGTTTGGCTCTTTGTTAGTCACTCTCTTGACAAGATCCTGAACAGTAGGAATCCTAGTAGACCCACCAACCAAAATAATTTCATCCAAGTCCTTGTAAGACAATTTTGCATCTCTCAATGAGGTCTCGACAGGAGTCTTTAGCTTGCAAAATGAAAATAGAAAAGTGGGGCTACATGAGATTTGGATTTTAGATTGAAGTGAGTAAAACAATAACTTGTACCATAAGTATTAGGTACCAACTTACCTGTCAATCAAATCAGAGCACAGCTCTTCAAATTGGACCCTTGTAAGGGTTGTTTCAATATGCTTGGGACCATCTGCAGTGGTTGTTATGAATGGCAAACTGCAGTACAAATTAACATTCAAATTTACAATTAAAGCAATAAGAGACAACAGGAGAAATTTACAAAAATGCATTGCAATGTGATGGCCATTCTCATACAAAAAACACTTCAGCAATATAAAGACATCGAAAAGTAGTGATATAATCATATCAATTAAAAACTAAAATACAAAAACCAAGCATCTATAATGACTGGAGCCTATAAACACATGCTAATAACATCGAGCTGTCTTGATAGCACATTACAGTAATTGAAGGAAAACAGTTTTAATGCACCTAATGCTTGCTTGGGTGAGTGATGACAATTCAATCTTAGCCTTCTCTGCAGTTTCAGTTAGACGTTGAAGGGCTTGTTTGTCTTTTAACAAGTCGATACCCTCATCTCTCTTAAAGTTTGAGGCCAGCCAGTCAACAATTCTCGATAGCAAGAAGGAATTTCATAGTTACTCCCCATGCTGAGAAAACATCTTAGAAAAATAACCGATCAACTTCTACCAAAGAAAACCTCTTTATTAACTTGCACTTCATGAAGCATAGTGCTGGACAAACCTTGTCAAAGTCATCTCCACCAAGATGTGTGTCACCTGAAGTGGAAAGCACCTCAAATACACCATCTCCAACCTCAAGTACTGCATACAAAATATGCTCTCTGTGCATCAGCTGGTGGAGAATGCAGATGAATGTATGGTGCTAGAAAATGAAGCCCTCTACGACATTTGCTTTAGGACTCTCAAGCTAACAACTCCTACCTGTAAGTAAATTAGCACAAACCCATCTAAAGCCCTAAGCGTAGATCAATCTAAATATGTATTTTACATACACTTTGACATTGAGAATCACAATGCTGCATATATAAAGTTTCGCTTGTGCATCTGGAAATGCATATTACTGGGTTCCATGTTAGGGTTTATAATTTATTTTCAGATTTTTTTCGTCTCTATATCGTTATACAGAAACAAACATCGTGCTTGATTAGTACCACCCCACTCCATGTGCTGTAGATGACTTCTAGGTCAATAAATGGGTTTCTGTTGTAATCCCGTCTTAATCTGAGTTCATATGCTCTTTTGTTATAATCAATGATGCAATAGAGTAGATCCAACTTAATCTGAGTTTCTATGGGTTAGTGTTAGTGTCTACAACTTGGAGCATTTTTCTTTTCTGTGCAACCAATTATAATTAAAGATGGTATGGTCCATCCCAATCTGGGTTTATCTATTTTAAATATGGATTTAGATGGTTTTTGTAAGTGTCTACATTCTGTTGCCTAATCTAATGCTCATTTGAAAACACTGTTTAAATGGATGTGTTAGGAATGCATTAATCAAAGTTGTCTGTATCTTCACCTGTGTTGTAGTACCTAATTTTGTAGGGTAAACCCAGCCTGAGATTAGATATTTTGCAGGGTAAACCCATCCTGAGATTAGATAGGGCATGCACACTGTTTCATAGATCCGTGTTAGTGTCTATATGGTGATCATAGAGTGTTGGATTTGGGGAAATGAAAAAAGAGTGTTATGGATTCCACCCTTATTATAATTTTCTCTTTCACAATACTCGATGCATATTTCATCATATTCTATGCACTCGCTACCCTGGTTATGTAAAATGTATCCCTCACAATGTTTATGCTTCTCACACTTCTCTTTCACAAATCAATCAGAGTTTGTCTGATATGCTTGTTATAGTTATCAAGTTTAAGGTTGTTAATTTAGAGCTCTAGATTGCTTGTTATGAATTCCTAGATGTTTTGTGCTGTTGCCTATTGCATATTTAATGGATTGAACATATTGGCACATATTGGTTATATTAGAAGCATCGTTGCACATGTTGGTGTATATCAATGTTAGACAGGTCTGTGTATATCGAACATATTGGCTATTTAGATTAAATGTACCAACTGTGCCTGCTTAAATCCAGATTGACAAATACGGAATTCATAACAATAAGGTGTTTGTAATATTTAGTTTGGGGTAGAGATACATAAAAAGAGAGATATTTCGACCCGATTTCTTCTTTAGGAATTCATAATAGTAAGGTATTTGAAATATTTAGTTTGGGGCAGAGATACATAAGAGCAATAATTATAGCTGATGAATTAACTGGTAAAAGCTATGCTGGCCATTTGTACCAGGTTCTCCAAAATCTATTTCACCAGCCTCAAAATTGAGAGGTATACCATCAATAGAAACTCCCCATGCTAAGATGCAACATACAGAAAAATAGATTCATATCATTATCAAAAAATATCGAGGATGATCTCAGAAGATGAAAGCTCAAGTGCACAAAATCAGACAGCAGAAAACATCCAAGACAGAAGTTTACTTGACATCGACATAAAACAAACAGATTGACATAAAACAAAGCTCACTTGATAAGTAAAAGGCAAAAAGCTCATTGCAATATACTCAGTAACAAGCAAAATGTCAATAACATCCAACAGAGATAAAAAGAAATAAATGAACATTATAAATTGGATATTACTGTTCTTATTCTAACCAAGCTAGAATCATTCTGACCAATAAAGAGGAATTAGCTTGGTTTCCAACATACTTTTGTGCCAAAATGAACCTTGTACCGTGATTGATAACTCAGATCGTTCACCATCTTGGAATTTACTAATTGTTTCTCCATAAGATTTCTCACCATGGCCATCCTCCATGTAGGCAATGTTTCCAAAATCTGTACAGTGTCTGCATGTAGGGCACATAATATGCTTACGATGTGATATTGAAGGAAAAGGAGATGGCATCTCAACTAGAGAAACCATGCCTGCAATACAAAATAATCGATCAGGTCGACAGACATGAACTCATCAATATGGTTATATTAGTCCTATGAAAAAATAGGTAAGATTCTACCTAGTTACAAAGGTAGCAATAAAACTTCCATATCTGATTTCCAATTTCACAATGGTCAACAGACAAAGGTTCAAGAGACTTACAATTGCAGCATAAAAGATGTCCACATGGAAACACCATTAGTTTAGTATCCAATTTTTCATGACAAACTGGATAGCTCTCATGACCACTCTTACCAACAACTTGTTCCACCCTATCATCGGGGACTTCTCTAGATCTGTTACTCTTATTTTGTTTGATTTCATTTCAATGTGTGGTGTCCCTGTCACTCTGCCGCTTCTTTGCTAGACTCAAACCCTATAGATCATAATAAAAGGTATTAGCAATTGGCCTGGACTAAGAATGACCAATCACCAACATTTGTGATTTCTTTAAGATGTCTTTCAGAAAGAACAAATCACAATACCCACCAGAAGTCAAGATTTGACTATTAGCAAGTAGGATTTTTTCAATAACATGATAAACCAATAAAACCAACCTTCATTCAATTTACCAATTCTAGCCTTGTTTACAAAAATAAAACATATGAGCAACTTAATATGTACTAAAAAGAAGCATTTGAGATTACTCTATCCACTGAATAAGCAGTATATGGAATGACAGAAGTATTGGCATATACCCTAACCAAGGAAATAAAATCATGACACAATGATAATCCTCATATCCAATTGATTGCAATTTAGTGACCACCTTCCTGATATACAAGTTAGATACCCTTCAAACTGCATCCCTAAAGTGTTTTCCATAAAAGAACTCAAGTATGGAATACATGCCAAAACATTTAGCATAAGAATCTGTGAAATTCATTATCTAAATATTAAAAAGTTAAGCTTAGACAGATATCAATACTCAGTCAAAATCTTGTACTGAATTTAGTTAATCACCATGCAAGTCTTGACTTTAATTTGATCCAAATTTAGAGGCCAATCGCCCCACATTGCTAGCTTCATGCTCATCATCTTTTAGTTCCAGGCTCTAATAAGCTCCCATGACAACAAGCATCATGAGAAAATTTCCAATATTAGGTCAGTTAAATAGTGCAGACTCCTGGAGACACCAGTGAATGGAAGGAATCTCATCCCACACTTATTCATGGCTTAACCAAGTCAACTGGGTCAAGCCCAAGTTTGACTTGGGATGAGATGGAAAGTCTTTTTGTAAGATTCCAACTTATTGCTGTTGTGTTTTTCCAAGGTAGATATGATTTGCTCTTCGTTTTAAAGGCTCAATGTACTTGTTTCTTGAGGTTTCATTTGAGTTTGCAATGAAATACATAAATTGGCATATGTGCAAATCTGATAATGATATTACAATCACAAGAGTAAACTGAAGATGACATAACCAGCAAGCATTTATAACTAAGAAAATGATTTATGAGAACATAAACACATGCCTGGAAACACCCAAGTGCATATCTGAGTTGTACACCTAGTCCAAGACACCCAAAAAGTATTCCTTCTTGTTGTAGATGCTATTAACAGGTGTACCTGCTAATAGAGAATATATATATATATATATATAAACTGGATGTATGAGCAGAGGTCCTTCTAGCTGATTTAAGGCTGTCCATTACTAGTTATGTGATCCATTACTTTCAACAAACTGTCACGTGAGGCTTATTATTTTGACAGCTTATCCACTTAATAAGTTCAGGTCTCATTCAAGCCACACTAATGGTTTTTTTTTGGTAAGAATAACTATCATGTTCAGGGTAGGTTACTCTACAAGATGGAAAATATTTTAAACATACAGAAATTGCCACGCTGAATGACATACAGAAATTGCTCTTGCTTTGGCTCTAATAATTTGATCAATGATGCTATACATACATTAATTTCATCACCTCTTCTAAAACCGTTCACCCATTGTTCAAGTATCCACCATCTCAGGAAAACATTCCTGTTACTGATTTGATTCTTACACAGAGCATGTGACCTCTAAAAAAACATAGCAGCTAATGACCTTACATAGACAGGGTATTCATAAGGCTCTATCACTTGATGTGTTTGTTATTTGCCTACTTAAGTTGAAGCTAATAGCAACTGCAAACATAAACCTTGAATGGCCTCTGCAAACATAAATCTTGAATGGACAGATGTGTTTTATTCTGGATCATTGTATCTGCTATTTTTATTGATTCTGTTAATATTCCATCATTGAGGAAGTTTGAGACTGGATTTGAAAGAGGTGGGCAGACAAGAGAGCATGCTATGCTGGCCAAAACATTAGGAATTAGTAAATTATTTGTTGTGGTTAATAAAATGGACGATCCTTCAGTTGAGGGGGCCAAGGACAGGTTAGTGGATAGGTTATCTGTTTTTGTTTTTATTTATTTATAAAAGATTATATGTTTTCAATTCTCTTTCTGTTATTTTTGGGAGAAGATTAATATCCTTTTTTGCTGCTTACAGGTTTGATGAAGTTGATGGGTTCGAAATTAATAACTGAGCTTCTAATAGGAGTAGAAATCACTTGTCATGATACATGTGAAACTTGTTAGGAGTGAAATGTCACCCAACCAAAGCCTGGCTGAATGGAATTTGGCATGGCTGATAGAATGATGTTCAGAAACAGTACTGAACCTAAAGCATGCCTCAGAAAAATAGGACACTAGTTGAAAAGCAATATGTAAAATTGAGAATGCAGGATTGTTTATAAGTGTACATCATAGCAGTGAGCTAGATAATATCATAAATTCATAATAGGAAACAATCAAATCCTTTGATTGAGACAAAAATAAAGGAATAGTCTGATATAAATACAACAAAACAATACTGAATAATGGAGATACAGACCAACCTACAATTTGACAGTAATAATGCACTATGAGGGTAAAGGGATGACATGAGATAGTGCAAAATTGAAGGGATAGCATTACTATAAATACACAATATCTTGATCATGCATCTGTAGAAATTTTCAAATGTTTTTCCCAGCATATGTGAGCTGCCTTCCTTCTCCATATTAGCAAATCACTTCTTGACTCTGATTCCTCTACCTTTGCATAATATAACCATGAAAGGGCTCTTCAATGGTGAACGCTTGCCATAAAACTAGGCATATAACCATGCAAATATTCTCTCACAATGAAAGGGCTCTTCAAGGTAGGCCTCCATAACCACTCCAACAAACACGAGCAACTGTCCACAAAGGTCCTACCTCATATAACCTTAGTTCCATGTGCAAGAAACCACAAAACATGGCAATGAACTCTCTAAGACATTGACACGTGCAAGCAAGGAAGTTCCAAAATGGGGTGGCCCCTTCTCAAGTGATGGGAAAATTCTGAAAAGACCCTCTAACAAAGTGGAACCCTTCATGAAACACATCCAATAATAGGATGCTTCCATGGAATGTGTGCCAACTAGCTCCCATATGCTGAATGCTCCAACAAATGAGTGTAACTTTGCCTCATGTGTGGGCTGTAAAAAGGAAAACAGCAACAAGATATCCAGTGATCAGCCTCCAAATGCCATGCATTTAGGGTATAAAGTTTAAAACTCCATGCATCTATCCCAAGTGATCATCCTCAAAAAAAGGAACAAGACCTGTGCAAAAATGGCTGAAATAAGCCTCCAAATGAAATTGGCCCACCTCAAAACAGCTAGTACAAGCCTAGAGTAGTCTGACTCACTAATTATGTCCAAAGAAGGATGAATTATCTTATCAATTAGCATGAAAAAGTATGGAATGATCTTCCAAAGCTGAACGCTGAAGCAAAGAAAGGCAAAGAAACCCTCCAAGGCGTAGAACCCCTTGGCACACAATGAAGACTATGATGATAAATCATGTGCAGATTTCTTCAAACGGCTGAATACTTCTTTGCACAGATTACTGGGAGATGAATGCTGGTCTAATTGTAGGAAATTGCTATAGGAATATTTGATCGTAAGGGTCTTCCTTGTGATCTCTGGACTTTCAATAGGAGGCTGCTACAGGAACATTCAAACAGCGCTGGAAACAAGAATGAAAACTAGTATTTTACTGACTTTGAATACCATTCCTTCAATTCTTAATGTGGGGTTAACAACATATTGATGTTACACAAGTTAACAGCATGTATACCTGATCTAAACCCTATTCCATATTATTACTAAACAATGAAGATTCTTATGACCAAGCACAAATGAGGTCTGTTATAAAACACTCTCAATTGCGAAAACGAAAACGAAATCTGGGTATTCTCACCAGGGTTGCACTTCCAAAGTCACAGAGCTTAAGCTGATGAGTGTGAGGATTGACCAGAAGATTCTATGGTTTTATGTCCCTGTGACATACTCCAATACCACCATGGATATAGGCCAGGGCCCTACAGATATGATAAGTATATAATTTTACATAAAGCAGAGGCATACGTTGATTCATCCTACTGTAGTGCTTTGCTACACGATAAACTCTCTAGTACATACTCCAACACCAGATTGAGATAGAGCTCATCCTTATCAGTGGTTGAAAAAAAACAATGCTTTAGAGAGACAATATTTGGATGATCCAGAAGGCGCATTGTTTGTAGTTCACGGTTCTTATATCGTTTGTCCTGCAGAACCTTTTTAATTGCTACAGTCTCCCCTGTCTCTAAGCATTTATCCTGAAATACAATTCCAAACGATCCAGTTCCCACCACACGTTCTGCCATGTAGCTTATGGTTTGCTTAGGTTGGCCATTCCTGCCACCAATGGTGGTGACTATAATATGGCCCGTTTCTGTACCATTTCCATCCACTACAGTAGCTTCCATCTCCTTGTCATCTTTAATCTTCATCTCATTCATTTCTTCAGGAAGTTTGTCTACTCCAATAATGTTACCACGGCCTGTATTTGCTGCTGTTGCAGATGCAACACTTACAGAGGCCATATGCTGTACAGAATCCTCTTCTGCAAGTTCAGCGATCTAGGCTTACTTGATAACTTTCCTTTAGCTATTGTGTTCCTTTTATTGCTGCTTCACTTACTATGCCAGTTTACACTGGGGGAATTGAGGTTGATGCAGAAGTTTTCAATAGTTTGCTTGAGGTCATAATGACCATAAATTTTGATAGGATATTTGAGGGTATACATGATAAATGTAGAATCCTGTTCAATAATTTAATTCCCTCTATAGAAGAGAGATGTATGTATAGTGATCTATTTTTGCTGAAGAACATGGAAATCCTGGTAAAAGAAATGAACTCAAGCAAGGAGGTTAACTTATCTATTAAAGAGCATCTACTTACAAGTGCAAATGATATGGTGGAATGCCTGAGAACGGATCCATTTGGGGCATTCTGTCAGCCTCAGTGTGACCTCTGCAAACCCTCCTCCTTTCCAAACCCTCCTTTGCCGCCCTCTCCTCTGCGATCTCTGTCCCCTGCGGCCTTATCCTCGTCGGCCCTCTCCTATTGTTCACGTGATGAAGAATTACCTATTGACCACTCCTCTGCAGACAAATGGTAGAAACCCCTCCCATTCCCATTCTAAATATCATAGATAGCACTTCTCTGCTGCACCCAGAGCTTCTCGTGATGGGGAAGGAGAGACAGCACTGGTTTTCAGTTCATTTTGGGATTTTACTGTGAAATTTGCACCACAGGAAGAGCTTTTAAATGAATGGTATTCACCTATAACAGATGATGGTTCAACCTGTGGAATTATTTCAGGGTTTCTCAATTTGGAATCCGTCTTTGCAATAGCAGATGCCGCACTGCTCTTTCGAGAAAAAGAAAATGGAACTGAATTCATACCATTTGTCTCGGAGATAGAACCACCAAATAATGGGAAGCCCACAGAAGTTGCAGCAGCAGTGGTTGATGTAGAGAAACCCTCGACTTGCCTCTTTTCGACAGGGTTGCATGAATGATAGGAGAAACCCTCGACTTGCCTCTTTTCCACAACAAAAATCCCAAATCCATTTTCTATTTTTGGTTTAAAACATAAACTCATGCCGTAATCGATTTCCACCATATATTTGGATCCAAGGTATGACAACGCTTGGTGGGTAGAGTGCTTTTAAGCGATGATAAACTATATTAAGCATATTAATAGCTACAATCACTCTAGTGAAGCTAAGAAAAATTGCAATGGGTTAGAATATGCATTTTAGTGATGGTTGTGTTTGATTCATGAAGTATCTAAAAGTCTTGGGTGTGGGATTTAGGAGATTGCTAGAGTTAATTATATCAAGTATTGTGTGTGCTAACCTCATTCAATAATTCATTGTAGGATTATACGCTCATCTGAAGGAAGATATATTCCACTGCTAAACTAACCTTTAACCTA
>LPNX010175187.1:323474-345048 GCA_001517045.1 Pseudotsuga menziesii
ATAAATTGAAAACAATGAATTAATTATAGAGCCGTCGCTTAAGCGACACTTAGGAGAATAGACGTTGCTTAAGCGACACTTAGGATGATAGAAATTTTAGCGCCGTCGCTTAAGCGACACTTAGGAGAATTGCCGTCGCTTAAGCGACACGTATTCCCACCATTTCAAAAAAAAAATTAATCTTTCTGATTTTTGGCACGGTTAAAAGAAAAAATCCACGAGAAAAAATCCACGCGCCGTCGGAAAAAACCGCCGGATTTTGGATCGAAATGTACTAGTGGGCCTGCACATAGCTTTCTTTCAATTTTACTAATAAGTTTACTTTTTGGCAAGTAGGTGAAATCTATCTTTGAAAACTTGGGATTACTTAGCATTTATGCTAACGCAGATGGACTGCTGGTTCTTACAGGTTAACAGGTAGCGATCGATCAAGTAGTGGTTTAATTCATAAAGTAGCAAGAAGTATATATGTTGCTTGTAAAATGCTAGTAATTAACTCACTATTTAAAATCAAGCTCTGATGAGGTAAAGTAACTATCTTTTATTTCATGAATGACTTCTATCTATCTGGATAGTAAAGATTTCCAATAGAGTACATGTTTCTATTTTGTCTCTAGCTTACTACTTATGGAAATTATCAACCTCTTACTTGTATGTAAAATAAAAATGCTCACTAACAAGTTATAAACTTTCATACTTACATTATCATCTTGCTGCATGTACTATTGTAACCACATACATTACCATATTAGTTACTAAAGTACCAATCTGATTGTTACTTGCATTCTGTAGGAATATTACTGCCTGGAAATCTCCTTGACATTATAAGCTTGATTATTGTAATTAAATGCATCGTTTCATGATGGAATACTATTTACCCTTACTTCATAAATCTAAGTCGTAGGTAAATGTATTATCAGTGTCATTCCAATGATTATAGACTTGAGCATGGTTTTAATCCATTATAAATTTACTATTATCATGTTGCCTAGCTTACAACAAGTTAATGTTTATAATAACTATTATGGTAGATTTTTCTACCTAGAACTTCTAATTTAAAGTTTGACCCTATGTGTCATTAATATGACCAAGATTCTTCACTATGCTAAGAATAGGTTATCATAAACAATCACAAACTATCCTTGTCAAATAATGATATGGTCTAATACTAGTATTGACAAGTTGAGTAAGCAACTATTATCTATGAGAGCTTATACCAAGGTCGAGCCTTGTAATTGTTATGTTTTAAATACTTTTAGTATTCTATTCAAACTCCATATATTATAACCACCCAAAGCCGTCGATTTACAAGTGATAAGTTTGGAATATAATATATGCTTATTTTATCATTGTTTTGCAAGTATATAATTATAATGGTAGATGGAAAGGTCCTAAGCATGATCGACATTGAGATTATCCATATGATCAAGTGGTTACCACCTTTCACTAAGGTCAATGTTAAGAAATCATCGTTAATCCATACACAAATATTGAAGCTATCAAACATTATGATATAGTTTATGTATGAAATTTGGTGTGATATATATAAGCATACTCCATAGTTTGTGCATGGTTTGATTAAAATCATTGTTTTAATAATTGATGTTTGAAACCACAGATGGAATATGGACTCGATCCTTGCATGGTTAAAAGAATCGGATGGCATGTGGTCACCTCCTGTCCATGCATTGGTGATATAAAATTCTCGCAAACCCTATTTGCTTTGTCATTTGACTCCGAATTTCTCGCTGGCGTGAGGGCTACATTGTGAAGTTTCCATGACGGCCGTGAGGGTTGTTCCTCTGCTAGCTTGCTCCAAAACTTTGGTTTAAAGTTGTTGTAGTTTCCTGAGTTCGGTCTTTGTTTGCCAACCTTCTTAGCTATGAACTTCACCATGTGAATGTTTACTGGTTTTTGTATTTGGCTCTTGGCCTATCCTTAGCTCAATCTCACTTTCCTCGTGGCCTATCACTACTTTGTGAAGCTAAGGCTTCTTTGCTACTGTCTGTGCTCCATAGACGCCGTAGGGTTTGGAGATTTTTTTGTGTGCATTACGCAGCTGGTGATAGTCTTTTCGTTGCTCGATACTCTTTTATTTACAGCTAAATATATTTGGTTTTTTTTTCTTTTAATATGAAAAACTCATGGTAAAATGTTTTTATAGTAGGTTTTCAATGGAGATGGAGCTTTGTATTAATGCACAGTAGGGTGCTCTTCTTGTAGGAACTCATGAAAGCTTTATATTTCAGTGATGAATATATTGTTGGCTCGCTTCAGGGACTCATGGCTCCAATCCGGTAAGCCCTAGGTTCAAAGAATGGGTTTTTACCCTGCTTGTAAACAGGGTTGTTGATGGTGAAACACTAAGCTTGGAAGCTTGTCTGGTTTCTTCATTAGATACGTGGTTTTAATAAGTTGTTTGTTCATTTTTTATTACAAACCCTCGCTATGATGATGGGTAGATCTGACCTTGAGCTCATTGTTGTAATTTACTTATGTTTCCAGCCTTACGGCCTGAAAATGTAATATATTGGGTTTCTAAGAAAGAGTTTACTTTGAGCTCAGTATCGTTTTTGCAATGGTTTTGCAATCTTGTAAATTATGATTCATTGTAATTTAGGGATTTTCCTCTTCCACTGTTAATGAAGAAAATTACTATCTAAGATATCTTTTATAAATAGATATTGTTAAAATCTTGACTGTAGCTCAGTCGTAATGTAAAATTTATAATTTTAAAACTTACCTGTTCAGAATATACTAGCTAGGGTTTTACCATAAATAAAACCCTTGTCTAAAATATGTTATTTATTAATACTTAGGTTCTACTACTTGTTAATTTGGTTTAATTATTATAGGTGTGTGGTGGTATTTTAACTTGTTAACTGTAACTTATATTGCTTCTTTATAAAAGACATTTGTTTTCAAAAAATACTATAAACAGTCTAAAGTATGCTTTGGAAACTTCATGTAAGGTGTATTTATATAGTTATCAATGAAAAGGTTTAAATCTTTAAGTAATTTAAATTATATTTAAATAATTTATAAGTTAGGGTTTCGACCCTGAAGCTTTTCCTTCAGAGGTATAAGCATGTCTGGTAAATGTAAAATAGTTTCTACATAGGTAAATATTTTAGTTTTATACTATTTATTGTTTCTATTTACATTGCTTTTATTTACTGAACTGTTAGGTAGAATTTATTCAGAGTTCTCGAAAGGATAGAAAATAAACTATGTAACTCTGTTTACTTTTTGTAAATTAAGGACTTTTAATATAACCCTATCTAGTTTATATTAAATATTAGTATTAGGTTTAGTTGACAATATTAGAAGATAAACTATGTGGTTAGTAGCTTGTTTATATACTTAACTGTATGTAATCATTGTAACTCTAATGTAGTTTTTTCGTTGCATTTCATTCAGTTATACTAAGCGAGAATAGAGAAATAGAAATAAATCATAACACTATTTTTCCTCCATAATATGTTAACATTGAAATAAAATCATTCTACTATCTATAGTTACACAATCCTATCTACTATTTTCATTCTCTTATCTACTTAAACATTCTACCCATGCTGGAGTACGGCCTGGTTTCTAGGTTTGGAAAAACACAGTCTAGAAATTATTTACATTCTAACACATTATTTTCTAAATCCATTTCATTTCTAAATAATTTAATAAAAATACTAACTCAAACATTTCACAAACTGAACTGATAGCATTCATATAACAATTATCTAAGATTTAATTAACTAACACAGTAAAATAAAATAACTTAGAACCTATTGAGGACATACAATAACAGTGTTAGGAGGCCATTCCTCCCTACCAATCTCCTAGAGAGTGCTCAAACAATGCTTCCTCAGGACCCCCAAGCCTGTTCCTGTTCTTCTTGGCTGAGAACTAGTAGAGAATGCAAACAGTAGAACCCTCTGTCAACTGACTAGTTCAATACCTCAGTAAATACTCTGCTCTCAGCAATATGATCTTCAGATAGAAAGCTACACTATATCAAGTAGAAGTTATCCCCTCAAACACTTTCCAAATTTCCCTTCCATTCAATTTCTCTGAAGTACATTCATTCAACCTGAATGATCACTTCTCTAGAATAAGCAGCCTCAGCTCTCTTCAATGGGAATTTTAATAAAGATTGCCTAGGTCTTTTGGGTCAGTTGTCATTAATTGAGCCACCTGCTCTAATTCCACTTTCTTGGGGAACCATGACCCCAAATGTAGGGAGGTTGCCACCTGCAATAGTTGGAAGTGGTTTGAGGATGCTGCCATATGTCAGTTTTCTCTCCACCTAGTCTCCTCCACCAATTTGACCAGTAAACACTCTTTAACAGCTCTCCTAAGTTGTTGTCTCTTCCTTTATTTATTTGTAAATAAAATATTCAGAATTTACATTAAATATCCTTGACCCTGCTGAGTCATCAATTACAACTTAGCATCAAATTTAACATATTGTCCTCAATAATATAAAATTGTTTTTGCAAAATTGGGGCATGTGACAAGCTACTTGATACTTATATTCTATATTGGGCATAAGACCCCAGTGCACATGAGTATGATGATTTGTTAGATATATTGGGCTTAAGCCAATGCATATGTTTTATTTAGCATGTATGTGATTGTATATGTTGGGCATGGACCCTAATGGACAACATTATTGTCGTAGGATGATATACTAATTATATTGTGTGATTTACCCTAAAGTGCATATACTGAGATGATTATTGTTATAGAATTTGTAGAAGACTAAATGTATGATTGCGTTCTATCATGTTTTCGGCATGGACCCTAAATCACATGAGTGATGAGATTTTATCTTGAGTGCAAGCTCTGGAGAACTTGTGAGATTTGATGTTTGTGTTGAGCGCCAACTCTGAATCACATGAGTGATGAGATTTTTTGTTGAGGGAAATATCTAGAGCACATGAGTGATTTGATATTTTTGTTGAGTTCCTGTTCTGGAGAACATGAGTTATGATATGTTTTTCTTGTGCATAATATCTGAAGCGCATGAAAAAAATAAGAATTGGAAGCGTTGGGCATAATCGATAGATCATTTCAAATTGATGTTGAGCATAAGCTCTAGAACATTGGATCCTTGGCCATTGTATCCCTAGGTGTATTATACAAGTACATCCTAGCATTTTTATTGAGTGAGAGGCTCTATAATTTCACTAAGTGTAACTCCCATATTTAGCATTGAGTGTGTGCTCTAAATAGTGCTAGGAGTTACTGAAAATTAATTGTGTTGAGTGAAAACAATTGTGAGAAACACAGACCTCATCTTACTTATTCTTAAGTTGATTAAATGAAATTTTGAATTTCTACTTCTCATCAAGTACTGAAGAACTACCACGATATATGAGGTAATCCAACATGCAAGGAGGTTTAGAGTGGCCTAACTTAGTTTACCAACCCTACCTGAAGGCCTTGAAAAAAAATGATTATATGATAATCAAGGCACCATGTAATTGGGATCATGCTATATGATTCCTAAACAAATATTAACAATACTATATATATAGTTTATATATTCTATGAATAAAAGGGTAAGTACATATATTAAATATAAGGAAATAATAACTACTATAATGATTAATAAAGAATCTATATGTTATTATTTACTAAAAGCAATTAAATAAATATTTAATCTTAAAAGAGTCAAATTAGGAACTAGCAAAAGAGTTCCTAAGATAATTATAATAAATTCTTAACTTCACATAAATCAATTAAAGATTATTTTCAAGAAGATAATGGATTCTTGATCTAACTGAAGGTTAACTACCCTTTTCCCTAAATATTGTCTATAAAGACCCAATACAAGGAAAGTATTGGGCATTCTAATATGATCTGATCATTATTCCTAATAATTTTGGAGAGCATTTCCACAAAGAAAAGCAATCAGGTACTGAACCTGATATACCAGATAGAAGAAGCCTTACATTTAGGAGCTCTAGACTACTTGCATGTTGGAACTAGATCAGGGGGGATTCGGACTAAAACCGAGAATGGTTCTAGATCATGGTTAGGAGGAATGTGGTAGTTCCCAATTTACCCAGTTAATAGATATGAGGTCAGGACTAGCTAAGTTTTTTTTATAATTATGTGTGTTTAAGTGTGCAGGGTACCTAGCCATTAATAAGCCGAAAGTTGTAGGTATGAGGTATTTTCCTTCTCTAGTATCTTATATATTTTTACTTATAGCATTTATTACTTTTGATTAAGGATCTGTACATTTGAATATATGCTCTAACTAGATTTCCAATTGTTTAAATCATCAAAACTTAGTCTGTAATATTTTTATAAAATCTCTGGGGTTGAATTTTGATATTATAGATGAATTCATTTGTTTAAATTAAACTCAACCCTTATTTCTTAGATAGGAATTTAAAGCTTAAATTCCATTAGTGTTGATTTAAACATATCTAGAAAATGTAAATGTCAAATAGTGTAACCTAGATTAAAACCCTAGTTGCTAGATAGATTAATTACACGAGATATTTACCCCGAATGTAGGTGCTAACAAGACAAACCGAAGGCACGTAGCTCCTCGGTCACTCAGCCCTATGTGTGACATCTCTCATGCAAAGGGGATGTGAAATAACATGGCCACCCTAGTTCCAAAGCCAGTTTCTTGCATGTAGAAGGGAAATGTCATCACTTCCAGGATCTCGACGTAGGTTGGCGCCTCATTGTTCTCCTCCTATGCATTCATGGAGGTACAGACGAGTTTAACATAGGCCAGTACAGGCTACATTCATGGAGGAATAGACGAGTTTAATGGTGGAAAAGGTTGCGATATGAAGCGAATCACCATGGAATTTAGCAGCATTATCTTATATTGTTTCGATAATTCTCTCTCTCAGATAGCTGGCATCTCTAAGAAAATTGAAGGTCGGTGTTATATTAAGGGTGGCATTGGTAGTGGGTGTGCAATTCTAATACTTCTTGCAATCCTCAAATGGTTTGTCAGTTTGTAAGGCAAAGTTTTCATTGCAAGTTTTCGTAGTATGGGAAGTACCCACCCTTTTTATCCTTCTCTACGCAACGTTTGGCCCCTCCTACAGCTCCCAGGGAATTGGCTGACAACCATGTCCATGCAAAGAGGAACGCCTCGTCACACCAGAATGGATAGAGGGAAATCCTAAATGGGGCTCAGTTTGCAAGTGGAATATGTTTATGAAATTCAAATCACCAAGCCAATCTACATCCTCATAGATGATTGGGAAGGAAGGGTGTTGAACAAGCATCTCGTAACCGGCAAGGAATGGAGCTGAATCAACCACTGCTGGTTCATTAAAAATATGTTGGGAAATCTAGTGGAAGATATGATCAACAATCGGTTGGAGGTGCATGACATAGTTCTTGCAATCTAAGTAAAGATTATGGAAATGGATGCTCAACTCACTAGTCTGGACAACACCTTCACCTGGAATTGCATGGCGGGAAAAAATAGAAAGGATGGCCTTATGGATGATCATAGTGGATGAGCAATAGGTGGTAGGTATCAGGATGTTAGCTTAGTTTTGGAACCTTAGTTTGCTCAGGTTCCTCCATTCCCCATTCCCACCAGCATTGAACCTTTGTTCAAATGGGTGAGGGAAGAAGACGGTCCAAGTACTAAAAAACCATAGATAGCTCTAGCGACCACTTCCAATACCACCATCATTTTTCTAGAGGAAGGATGGGGATTCCCCATCCTTGAGGAAACCCCCCCCTCTTGAATCATGCATGGAACTTCTTCAAAAATGGACTACCGTTTCATGTTTTTTTGTTAAGATTATCTAGTTTGGTTATCTCTCTGTTTAATTTTGAGCAAAAACTTTGTAATTATGCTTAATACAAGTTACTTTGACTGCCTACAATTTTTTATCGATATTTTTAACAATTTTCTCAGACAAACCTCCATTTTTTAGAGGATTCGGTGGTAGTTTCACCACATAAGACCTCCTCTAGTCAGGGAAATTTTTGTATATTTTGTTCTCGTAGATTAATAGAATTTTCAAGCTTTATAAAATAAAAATAAAAATAGTACACCAGATATTTATAGTTTTAAACATGTAAGCATTAAATTAAACCAACTCATTCTTATTCCTTAAAAAAAATAAACATTATATAAGCTCTCTCCAAAACATTAAAACAAATAATAACTACAAATTTAAAGAAACAAACAATACAAGGTGTAGACCAATGTTGATACATACATGTTAAGAGAGCATGGAATCATGTTGGTTGTGCACCATAAGAATCACAACTCACACCAGGAGCATGAGACCACCCTCTCCACTACCATTGAAAACCAAATGAATGAACCAAAACCCTACCATAGTGCTTGAGGCATTCTTCTCATGCTTCTCAAGGCTCATTTATTTCATGACCTTTTCCTCCACTAGCATGCACATCCAAACCCACTTTGGTATATTTTGTGTCATGTTGTTTGAACCATCATGTAAAACACCTCAATGCCCTAACTATAAAACCATCCATCATCACACTTTTTCAAATTATAGCCATAGTTTCAATGGAATAGATTTATGCCATAACGATAAACCCTTTAAACTATAAAATTCAAAGAATATAACATATTACATATAAGGTTTTAAAACCTTAGCATATAGTTTATACATACACACAAATCCCTTCTTACCAGAGGATTAAGGTATAGTTTAGGTTTAGGACTTTGGTCCTTTCTCTTAAAACATTTATGCATAGAAATAGTGTAGTGTAGGTATAGCTTCTTGTAGTTGTAGGTGTTTTATTGCCATGATCATAAGACTAAGTTCACCGATGAAACCACCTGCACAAGAAAATAGATACATTACTTATTTCATGAAGAACTAAGTAAACCCCATAAAAATAGGAATCCTTACATTTCTTAGTGGACCCTTAAGGGATAGAACCCGTACACTCTGTCCCTAGACATACAGAGCTAAGTCAACCTCTTTATAAATAAAACCATAAACAAATTTAAAGACACATAAACAAAAGTAAAACGTAAAACAACATAATTGTCGAAAAACATCAACAACTAATAGACAAGAAAATAAAACTTGCAAATGGGTCAAAGTAATAAAACGGTATCATGTAAAACATCATTATCAGCCAGGAAACTCATACAGGGAAAACAATCTATGAAACATAGGTTCATTTTTACAAACAAGTTTTTATTCCACGGAATATTTAAATATCTCCTTGAAGTTCAGTACTTTATTAGCGTAAGAAAAGGAAATTATTTATGAATTTTAGGGACATTACACACAGGAACATGGGAGCTTTAATTTCAAAGATCTTCAAAGATTTTATATTGATAACAAGGAAAATTTTAATATTCATTGTTTGTGAGTTGAATAAATTACTTCTTCTAAGAGAACAGTGGAAAATAAAGCCTTAGTTTTCTCTCACTATTCACAGTTTATTGATCATCGTTACCATCTTCATTCATTGCAAGATCAGGTGGTTCCAGAACAAAATTCTGAATACACTTACTGTTTTTATGATTTATATATAGAAACTAGCTATGGAGTGGGGGCATTTCTATTTCTCTTTGTAAGTCATGAATTAATAATGGATTCCACAAGATGTCTATGTTGTGGTAGATCTCTGAGGTAAGCAGGATCTCATGCATGGATGATGGTCTATTCTTTTATTCATTGCAAATTGGTAATACTCTTTCCCTCTTGAATAAGATTATTTGATGTGAACTAAGGAATGTGTAATAATATTTCCCTCTTGAAAATTTTATTATTGATTTTATTTTGGTTGAATAAATTACTTGTTCTAAGAGGAAATTAGAAAATAAAGCCTTAGTTTTCTCTCATTATTCATAGTTTATTGATCATCGTTACCATATTCAATCATTGCAGGCTCAGGTGGTTCCAAACCAAAATTATGAATACACTTATTGTATTTATGATTCATATATAGCAAATGGTTATGGTGTCGGGGAATTTATGTTTCTCTTTGTAAGTCAGGAACTGATAATGGCTACCACAAGATGTCTATGTTGTGGTATATCTCTTAGGCCAGGAGGATCTCGTGCAGGGGATATTGTTTTATTCATTGCAACCTGGTAATACTCTTTCCTTCTTGAATAATATTATTTGATATAAATTAAGGCATGTGCAATACTCTTCCCCTTTTCAAAATTTTAATATTGATTGTTTGTGAGTTGAATAAATTACTTGTTCTAAGATGATAGTGGAAAATAAAGCCTTAGTTTTTTCTCTCTATTCATAGTTTATTGATCGTCGTTACCATCTTCATTCATTGCAGCCTCAAGTGGTTCTAGAAAAGAATGTTGAATACACTTACTGTGTTTATGATTCAGATATAGCAACTTTTTATGGAGCGGGGGGATTTATGTTTCTCTTTGTAATTCAGGCACTAATAATGGATGCCACAAAATGTCTATGTTGTGGTAGATTTCACAAGACAAGAGGATCTCATGCATGGGATATTCTTTTATTCATTGCAACCTAGAAATACTCTTTCCCTCTTGAATAAGATGATTTTATGTCAATAAAGACATGTGTGAATCTCTTCCATCACTATTGTTGCAGTAAACAAGGCTTTCTTTTTCTTTAACTTGCACAATATGTAACCCATGGATCTATTCCCACTGGGTTTTTGGGGTTTGAATATAGTGTTTTTTTTAAACCATGGGAGAAAGAACCTCCAACATCATGCAAGCTAGATATATTAGTAACTCGTGACATATCAGGGGTTAAGATGTCCCAAAGCGCATAAGGCTGAGCCTCTATCCTAGGGGTTTCCTACTCTTTGATCATCATCACAACAGGCCAATGAGAAACCTTACCCCCCACCAGTTTTGAACCTATGACCTTGATGGATATAACACAAGTTCTTAGCCATTAGGTCCACTCATGTTATCTAAACCTAGTTTGTTAATATGGACGATAATTCTCCATATCTCAACCATTATACCATGGCCTCACGGACTAAAAAATACATCCTTAAACCTCCCTACAATTGTGTTCTCAAAATGTTGTAACAAATTCCAAGAATAATATCAATAAGATTAACATTCATATTTTTCTTGTAGCTTGGCATTCATCATTGCAGAGGCTTTCTTTGTTTGTGGTGCAGCAAGAAACACCTACCATATGAAATACAATGGCTTTTACCAATCAACCAATGTGTCCAATTTGTTAATGTTGTGCATTTTTATTAACATTGTATTCATATTCTTTTCATCAATTCACTTAATTCTTTCAAGTGGCATGCTTCTAATATTGAAACTTAATCATAAACATTCACTATATGGTATAATATAATGTTATTCTATTTATAGTATCATATTCAAGAATGTTGTGATGAGCTACCTCATGGAATATCCATGATAGTTTGCAAATCATATTTGGTATCATTACCATTTTGTTTTCAATTCCCGTTGAATAGTTGCATGATCCAAAAATCAATACAAGGAAGCTAGGAAAATAACCTTCAGCCACAAATATAGTAGATAATAATGAAAACATTCCAAAATATGAATTAGTTAAATGATATGTGAGACGAGAAGAAAAAATCACTAGCATCACTGGGGGTATGACAATGTTAATGCTATCGCTGTAGGGAAAATTCAAGCTCTTTGAGAAGTGGTTTATCTCTAAAGGATATTCTGGCTATCATGATAGTACTTGTTATAACTTTATTTAGTCGTCCTTAACCTTATATCCTCACCTTTAATGAACTTAATGATTTCTAGTCTCTTAGTGCCTCTTTTGGACAACCCGTCATTGAGATTGTGCCCTTGTGTGTGGAAACCCATGGGCACCCATGTCTTTCTTTGAAGCAACCCATAGACAATCTCAAAGTGAACCAAAAATTATACAAAAGGTACAAAATGTTGGTTTTGAGTGATTCACTAGAGGTGTACACTTGTATGTATTTGATTTTGATCTTAACCACATGAATTGATCTCTCTACATATAAATAGAAGATTCATAGATGGTAAGGATTAGCTTGGTTAGCCCTTGATATACAAGGAGAACACTTTGCTACCAATACCTTTTCTTTAAGAGAAACCCTATACATTTCTCTACAATTTTAATCTAAATAGATTAAGGTAATTTAGGTCCACCTTTGTAGGATCCCTCATGGTATGGTGATCTAAATCCTTGAATTAAGTGCGAGTTTCAATAAGGTAAAGATAGGAGGAACCCAAGCTTGAGTGAGGAGGTCACAATAATCATGACCATGTATTCAATATTTTTGTAAACTTCCAAGTTTCCTAATATAGATCTCTCTTTTCCAACCATAAATATTTGTAAATTGGTATTTAATTGCCAATGCATATTGTTCATTAGATATAATTGGAAAAATTATTTCCTCTTTATGATAGGTTAACTATATTTCAGTATATCTTCTGTAGATCTGGAAGTCGGATACTCTGTACTGGCATGTTAAAGCACCCGGCAGCTGTTTTGCCGGCACTTTTAATCTATCCTCTGTTTTAGTTTAAAAAAACTATATTTCAGTATATCTTTATGATTATTGTCAAAAGAAAGAGTAAACATATATTGAGTTTTACCAGGTGTAGGCGTTCATAGAATCCAAGTGGCGAGGGTTCAAGCTACCATTTGATACTCATAGACAAGAAACAACCGAGGACCAAGAGGTATTATGTTTTTATTTCGTCATTATTTTTAATTTTCATTAATCTAATTTAAGATAAAATAAATTAGTATATCTTGTTCTATCAAGAATAATCAACCCCTTGTTGGGGATAAATCAATTATTTGTAAGTAATTTTCCTATAACACCCAATAAATAAAAAATCTCAAGATAAATCCCTAATGGAAATGCTAGAAAAAGAGAGGCCAAGCTCTAGCAACACATATTCTCAACATCTATTCAAAGTGGGAATTAATCCCTATCAAGGTGAGATCATTGTTGTCAATTTGAACCACTAGTTGTGACAATCTCAAGTCTATGATTTAGTTTTCACAACCTAAGAGAAGTGCATAATATGTGACTAACTCGACTTATCCTAGAGGGACACGCCCAAATTTGGTGGAAAAGCTACACATATATACTTAAATTCAAGGGTCCAATAGTCCTCATTTGATGCTTGATTTAACTCTTTTTTGTAGCTTGAATTAAGATTGGTTTTACTCGATTTCCATTGATTCACAGTTTCAGAAAATATGATTTTATTACCTTTTAGTTGGACGAATTAATTGTCTTCACTTTTTCAATTATTTTATTCTAATTGTATATTTTATTTGTAAATACTTATTGTTATTCAAAAAAATAAATGAGCTCTAAATATCTAACCGAAGAGAAAAATGGTCTATGCATTAGGTTCCTATGCATTGATCGTAGGAATCCTATTGACATGAGACCAACATTCATCTAATGCAATAATCAATTGACATAATTACAATGCATAATTGTATTAGCTTCCATGACCTCAATTGGCTAGTGGAGGCCAATATCAAGCATAACGTCTAATTCTATTAGTTTATAGATTTGTCAAGATTTAGGTCCCCACATGTCTAATGGACCACTAAGGGACGAGATAACAAGTGGAGTCCCCACTTGCCCTGAATCTAGTCAGTGCAGTTGTGTTGCACTCACACCTTCTAGTTGTTTCTAGTGAGTTTACATGTTTTGTTGTTGATGATGTGATTCATGTTATTTGACTAATTTTGTCATTCCTCTATTTTTACAATATTTTATAAATGAGTGGAAGCTTCTCTAGCTTTTACAATTTTTTTATAATGAAGTGAAATATTCACCAAGATTTTACAACATTATATAATAAAATGAAAGATTCTCCATAATTTTACAACATTATATAATAAAAAGAAAGATTTGCCAATATATATATATATATATATATATATATATTATTGATAAAATTTCCTTCAAATTTTCCTATATATCAGAGAGATTCAACCATTTTGTATACATATAAATCTAGGGGGGTTCTTAAATTCATCCTTGATGCTAAACTCACACTGCAAATACAAGATTTTAAGAAAGGAAACTAAGTGCAGGAGGAACTTTGGTGTACCATATATATAACCGAAGGCCATCATAAATACTCATGTTTAGCATTCTTGAATGATCCTACATCATGAGCGTCAAACCCTATGAATTCACAAGGAATGCTATGGAGTAGAATTTGTGAGACTAGAGGTCATTAGTCAAAGGAATTCTTGTATCTATAGAAATTAGTAAGTTCACTTGCCATCTTGCATTGTAGTTTATGTCAATCTGTGGGTCTCTTATCTTTTATTTTCTGGTCTCCTCTTCTTGACTCTACTACTGATCTGCACACATCCTAGATCAACTTAGTCTCTGCTATAGTTATGCGCTCTCAACTACAGATTCTCGACTCAATGCACTTAGAAAAACTAACATACAACAAGAACTAGAAGCTAACATAGACTCAAGAGTGTCCAAGCCTCAAAGAGTGTAACCCGCATACAGCTTGGGTTTCTCCTTTTTTAGACTCTTTACATGTCTCTCTCTCAACCAACTTTCTAGACTTAGAAAACAAGATATCTTTCCTATTATAGTGACACATGAAAATAGGCACTAACAACCTAACTTTCAAAGATACCTTCATATGTGTGACTTCTGCCAGTTAACGAAAACCTCATACCCATGATCTTTTGAACATCACGCCTTCTAACTGTTTCATTGTTTCACACCTTCTAACATAGCTCCACTATGTGGCATTCTTTCTCTATTATGTCATTTCCTACTATCATGGATTTTCTTTCATTCCAGATTCTTCTTTTGTTGCGATTACTCTTTTGTCGCAACTTCTCTTCTTCTTCAACTGCTTCTTTCCTTAATCCCTTTCCTCTGTATATGCCTCTGTCACACCTCATTTCCTTATTTTCCTTCATTTTCTCTTCCTTCCTTCCTTTTGTTGCTGCCTCTTAGGAGTCTTGAATTTTCCAGCAGCAATTGCCAAAGAATCTGCCACTGTATTATCATATCTAGGAATCACTTTGACACCATATTCTGTGAATAAATTCCCAAACATATCCCATACTTCATTCCTATAACCTCTCATTCTCGGATTCTTAGTTTGATGACTATCATTCACCTAATTTATCACAAGTTCTGAATCTCCAAAAAATTTGACTCGTTTAGCTCCCAAATCCTTCGATGCAAACAAACCCAACAACAAAGCTTCATATTTTGCTACATTATTAATACATTGAAAGGTCATCTTGTAAGAAAAATATTTAAAATCTCTAATAGGGGGAATTATATATACACATGCAACAACAACCACTTTAGCCACTGACGCATCAAAATACATAGTCCATACCCCTTTTTCCTTTTTCTTTCTTTCCAATCCTTCCTGTTTATTTATCACCTTTTTGTCCTTTTTACAGTTGCTTGGCATATCAACTTTTGAATTAAAAGGAGAAACATCATTGAAGAAAATAGATGACCCTAAGTATGTGTCAACAACATAAATATGATGAAATCCTGGATGATCTTGATTGCTAACAACATAAGTAATATTTTTTCACTATACAATCTCTTGTTTTCATTAAGAATCGGAATTGTAGCATAAGACATATCCATTTGCAAACATCCTTTCATTTTTGAAGTCCAAAATCTTGACAGTAAAACACAAAATTTGGGAGGGATATTATCCACAACAACATCCATGATGATAGTTTTAGCTGGTAATTTATTCAAGGATACTACCATGTCTTTTATCAAACCTAGACATTTCACCCTTTTGGAATCAAAAGAATAGAAATATTTATAAGGCCTTGTAATCTCTAACCCCAAAATTTCTACCACTCCTTTAGGCATCAAATTATGTGAAGCACCTAAATCTAACATATAATTACCAACACCATGTCATGCACATTTAATCTCATATAAAAAGGTGGTACTTCCTCATCATCCATATTATCAATCTTAGACCCCAACAAAATGGTAGGATTGTCATATATCACTTCCAAAATATCTGGTTGAGCCTCTCCCTGATTTCTGATCATTTTTGTTATTGTTTCCCTATACTCCTGATTCCTAAGGAGTTCATTAAATGGAATTGAAATCTTCAACTTAGAAATTTCACTTTGTAGATTAAAGATGGACGAAATTTTATCTACATCCATGGGTGTTTTTTGTTTTAACTCTTTTATTTTCTCAATTCTATTTTCAATATATTTATGTACAACAATTTCCTCTTTTTCATTTCTTTTTTTTCTGTATTTATCTTACTACTAAAAGGCTGATTTGGATTTAACCTTCCTTTCTTCATAATAACATCTCTACTACTCAGTCTGATCTTTATTTCTACATCATCTATAGCATGCATATACCCCTTTTGATAATGTTCCAACTCCTCCTCGAAATACTTATTATCATCCTCTTGTGCAAACATATTGTGTTCCTCCTTAGTCAGATAGATTTCAGAATCTAAATCACCAAAATGATGAATATGGTCTCCAATAGACTCTACACCATCATCATCAGCAACATAATTTTCATGGAAGGGGGGTCTTATTTTTTTATCTTCTTGGTTCCTTGGATTCCTCATGTCTCTTTGTCTATTCTATGGGAGTGGAGCAGGAATAGGCCTTCTAAAGTTAGGGTTTCTGATATGGGGTTCATTATGTTCTTGATTCACTAGACTAGTATCCATAGTGAACCTATCCATTAACTTTTCCATTGTTTTCAATATCATTTCAAATTTGATATCATTAGATGAAGAAGCAGAAGAGGTGGAGGGCATAATTTCTTCTCTACCTTTCCTCCTATCAACATCTACTCTTTATTTTATTTTCCCGCATGCCATCATATTGACTTCTACTTCCAATGCATTTGTAAACATAACAGGAAGGTTTATTGTTTTTGTTTCCTCAACAACAATGCAAAGTCATTATCAAAGCCTTCTATGTAATGAATTTTAGAAGAACTAGCTAAAGGCTTAGTATTAGCAGGTATTGAATTACAGACTCTCATAAACATACTAGAAAACTCATGGACTAACTCAAACCCTCCTTTTTAAAGATTATTGCACTGGGACGGGACTTCTAATGGACTCTGCTTATCATCCCATCTATCCCAGAATGCAGTTTGGAAGACTGCAAAGTTTCAAATAGACCAAGCAAGTAAATATTAATACCACTTTTTGGCTTCCCCACACAAGCTCTATGCAAACAGTCTCATCTTAACATCCTCATAATCAACTTATTCCAAATCTATAAAGTCATCAAATTTTTGAACATGATATTTTGTTGTAACATTTCCTTCTCCATCATACAATGAAATCCTCTGGGCATAATTTAAGTGAAGATCATGTAACAACACAGCCAATGCCAATGGAGCAAACCTAGCTGCAGCAATTGGTCTAGGTGGATTTGGAGTAAGTGGTAACGGTTGAAAAACTAGAGGATTCTACATAGGAGGTTGGGAAGTATGAAGCTGAAAGTTTTGGACAATAGGAATAGTTTTTCTACTTTTTTAATGGAGTTTGAAGGTTCCTCCACAAAGAATCAAGAAGATATGATTCTATCCTACTAGGGTTAATCTCAACTTTGTTTAGGTCGGATTCATATTTTGATTTTAATAGTAATCTTTCAAGACTAGTTTCCCATTCAGATTCTTGTATACTTTGAAAATATTGAGATGATGATGCACCAAACTGAGAGCAATTTATTTTTTCTTTATTTTTATTTTTAAGCATTTTTTCTGGATCTTCCACACTTTGCAAAGTTTTAGTATTAGGACTACCTCTAGTATTTGCTCTCCTGAAAGCCAGGATGTCTTTTTGTAATACTGTTTAAAATGAAGGTGAAGTCACCAAGGAAAATGTACAACCTTCTTTTGAATGTGGAAACTTCTGCTTACCCACGTAAATTTTATTTTCTTGAAACTTTGCAATCCTTGTCATTCTTCCCAGGGCTGATATGCACTTTTGTTCCCTAGCAACGACGCCAATTTGTTAACAATGGAAAATTACCAAAGGTTGTAAATTCTATTCCCGGGTAACAACAAAAACCACTTTTAAAGAAAAAAATGGCTTTTTCCTCTTCCAAGACAGATCTCTCACAAAATATTAATAAGGCCAGATATGTATAAGCAAAACAGTTTGTAATTGGTAAGATTGGTTGACACTAAACACATGACCATTGGCCTATGGAGTTAAGATATGAATATAAATAAATAGAACTTTTCCATGGAATTTTTAAACAAAGGAAAGATATCTACTTAGTCACAATCAAAATTTGATTGTCTAGTGAAAAAGGAAGAACATGAACAGACCATTAACACAGAGCATTGTAAAAATGAATTCTGTATCAACTTTAGAATAAATATTTGGTGGACATCTGAAAAGAACAGCTAGAACATAGTAAATATGAATTCTAAACTAGTTTACTCTCATTTTGTAAATGAAGGAAAAAATAATGGAAAGATAAACTGGAAAGACATTCACATGATAAGGGAAAATACAGACTGCAACATGAAATAACACATGAATCTCTCATTAAACCTTAACTTTCAGATTTGTAATTTTATTAAGGAAGTACTTTGAATACACAAGCCTCCAAAATCCCATAGGTTCCAAGCCTCGCTTCATCAAATGTATGAATAATTATACAATTACTCCTTGAGTTGAACAATAAACCTTATTGTCTAACAGTTTCAACCATTTATTACATGTGTCAAAGCATTTATCTACTACAAAATAGTTATGAGATAACAAAACTTCTAAACTAATGATTTTAAAATAACATTCTATCATAAATATGTCTTTCTCTTAAACTCCTCTATGTTGTCTTCCTTGATGTTTTCATGGCTGTAACTTGTATTTAGTTGATCCATATTGATGAACTGTTCTCCACTGTTCGGGCTTAGGAAAATCTACAACAACCATGTGTTTGTGCCAAAACTCTGAGTTCGATGTTTGTATATGAAAAATTGGGCACCTTGGCATGGAAGACTTTAAAATAAAATAATAATTTGAACTCTTCAGCCAATTTATCAAACATAACTCTTCCAGACAGAGTCTATTGCATATCTTCAAATTTGCTGTGATCTGACCTGCAATTTACCAATCTATCCTGATACTCTTTTTTAGACAATAATGGTCATTTTTCCTTTCAGAAGAAAGGAATTCCCCCGTTTACCAATGGAGTAAATAAATTTATCACTTCTTATATAAAGGATGAGAAAGTGAAGATACAACAGTTTTGAGGATGTCTTCCTCCCAATTTTCAAGAGAAGATAGAGTTTGACATGCCTAAAACTTTGGACACTACCCTACACAAAACTAGTCTTTACTATGAGCATGAACATCTAAGGAAGGAAAACATCGACAGAAGTTGAGAAATGTGTAGAACCTTCTCATATGACCACAAACCTAGTTTGAAACCACCACGTTACCGAAAACATAACAACAGTTTTCAAGCCAACAAGAACTTCAACAAGATAGGTACAAATCCAAATGTTCCTACACCAAATGCCGACAGAACAATAGCAAATGAAGGAGGCAATGTTGCCCCACTGCAAATTAAATGTTGGAAATGCCAAGGAGCCCACTATGCCAGAGATTGTACAAACAAGACTAATGAATTATTACACAATCTACAAGAAGAACCAATTGTATAGGAAAAATCTAGCACACCGAGGATTTATGTAGCTTTGGATGGCCAACAAGAAGACCATCACGCTACTATGGTCGAAATAGAAGGTAAGGTTTCAAATACTTCTATTTCAATTTTGATTAATCCCAGTGCTTTCCAAAGCTATGTATCACCTAAAATTGTTGAGACATGTAAACTAGACAAAGTTAAACATGAGAAACCATGCTTGGTACAATTAGACAGGAGTATTAAAAGAAATATTTTAGAAATAGTTAGAGAGTGTGAGGTGAAATTGAACGGCTTCCCTGCAATAATATATTTGAAGATTGTACCCTTGGGATCGTATGATGTACTTATCGACATGGACTAGTTGGAACAGTACCATGTCATGCTCGTTTTCCAACATAAGTCAATATTGCACACGGATAGCTAAGATAATCAAAAAATGATTCAAGGAATACCTAAGAAGGCTTTCGTTAGGTAGACATCTTCCTTACAAGCAAAGAAGTGCATTAGGAAAGGTTGCAAACTGTTTGCAGTAAACATCCAGGATGTAGAGGCCGAGAGAGAGCAGCACATCAAGGAATTTCCAGTTCTTGTATACTTTAAGGATGTATTTCTATAGGAAATACCTAGTTTACCACCAAAATGAGACTTAGAGTTTTCCATAGAACTGACACCAGGGTCAATACAGGCTTCAAAAATACCATACCGCATGAGAGCACCAAAATTGGTGGATCTCAAGCTACAGTTACAAGATTTTATTGAGAAGGGTTTTATCTAGCTGAGTGTGTCCCCTTGGGGAGAACCTATAATTTTTGTAAAGAAGAAGGATGGTACAATGTGAATGTGCATTGATTACCACCAAATTAACAAGATGACCATCAAGAACCATTATCAAATCCCTAGGATCGATGATTTGTTCGATCAAGTCAAAGGAGCTAAGATATTTTTAAAGATCAACCTGTAGTCCAGATACCATCAAGTATGGTTCCATGACAAAGATATACATAAAACATCCTTCCAAATGCGATATAGCCACTACACATTTGTAGTAATGCCATTTGGGTTGACCAATGCACCCTTAAATGTTATGTGCATGATGAAAAATATCTTCAGTAAATACCTGGATAAATTTGTATGGGTCTTTATAGACGACATCCTAGTTTACTCTAAGAGTAAAGAGGAACATGAGGAGCATCTCCGCATAGTACTACAAGTGTTAAGGGAACACCAGCTTTACACTAAATTTAGTAAATGTGATTTTTACAAACCAAAGATACAGTACCTAGGTCATATCATTTCCAAGAAGGGAATAGTCGTTGACCCAAAAAAGATTAAAGCCATAGAGGATTATCCTACCCCTACCTATGTCACTGACATTAGGTAATTTTTTGGGATTAGAGAGTTACTACCAAAAGTTTAGAATTAGAGAGTTAAGGGGATACATAGTGATGTGTGTGTGTGTGTGTAAGAAAGGGAGAGAGAGGAAGGGGGATGTTAGTAGTTTGGGAGGCAGGGGTGTTAGATTATTGTGTGGTTTTCTAGCTGTTGTAGAGGGGATGTAATAGGCGGTTTGGGGGGTTAGGAGCATATGTGATAATAAATCCTATGGGTTTTTGTTCATAATAACATGGACGCATTTTTATTGAAAAAAACATGCATGCATTGTTATTGACATAACATGTGTTAGAGGTAGTAAAGGGTTAGAGGTAAACATAGAGAGGGAGTGTTAAGGAGTTGTAGGTAGAGACCAATGGGGGTGTTAAGAGATTTTGGGTAAGTGGAGAAACAGGGAAATAGAGTGAGAAAATGGGTTAGTAAGTGGGAAAATAGATAGGAGGATGAGGGAGAGTTAAAGGTTGGGAGAGGAGGAAGGGGGGTTATGAAGAGTTAGGGGGGAAGGGGAGGGACTAGTATGGGTTAGGGGGAATATTGTTGGGTGGGGCGGGGGGGGGGGGAAGAGA
>LPNX010175187.1:346512-359602 GCA_001517045.1 Pseudotsuga menziesii
GAAAAATGTGTGTCTGTTATTCAACAACAACATTTTTTGTCATCGGTGAGAATTCATCGAATATTCAAATCCGTTTCAAACCTCGTTGACATTTCAACATAGTATCAAGATAATATAGGGAATTATTTCATCTGTACATCATCGAATTTGAGATGGTTCGGCTGTCTAATTTCCAACGTCTTCTTGTCGAATTTGAGACGAAGTTGTTGTCGAATATCTGACGTCTCCTTATTGAATTTGAGACAACAAATTTGTCAGATTTCTGAATTTTCCTCGTCGAATTTACGACATCTACTAGTCGAATGTATGATGGATATGACATCAATACTGCACCTATTAGTCGTTAGTTCAATTACCTCTTCATCGGATGCGATGCCATGGGAGTCGAAAATCCAAGGTTCTATAGGTGGCCTAGGCGTCAGAAATCCGACGTCCTGTAGATGCTTTTAAAGAAAAAAAAATGTTCTTCAAACCATGAGAAAATGTAGAACAAATGTGCATAAGAGTGGCAAGAGCAGGGGGTAAGCCATAGACTTTGATCTTAAAGGTGAAAACAACCAATTATATCACAAAAGTCATCAAAATTCCTATATTTTGCATTCAGACCTCCCACCTGAAAATAATATCATAATCACTATAATACCTAAAGAAAAACAAATTCAGACGAATACTTAGTCTATAAGCATAAAATTATTGAATCTCCAATTGACCTTGACAAAATCAGCGTTGCAAATTCGGTCTAGACGTCGAAATTTCATTAAAAGGTGATTTCCATGGTTGCATGACTGAACATGAGCATGTACTTAAATCCAACCAATAGTAGATTGTCTTCCATACACCCCCTGCAATTGGGAAGTTGCAAGTCAATATCTTGATCAAGAACATTCTTCTTTTGAATGGAATTCTGATGCAAATAAGTAATTGGAACTACCCTAAGACATTTTGAAGACTAAGTTGAATTCCATGTGGGCCAACTCAATTAAATCAGCTAGTTCCAAGTCCAAGTCAAGTCCAAGTTAAGTCCAAGTTAACCAGTTTTAAAAAGAAACTCAACCAATATGAGCCAAACTATTACATGTTAAAGTTTGTCCAAATTTTGAGAATGTCTTCGAAACAACCCTTGCAATTCCAACACATGTTTTAAATGTGATCACCAAGTTGGAGCACTAATACTAATGGTTTGGTTTATTCAACTTACCAAATATATTGTTCATATGTCATGCAGATTGGTAACCTCAACCAATCCAAACCGATTATCCACATGTTAGATTTCTACCTGATTTCATACTCTCTCTTCAGAAAACCTCTAGTGAGTTAACACGTGGATTACAAACACGAATACTTAGTTTACACTTTATTCAATTTGTCAAATAAAATTATAATTTTTTATCTATCATGTAGATCATTATCAATTGCATTGGTCTAGTGGCTCTACAATATAGCATACCAACCTTTGCAGTACATCTGGAGCACTTACTCCATCCCCATCAACCTAAATTACAAAATATTGTCTACTAAACAAATCTCCTACATGTCATTTTATGTAGTTGAACAATAAAAAAATTACAAATTTACCTTGAACTAACTTGTAAATCTTGCAGTATATACAATAGTGCCTAGTAGTTAACTAGCTTATACCTTGTGTAATGGTAAAAATTTAGAATTTATACACAAGAAATATTGAACCCATCTAAATAGTTATGAAATCCAATAACATCCCTTACCCAAAAAAAGAGTTGAAAATACACAACACTTCAATTGCAATAATCATTTTGATAGAAGAAGCATTTAAATAGTGGTTTCATTCTACCAAAATCAATAAGAAAAAGCATATGAACTTAAAAGATACCACTCACTACAAATTATGGCAGTAGAAGTTTCCAGACTATGAAACCATATAGGAAAGTATAAGCAAGACTGGTAAACTGGCCAGTTGCTAGTAATGTGAAAGGATAAAGAAATTAATGATTTTATCATTTTCTAACCTTGATTGTAATACATTAAAATGAAAATGGCTTGAAAGGTACAAAAATCAAATTAAGGAAATATCTAAATGGGAAATTAGATTTTAACTAGACACAATTATCCATAGAAATAAAATGGAAGGTCAAAAATGTGAAAAATCTACGACTAACATCTTCAAAATTACAAGAAATTATCTCAGTTATGGAATGCTCGTGTATCAGCAATTGTGACCTCCACCTCAACTCCAGGTTCAATAGTGATTGATGTGATCTTCTTCACCACTTCAGAAAAAATAACCAGATCAATGATTCTATTATGGACAGGTAATTCAAAACGATCCCAAGTGTTTGTACCTACATGGTAACATTAAAAAAACATAATCAATTCAAATTCAAAAAGAGAACATTGGAAAGTAGAAAATAATTTGATACTAGCTAGCTTCCAAGACCAAATGGGGATATAGTACTAGAGAATAAGGTTCCGTGCATAATGTAATTCCATAAACATAATAGAAGAGAGGTTTGATAGGGATAATAGTTTCCATAGTGAATTAATATGAAGATCCTCACAATATGACTAGTAAGGATTTCCAATGGTATATCTTAGTAAATGTGAAATATGTTGGAAACAAAAGGTGCCATTAAATGGAGTGGAAGCAGGAAAATTGTAATATAGGCTTACAATGTCGAAATTGCAACTGTTCCATAACTTACAAGATGTTCGACAAAGTGAAGAAGGTTACTATTAAAAAACCCAAATAGACAAGCAAAGCCATAATTATAAAAGGGATTATCCGTGACTTCAATCACAAATTTCAGCGACAAAAGCACTGCTCTAACCTGTCCAAAGCACTCAAACAACCTAAAAAGAGAGGCAGAAATAAAGACAGAATGATGTTGCTGGAACAACAACATCAAAACACATTCAATATTTTAAACCAGTTGATTTTTCTTGGAGATCATGCATTCTTAACAAATACTATGTAAGAAATAATCATATCTAGCAATACCTTCCAGAGAAAACAGAAGATAGGCCACAATTGTACCTTGACATGCAAAAATGCCACATTAACTATTTCATTCAACATATGCACACACGAAGATCACACAAATAACACAGACAATACAACATAGATTCTGACAGCCTAGTACAACATTGCAATAGACAACCTAGAGGCTGGCTTTCTGAAAGCATGAAATTCGAATTCTACATATAGGCCTGCTACTGTAGTTCCCAACTTCTAACCAAGAAAAAAAGTAATAGATGTTGACAGCATAAAACAGGCTATGGTTTAAGCAGATATCTCATGCCAGGAGTTCAAATTTATGCATACTAGACTAGCAGTGGTTAGGTTCCAAACTTCAAGCACAAAAAAAAAGTTATGTTTTTATTCAATTTGCAAGTGTCTTAATAAATATATTTCAACCATAATAAACATAAAAAAATCACAATGCTAGCACTTGTTATGCAGTAGGTAAGCTACTTAAAGTCCAAACACCCTCACTCAAATGGGGAATCAAAAGTACAAGTGTATTATTTTTCAAAAAGAATACAACAATAAAGTTTTGAAAGCTTGAAAGATATTCATAACCTTGAGGTAATGTTCAAGCACATTCATTATCACTAAAATTAAAGTTAACAAACCACTCTGTAGGAGATAGCTCTTAGCAAAAAGAATAAATAAAAAGAAAAAAGCTTCTCCACAAGGAGACTTTCGAGTTGTATGATTAAGTTTTAGAATAAAAGGTTAATTCTAGATAGTTTTTGAAATGACGAGCTAATTATTTCAATCACAATAGTTTTTATCAAATCATCATGCATCACCTTTCTTCACTTCAAAAGTCATTGAAAATTGGGACAATTTCAAAAAAACAGGCCTTGTTTTTAACTTTGATTTTAATTTCAACTTTCTATGGCTTACGCTACAACAATATAAGATCACAACTCATTGGTGCTCATAGCTCGATGCCTGCAATAGCTGTGAAGGGAAATATAAAGGAAATCATTCAACATACAACATAGTGATCTGGAAAACAATGCGTAGCATCAATATCAATCACAACACAACCAACAACCATTACTTTGAAATAGATAATTTCAATGAATTAGATCAAATAATAACATGGATACATAAAGAACAAAAATGCTAAAAAATGGCAGAATATGAGGTTCCATATGAAAAACGATACTTTATGTGCTGGAATATACGCTCAGAAGGAAAAATCATATAACCTTGGAAGCAATAACTTGAAAACACTAGTACTCAATGGTAGACTTTTCAAATGAAGGGGTAATTATATCAATCACAACAAATTTAATCCAACCGTCATGTACCAAAATCCCACCCTCAAAAACTCATTGAATTTGGTACATTTCAAGAATTCGCATTGGTTTTTAACCCATATTTTAATTTCATCTTACTATGGCTTAGGTTGTAGCAGGTATTTGTTAGATTCTCATATTTTAGTATGATTTGACTAGTATCTTAAAAAATTATAAACAGGGGATTAAAACCACAATGCAATTTCAACACCTATTCCAGGCACCTAGTGTCATCATGATCTCTTGCATCAAATGTCAAATAACTTGTTATTGCAACTCATCATTAGCTACTCATGAGTAGAATTTACTTAAAAAGGCACACCTAAAAAATTATGCATCCACGTTTGAGTTCTTTGATAATTTGGTTATAGAGATATGGCAAGTTGATGTCTTTGTAGATGGCCCAGTTCAACTCTTAGTTACCTACTGTACACATGTTATGTTTCTCGTTTTGATAAAGGTTGTACACATGCATAGACGCACTAGAAATATTGTTAGACATGTTTTCAATGTGTTGAAATATTGTAACTTCGAAGAATATTCTATATGTATATTTTTTTGGTCCCCGATGGTCCTACCAGGAGAACCACTTGTATTACATTGTATCCCGATGCTCCTAATCAGAAGAACTAATAAGAGTCATGAGGTAGTCCCCTCTAATTGTAAAGGTGGGTCATCAGCACCCTAGTCTGGTTACTTGAGCCTACATGTGTAACTCGATCCTACATGATTTAACTCCAGCCTACATGTCAAATGAGTTAACTTAAGTGAACGGATGAATATAAATAGAGGTGTAGTGCTCCTCATTTGGGACGCACACTCTCACTTGTGTAGCGCATAAGTGGAGAAGAGAAGTAGCTAGAGAAGGAGGAGGATCAGGATTTGATCTCCTTTCTGGTTTTATCTTTTATCTTTTTGGGGAATCTATATTGAGGAAGCTTTTGTTGGGTTTTTCCCTTTAGGGTTTTCCCAGGATAAATATTTGTGTTCCTTTTTTATGGTTGTGCTTGTCTATCTTTCAGTGATCCTGTTTATATGCTTTTATCATGAAAATGAAATGAAATACTGATGTCTTAGCTAAGCATATTAAAATTTAACATAATGCACAATATTCATTGAAACAATTAGTGGTCCATAAACCCTCCAATGCTCAGAAATCACTCTTAAAATAACACATATGTGAGGTACTCCAAATGAAAGAACAATAAAAATGAAACCACTTGTATTAGTTAATTTTATTGAAGGCTTCACAATATTTTGGCATATCCATTGCAACACCCATCAAACAACCTAAATTCATATAATTTCTAGAAAAATGTATTCCTAGCACATTATGAATTGGGGTCAGTAAACAAAGACAGATCATCTACAGCGCAATCCACCATGCTGTTAAAAAGAATCATTTTTAACAAGGAATCCATTGAAACTGCCTAACGGTTTTTATTGCAAACTCATAAATAATATTTACAAGAAACCACTATAAACAAAATGTTAGTATCCCAGATGAAAAAAAATTGAAAACCAATGGCAATCCATCCCATACATGCTATGACACTAGATCCATGCACTTAGGATGAACATCAGATTCCATAAGAAGGCAAGGTATGCCAACCATGTTATATGCAGGATGCCAAGTCTGAGGAGACTTTGTTTCCCAATGTCCTATCTAACAGGAGATGCAAGGTTGGTTCTATTGCCTCTTCAGAGAGTCTCTAAACTCTATATCCATATTTTTCTAATATTCTAATCAACAATGCTTAGACTTGTAGTTGTTTTTTACGGAGGAAATGGGTCTTCATTCTTCCTTATTGAGGCCACCCACCTGACCAAACACCACTCAATCGATTGCATTCTTCTCCCTAATGCTACTAGAAAAAAGGGACACCATGTTATGTAAACAAGCAAGAGAACTCCAATAGGATCCCAACATGTGAGAATGAGGGGGTCCTCCTACACTCTTCTGGAAATTCCTTTGAGGGTTTGAGTTGTTGACTCAAATACTAACACAAGGATTTCCCTTCTAATAGGTAAGTCATCCACTACCAGTAAAAAACAACAAGCCATCCACTCTCTTAAGACAACACGACCACCACTTAAATAATTGTAGTCTTCTCCCCAATTCTACTAGCACAAGCCAGCCGCTCCCTTAAGACAGCAAGACACAACAAAAACCAACATTTAGGTACAATTTTCTATCACAGGTTCTTGATTACCTATATCGATTATCTACTAACTCAATTGTTACTATATCGATTAACTTATCCTGCAACATGTGCCATCTCTCAAAAGAACACAAATATGATATCACACTATACACACTTACCCTACAATTACCACTATAGATATGCAAATTTAGAATAAAACCATGAACTTAGAATGGTGTACATATTACTAGATCTGCTAAGTGAAAAGTGAGTTACCTATGTTTTTTGCATCAGACATATTCAAATCCAATGGACCCTGCTATCATTTCTTCTTGTGAGCCATTTCACACACTTAGTCCTCTTCAGAAAAAGAATGGGATGCTCTACTTGTTCATACAATCCTTTAAGCTTTCATCAATACATGATCTGGATTTCTCATCATCAATATCTGGCCTAAATTCCTCTTTCTTTGTACCTTAATCATCATACTCCTCACATATCTCTTTCATTACCTAATTAAAATGTTGAAAATATTGAAAATGTTGAAATACTTTAGAAAATTTATAGAGACATGTAAGAAACCTAGCCTTGAACCTACAAAAGTATATCTAGGAATGAAAGATGATTCCATTCCCTTACTTCCAACTTTTCCGCAAGGATTGTTTAAGTGATGAAAGGTCGACTTTGTTGGTACATTCAAACATATATATATATATAAAAGGGAGGTGTAGATATATCATTATGCTACAAATTAGTTGACAAAGTAGGTAGAATCTCAAGCAATTCCAGAAAATTTGGCTTGAAACAAGAATTGAGTAAAAATATGACAAGTAAAGGATAACTTATCTTTTGATTCTTTTAATAATAATTACTATTAACAGTAAGTATTTTTTACTTTTAACAGTAAATATGATCAACAATTACTAATTTACTAGTCTTTAACTTAAGATGATAAAATATATTCTGATTCTTTAACTTAAGATGATAAAATATGTTTTAAGTATTTAAACAATAGTAAGTAGGAAAATAAGTCATCTCTCCCAAATCTAGGCACACTTTAAGTAGTTTTGAGAATTTTGTGATAAGTTTGAATACTAGAACAACATCAATCCTATGTCCCTAGCAAATAAGCCTGTCCATAATCCGCAATTTAAAAAAAAAGGATTTTTGTCCATTTATGTTGATGAATGATTCTATGCCTATTTTTACCTCAAACAAACTTTTGAAGTAATCCCAGTTTCATTTTAGGAACAAATTTATGGTAAAGAAACAATATAGGGCTTGTTTTGCATGTTCCTAGCCATGGGGACTCCTTTGAAGCTCAAACAATGAATAACAGCCCATGCGTGTTGAAGAGGTACCTTTCAACTCCATCATCCTTCATGATGAAGTTCTTGAAGAAGGCATCAAACAAGATCAATATGAAGAGCATGTGCAAGGGGCCCTTGAAAGTATTGGTGTTGAAAACCTAGTTGGTAAAGACACTTATTTCACTCACCATGAAGGTGAGGGTTTGGTGATTTTTTCTTCTCAAAATTTTGAAATTGTTGAAAAGTCTTTTAATGATTTGATAGAATAAATGATGGGGTCAAACCCTTATATGATCATATGATAGATGATATTTTTTATATTATGGATGATATTTTCCTAGAAGTAAAGCATGCTTGTAATGAATATTCTTGGAGATATTTTGGAGATCCTATTTATGATACTTATAGTGTTGAAAGTGATGAATATTTCAACCATATCAACATGCTAGTACTACAGATTTGGAGTAGCATGAGAGGATTTTTATGTAGATTTGGGGAAGCCTTTTGTGCCCTCTTTTAGGAAATACTTTGCCGATCATTTCCATCCCTCTTCTTTAGAACAGCAGTGTTTTCTTTCTTCAAGGGAAATTTTGGGATAGTTTTGTTTTCCCTCTTCGAGGGAAAATAAGGGGCATCATTCCCAGCCATGTTTTCCATAGAGTGATGTTGATCTTGATGATGATTTGGGGTGGCAAGAAGGTATTGTTTATGCATGTTTTGATAGGAATTTCCATCCATATCCTTCAATAATAAATGCTGGTTGTTACCTTGATTTGGGGCAGCATAAGGGTGTTATTATTATAGGTTTTTGGCAGAGCATTGTACTCCCTCTCCTAGGGTGTATTTTGAGCAATTCTTACAGAGATATTTCCAGCAATGTAATGCTTTTGTTCATGCTGATTTGCATCATTTCTTGGGGCTGTTTAGTCATGGATTTTATGCAGAGAATTTCCATCCACCAAATCAATTTAAAAATGATGAATTAATGGGAAAGAAATCAACAAATAAGTATGCTTTAGGGGCTAGAAATGGTGCATTCCAATAATAGTTAAAGGTCATAATTTTCCACCCTCTACATCTAAAAGTCTGGAATTTGCATGGAGTTTTTAAGATAATCACTCTTTTTTAGGTGTTGGAAATGACATGGTGCAGCAAGTAATATTTATCTTAGGTTTTGATAGTCATTTAAAAAAATCTACTTTTGATAAGCCTTATCCAATCTTGGATAGAGAGAGCTTGTGGAAAGACTTTTTATTCTTGGCAAGGGTTTTAGGATGTTGATGGAAATTCACATCCCTATGTTCTAATGTTTATGTTTATCCCTATTGTTATGAAGATTAAAACATGTATTCATTCCATGGTAGATGTTGTCTTGTCTTGGTCCATCACCAAACATGATGGAAGAAACCATGTGATGGATGAGATGCTAAGGTGGCTTCATCGGATATTTGACTTTACTTAGAAAGCTCTTTTTCATTTACTAGAGTAGGTAGGTAGAAGAATGAATAAGATCTTGCATGAATATTAGATTAGCTAATAAGCTTTTGGAATTAATGACTTCTTCCTTACTTGTAAATCCAGTTCTAAAAAAAATGATGATGATAGAAATTTTGGATGTGATGTGGTGTTTAGGGATGTTGAGAATCGAGATTATCCATCCTACTAGAAGGTTTTCTGGTTTTCTTGCATTGATGATCATTGCTGACAAGTCCATTTTAGAGAATCTAAGGTCCTCGTGCACTCTCATGAGATTACATCTCCTGTAGCTAGATCCAAATGATATCCCCCATTGGTGCATGGGTATCCACATGTGGTTTTTATCACATTTTCTTACATGTTGATAGATATATGGATGGACTAGTATTCATTCTTGTGGAGACCTTTTCATGTGGAGCGTTCTTTATACTTGGCACATAGATGGAATCATAACCCTTGCATATATGAAATCACCTCCCCACCCACAATTATCCTTTGAAATTTGTGATGCATATCTCTGAAAGCACTCGACCTTTCAACATTGATATCATTATTGATGGTCCAGGCATTTACATAGGAATTTCAAACATTACAAAGGTTAGCACAATGTTAATTTTTTATTAAAGAAGGCAGGTCTCTTTAGTATTCTAGGGTTTGGGTCCACCCTTGGGTTAGAGCTTTAGGGTTTAGGGTTATATTATATTTAATTTTGTGGATTACTATTAGAATAGTGGACATAGAATGCAAAACAATGGATTGAATAAAGAATTGAACTAGAAAAGGTGATGTGATGCGCTACTCCACTGCCAATTTGATTCCCTGTTTTGTTTTCAACCCCATTGCAGTGGAACCAAGATGCAAATAAAATTAAAAAAATGTAAGATAATGACTTGAAAAGCAAAAAACGAATGTTTATTCAATGAATAGAGAGATGTATTGAACCTTGATTGCTTCCATGGAAAAAATATTCCTATGAACCCGTCAAACCATTGAGTAACGTTAGGTGAGCTAGGTCTTTTCTCCCCAGATAGAGCTCATTTTCCACCAGTTCAATTTCGAGTTTACCCAGAAGCTCTGTCTCCATCATCATTGAACCTACTTGATTGAGATCCATTGAAGTCGATTGGGCTTGTTTGTAATTTTAGGGCAGAGCAAGCATAAAAAGGGGGTTTCTCATGGTTCTGATCTTGCAACTTTTCAGCTCCATACAGGGATTGGGAATCCATGAGAAGGAAAAAATGTGTGTCCTTCGATGGTTGTGACAATTGTCAACATTCCTTCCAGGTCAATATATCATTGCAAAGTATGGATGGCTCTATTATCGGGATGATTTCCTCTCCCTGCTATGTTTGTTGGTGTATATTAATCACCTTCCCTGTTGACTACTCCGACACTCCGAAGATGCATATGGTTGTTAGAGCCACAGAATATCAACTCATCGTAGGACAACTATACAAGATCAGAATAGGCAACATTCTTCGTCGATGTGTCTTAGACCATGAAAGGGTTGATATTCTTTAGGAATGTCAGAGTGGAGTTGTGGCTAGGCATGTTGGAGGTAAAGCAACTGTGTAGAAGGTTTTACAAGCAGGTGTTTCTAGCAATGCCTAGAGCTTCTTGTAGTGGCTATGAGATTGTTTCCTATGGATTGTTGAGATTTAGTTCATACACCCAACCCAATATGCCCTATGAGGGCCAAACATCTCTTGTGGAACCCGGTAACTAGGTATAGCAGCAAAACTGGTCGCGATCCACGAAATTTATAAACTAGGGATCCACAAGCTTTATATATAATTGCCAATTATTGTCAAAAATCAAATGACCATGTCTACCAGGTGTCGAAAATCCAACGGGTATTGGGCCACTATAAAAAAAAAGAAAAAAATTGCATTTTAACACAAGTAAAATCTAACCCGAAGCCCAAATTTCAGAGTGTCAGTGATTGATGTTGTTGGTTGATGCCATCAAATTTTATGTTTCGTCGATTTAGACGCTCTACATGATCTTATTTAATAAACTTGGGATAAAACGTGTGAATATACTCTCCACGATGTATGTTTTTCCCTAGAAACCTTAATTGAAAGGGTTTTGTGCGTGACCTTTTTGGGAAATTTTCAAGGGAGTAAAATATCGATTAGACTAATAAAACTATGTATTTAGAGATGAGACATGAGATAATTACATCTATAAATGAAATAAATTTTTTTAATCTAGGGGAGAATGATCATATTCTAGAGGTGGTGTGAAGAGGGCCTTCACAAATGTAGAAATTTCTTCCAAGATACTAAACATCATAAGGAATTGAAAATGAGATCCTGAAATAGAAATTAAGTTTAATCAGTTCCATTTTTATCAAGCATGATGCATACCAATCATGTCCAATAAAGCCTCAACAAAGTGGATGTAGCATTGGGTTTTTTCAATTGTGCAAAGAGGAAAAGTTGGTGTACTCCAATTAAGCAAACATATTGTTATTTTCTGGATGGTTTGATAAGATTGCAAAGTTGATGGTATTAAATATCTACTTGAATATATAGGTAAGGGAGTGTTGCAGCACTTAGTGCACACAATGTGAATAAGGTGATATGGTACTACTCAATAGGTGACAAATAAGAACTAGATTCTAGTTGCCTTAAACAAATGAAATAAGTAGGGACTGAGGCTAACATAGAAACATATAACTCCTTTGTTAAGTTTTAAGTTGTTTCTGAATATAATATTCTCATATAAGGAACTTTGGCTGTACCCACTATTTGAAAAAATAGTTTTCATTCATGTTGAATACACTTTTGAGATGATTTTACTGCTGGAAAAATCTAATAGACTTGATACAACTATCAAACTTTTTGAAGAAATGAAAAGTAAAGAATTCTTCCTGAATTCCTCAATATTTACATCTATTGTTGCCTCGTTATGTAAGGTGGAGACATCAGACATGACTATGAAGGTCTACATGGACATGAAATTAGTTTTATTTTGACTCTTTGTGAGTACATTTACTTCTCTAAATGATGGAAACTGGATATGGCATTAAATCTCTAACATGAGATAGAGGCAGGCTTCGCGCCATGTTATGGCTTTCACACCATGGTCATTAATTCATACTCAAATTCTAGGAAGTTGGATATTTTTATAATTATTTGCAAAAATGGAAAAGACAATTATATTGTTAATGGATACTATATTTGTTCTCTAGTGAAAATTCATGTTTCTCAATGACAGGTTGATCAGTCCTGGGTTTTTCGGATTGGGTAGTTGGAGAAGAAAGTGAAATTTTCAAAATCTTCCATTTTGGGACCGTTTTTATATAATGGGATGTTTTGTGAATTGTAAAATTGTTTTGTACTCTCTTGAGGAATATCAATAGACATTTTTTTTCTTTTCTATGCTCTTCTTCCCTATTATTTCTACTATTGTAGTAACAAACATGGTGATTCAACTTTCTTGTCATGTGATTCAATTTTCTTATGATTCAACTAACAAATATGAAATATGACCGAGAATCCCATCTTATTTATCTTATCATGGTGACCCCAGATCCGCTTCCAGGCCTTATACATGACTTCCTCATGTGTGCTCTTGTAGGGAAAAACTCTACAATTTTTGCATCCCTGAGCTCAGACTCGATAGTCCAAAATATGGATCTCATACGCCTCATATTTTCATAGATCTCGCCATAGTAAGAGTTATGGGTAAGGGAGAGAGAGAGGGGCAATGGGATTTATTTTGAGAAAGTAAGAGTTGGGGGGATGATGGGGGATAGTATGAGTTAGGGGGAGTATTTGGGGAAGAGAGGGAGAGAGGAGAAGGGGCGTTAGTGGCAGTGGGGGAACATAGGGATGTTAGAGTGGAGGGGGAGGGTGTTAGTGGTAT
>LPNX010175187.1:366270-454247 GCA_001517045.1 Pseudotsuga menziesii
GTGAGAGAGAGAGAGAGGAAGAGAGGTGTTAGGGGTTTGGGGAGTGGGGGCGCTAACTGAATAGAGATAGAACAATAGGGGGGTTCTTAAGAGTTAGAGGTAGCGATAAATGCTTACGAGATTGGGGTGGGGACAAACATGTGTTAGTGGTAGGGGGAGACATAGGCGTGTGTGTGTGTGAGAGAGAGAGAGAACAAATGTGGCAGTGGTGTGTCAGGGAGAGAGAGGAGTGGGGTTAGAGTTAGGGAGAGGATGAGAGGGAGTTAGTAAGATTTAGGGGGAAGAGGGGGGTGGGGGGGGGAAATAAAATAATAAAAATATTGTTATAATTTGAAAAGTAATCAAATGTGAAGTTATAGGATTTCACAATGCACACACATTATAGCCTTACAAAATGCATGCGCGTTTCCCATAAATATAATGTGCACACATTTATCTTTGGTGGGAAAAAAAATCAATTTAAACAAAATGCAAGCGTGTTTAGTGCCACTATGGCCGAGCCTCCATCGATGTTGGTGTGGCATTCTTATGCCCATTTGTCTGCTTTGGAATTTTCTTTGGAGTAATCATTCATATGCCTTGGAGTATGATAAACCATGGCTAATTGATCATTGCATCCAAATTTTCAATATGCTCGTGTTTAGCCATTGGTTACAGCAGGCTGCACACCTCCAGTTTTTATGAAATTTTAGAAACATATATGTTTTTTTGGTAGATTCCAAATATGTAATTTTCAACAAGAATTTGTTATTTTTTCTATTTTTTTCTTAGTTATCTTGTGTCATCGCTCCTCAACTCAAAAAACACATTGTTAGTGTTTTTGCCATAAATCTTCCATTCTCAACCATTTTCATAAAAACTTGTATGGTGCACTAAAGAATAGTGACCTCTACTTGCTATAAAAAATATGTTTCCAAACAATTGCATTAAGACATTCATACATTCCACCCACAATTGACATATTGTTTTCGAGGTTTGATGACTTAGATAATTAAAAAATATATTATTTTATTTTTGGAAAAATTGTCATGCACTAGTATTATCTGTTCTCTATATGTCTACCAGTTTTCATAAGTTGATTCCATAATTTAGGCACTCAAAGGTTGCACCAACAAATTCATATACCTCATAATTTGTCCCAAAAATAAAAAGTGTCTGTTAAAAGAGATCTAACTTTATATAGTTAAGAACACTTTGAATAGAATATATATATATATATATATATTGGTAAACATCATTCAATTTCCTACATTTCATTTTTCTTACTCAGTGCACGATTCATTGTGTAAGTGTCTCAAAATATCCATGGAATTTGATGGGTACTTGTTTTTTAGTTTTCTATTGCATCTAACATGTCAAAAGAGACCCTCATTAGATTACACACACCCATGTGTGAAAAAAAAAATGAGAAGGTCCTTGCAGTAATTAAGGTGCAATAAGAACATATGGAGTGTAACATTGAGAATCGAAGTGATGTTGACATGGATAGAACTTGAAGGGTTTTTGAAATTTGACTAGAAAATTTTCAATTATGTTATTTTTTTATATATAAATATATTAGTGTGTGGAATAGGGGAATGTTTGTTTATTATCTCTTTGAATTACTTTCAACTTTTGTAGACTCCTAAACAAGGATCAAACTAAAAACAAGAATATGTAGTTCTCTGGATCCCACCTTTCTATGCAAATGAACAAATGATAAAAACTATGAGGTAATGGGAGACTAAACAATGGTCATCAACTAAGAAAACAAGGAAATTAGGGTGGAAATTATGTTCTTGAAACACGTTCTTGAAAATATTACTTCTTTGCTTCAAAGCTTAGAGTGGGTGTCCTTCACCATATTGTTATAGAACTCAATAAACATGTATATGATCTCTCCAACAAATAGATCCTTATCCAAGTAGGGTATTCTTCCATCTATGAATACAAGAAGATATGGAATTTAATTTATAATAATAAAAAAAATTGTACAGATCATATATATGCATCATTTTGGTCTATTTGCAAGGATATAATTTTTTAGTTCCATTTGGAAGACTATAACGCTACAGAATGTTGATGTATTTGTAACTTCAAAAGATATTTTGATTTATATTATCATTGTATTTTATTGTACCCCCATTGGGGATGTGCTTACCCCCTTACGGAATGTATTAATTGTGTCTAGACCTTCAGGTACAACCTCCATTGTAAGTCAGGCCAATAGTCCCCAGTGTAACATCATGTAATGTGTATTTGATCCTCTCTGGGAGAATTCGGCCCTGTTAGGGAAGACCAGTGAGCCCCAGTATTATGTTTGGTCAGTGACCTAAGGTATAAATAGGGACGCTCTCTCCCTCATTTATACACACCTCACACTTTCAAGTTTGCAAGAGAGAGAGAAATAGATAATGGGAGGGGAGACATATAGTTGTTGAATACTTCTTATTATTGCCTTTGATCATCTTATTATTCTGAAGAAGTTTGGAAGGTTTTCTCCTTTATGGTTTCCCTAGTGAAAATATTTGTGTCTTGTGTATCTCTTATATCTTATGCATTTAGTTGTACTTGTTATTCTTTTAGACAAAGATCATAATCAAGATAATAATATCTATAGAAACTAACATGGTATTAGAGCCTTTCTAAAAGAAGGGACTGTGCAACTGTAGAAACTAGGGATTCCTAGTTCAAGGTGTTCTCTCCACTGATCATCAATAAAAGAGGGCTAGGATAACTCTCCTCAGTAGGGAACATATTTTGGTTGAAGTAGTGTCTGAATTGAAGAATTTTCATTTTTGACCCTGTCACTAGTGCCATGATGAACTGAGGAATCAAGTTTTGGAGGTTTCCCACCTAAATTTTTAGAAAGTAAACTAGTTAATAAAATCACCTCAAGGAGGCGCATATTTATGTCCAAATAGAATTCCCAAACTCCAAGTTTGGAAAATTAGGGTTTCTCTAACAAACCCTGGGTCAGCTAGCTCTGGAACTAGGTCGAAAAAATCAAATCGATAAGATCTAAATATTTTATATTTCCATTTGAGTTTCTCTTTTGAAAATATGAATCATCATACTAATCTTTAGGACAAGCTTGGAGGGGATGATAAATTATGAGCATGGAAGTACACAATCTCCCTGATCCTTGAAGAGAATGACTTGGATCAGTACATGAATAGAGAAGTTCCATAACCAAAGGGAGAGTAGGCTAAGGATGATCATAAGAGAATAATGGTTAAAGCTAAGAGAATTATTGTGGATACTATTAAGGATCACCTCATCCCCCACATGTATTCATTCAAGACACCACAAGAAGTGTATGGTGCTTTGACAAAGAAGCTAGAAGGAAAGAACATCACTCAGAAGATGGATTTGAGGAACCAATTGAAGAAAGTGAAGATACAAAACTCCAAGAATATACATTCTTACTTCACAAGGGTTTCTCAAATAAAATAAAAACTTGAAGTGGTTGAAGAAAATTTCAAAGAAGGAGAAATTGTAACGACTACCTTGAATGTCTCCCGAGATCATGGGACTCATTCATTCAAGGAATTTGTGCAAGAAGGAAGATGATATTTTTCAACAAACTTCAAGAAGATGCTAGAATTGTGACAATAGAAGAAAATATGGGAGAAAATGACGATCAATCTCTCACAGTTCACATGGGGAAGAAATTCAAGAAGAAGGAGAAGAAGGAGAACTTGAACTTTATTCACAACAAAAATAAGGAAAAGAAACTGAAGAAGACCAGAAGAGATACTTCAAACATTTGATGTTATACTTGTGATTAAAAGGGATACTTTGCAAGATATTTTCCCATCAGGAAAAAAGAGACACCATGCTCATGTTGCCAAAGATTATGAATGAACAGACAAAATATTCAAACTGGAGAAGGATGATTCAGATGAAGAGCATGTGCTAATATTAACACTTACTAGAAATATCTCACATGAAAGCAATGATTGGGTTATGGATAGTGGAGATTATAAAAATATGACGAGATACAAGGAATCATTCTTTAATATGTATAAACATGAATAACCTCACAAGGTATAACTTGGGGATGACTATCAATACCCAATAAAAGGGAGTGGGGAAGCTTCATACAATCTTGAATCCAGGAAATATTAAAAGATGAAGGATGTGCTATATGTTCCAGGATTAAAGAAGAATCTTCTCTCCATTTATGCACTAGACGTAAAAGGGATTAGGGTTGCTTTTCTCGATGTGCAAGTTATGATGTGTCCCAAAGGAAAGAAAATAGAGGATGAAACAGTGATTGGAGAAGAAGACAAAGGCTTGTACAAGCTGAAGGGACAACCTAAATAAGCATTGGTTCATGAGTCGATTGAACCAAGTGAACTATGGCATAGAAGGCTTGGACATGTGCACTACGGGGCACTACTGATGGCAAGAAAACCAGTCTTAGTACTACTAGAGATCTAGGAAAAGCATGATGGAATTTGAAAAGGATGTTCACAAGAAAAGAATGTGAAGAAGAAAGTTCCCACCAGTGAGAGCAATGCTAAAGGAATACTAAATATAGTACACTCGGATGTGGACCTATGTACTATGTTTCATTAAGCAGGTATCTGTACTATGTTTCCTTTATAGATGATTTCTCACGTAAGACTCGGATATATTTCTTGAAAGGAAAAAGCAAAGTTTTCAGTAAGTTCAAGGAATATAAATCCTTGGTCGATAAGCAAACAGATAGGAAGATCAACACTTCGTGGTTAGATAATGGCAGAGAGTTCACTTCAGAAGAATTCAAGGAACTCTGCATAGATTCTAGGATTAAGAGGAGTTGAGAACTTCATACAATCCTCAATAGAATGTGGTTATGGAACAAAATAACCAAACCATCATGGGGGTAGTAAAAGCTATGCTGCATGATCATGATCTTCCTACGCACCTTTGGGTGGAGGAATTAAGAACAACTGCATATGTACAAAACTATAATCCTCATCGACTACTTGACAATAAGACTCCTAAAGAGGATTTCTTAGGAGAGAAACTAGAAGTCATCCATCTACGAATATTTGGCTTCCTAGTGTACATACATATCCCAAAGGAGAAAAGGACCAAGATTGATCCTTCTAGGAGGAAGGGTATATTCATAAGACACAATGATACATCAAATCCCTATCGAATATTCTTCACAGTATTCAAGAAGATAGACATGATTTAGTAGAGATGTAACATTTGATGAAGACTCAACATACTTCAGATCCAGGAGGATGCCCATTCAAAAGGTCGAGGAACCTGAAGAGATGAGAGGCCGATATATGGAAATTGGAGAAGCAATTCCAGAGGACCATGAATATCATGACATGATAGAAAAACAAGAGCCAGTAGAGAAATTCCTTGATAAGGACTCCCACAAGAGAAAACCTGCATGGGCACAGGAGGTCATACGAGAAGCTGAAAGGTATGGTGCTCCAGAGGGAATACATAGAAAGAGAAAAAGGGAAAATCCCTATAATATCGATGTGGCTCTGCTATGTGACATCATTGACATAGAACCTTTCCCCTATTAAGAGTCTACAAAAAATAAATAATGGAAGGATGCAATGATAAAAAAATATCAGTCAATCATGAAGAATGATGTATGTGGCATTGTTCTGAGACTGAAAAAGAAGTATGTTGTGACTTCAAAGTGGATCTACAAGATAAATAATTCTATAGATGTCAGCATCAAGAAATACAAGGCAAGATTCGTAGCATAAGGATTCTCACAAAAAGAAGGAATAGACTACAAAGAGACATTTGCACCCATGGCAAGTTAGACTTCCATTAGGACCATACTTTCTTTGGCAGCAGTTATGAAATGGAAAATAAACTAGATGGATGTAAAGAAAACTTTCTTGAATGGTTTAGTCGAGGAGGAAGTGTACGTGGAAAACCCACTAGTATTTGAGACACATGATAGGAAGACCCGTGTGTGTAAATTGAATAAGGCCTTGTATGGATTAAAATAAGCACCGAGGACATGGTATGCCATGATGGATAACTTCCTGATGAGATTTGGATTTACCAAGAGTAAAGCGGATTCCAACCTCTACTTCAAGGTGGATCGTGGAAAACCAGTGATACTCTTGTTATATGTCGATGACTTGTTTCTAACAGGCGAAGAGGAACTCATTACATATGCAAAGAGGAGACTTGCTACAGAGTTCAAGATGAAATACCTAGGTATAATGCACTACTTCTTCAGAATGGAGGTGTGGGAGAGTGTAGATGGGATCTTCCTTTGTCAAGGAAAATATGTAGTGGATATTCTGAAGATATTTAGAATGATGGAATGTAAGGAAATGGCCACACCTATGGAATCTAACCTAAAGTTTCTGACTGATGCTTCATCTGATTTGGTTGATCCCATGATGTATCATCATATGAGTGTCTCATTTATGTGTCTAGCAAATACAATACTAGACATATGATTTGTGGTGAACACCATGAGCCAGATCCTGATAGATACGAGACATGTTCAACTGATAGCTTCAAAGCATATATTGAGGTACCTAAAAGGTATAGTGGATTATGGGCTCAAATATGATGTTAATTAGAATATTAACCTGCATGGTTATGTTGATTCATATTGGGTAGGTAGCACCACTGACAGGAAGAGAACCTTAGGTTGTTGCTTCAGTTTGGGATCTGGCATGATCTCCTTGTTCAACAAGAAGAAATCATGTGTAGCATTGAGTACAGCCGAGGAAGAGTCTGTTGATTCTCCCTAGGATAGTTGTGAGGAAGTGTGGCTTCGAAAGCTACTGTCTGACTTGTTTGATCTCCAGTTGGATGCGACTTGTATATTCTGCGACAATCCGAGGTCCGTGAAGCTATCAAAAATCCTTTGTTCCATACCAAGTCGAAGCACATCGAGATCAAGTTCCACTATATCAGGGACATGGTACAGAGAGGAGTAATGAAGCTCTAGCACATGGCAACTAATAAGCATATAGCTGATGGTTTGACCAAGCCTCTTGTGAGAGTGATGTTTGAGTAATTCAGAGAAATACTTGGTGTGATTCAAATCAAGATCCCTCAAAAGAGGGAGTGATGTGTTCTAGCATAACTAGAGAGACTGGTTGTCTAAGCATAAAATCTTGGAAAAGCTTGTAGGTTTCTCAAACGTAATCAACCGTGTAGGTGTTTAGTCCTGGTGAAGCTCGTAGGTTATCCTTGGATGTAATCAGTCCTAATATGTTATTGAAGCATAATATCTCACATGGCAAGTGAGACAGGTTGTTCGAGCGAGAAAAATCCTAGTGCATCAGGATGCTCAGATGTAATCAGTCCTATAGGTTGTCCTTAGACGTAATCAGTCATGGTGAAGCTCACAGGTTATCCTTAGACATAATCAGTCCTGAGACGGGTTATCCAAATGTTAAAATGAGACCTGGCATGGTACGCAGGTTATTCAGACATAATACACCCCATGGGTTGTCTGGGTGTAAAAATGAGACTTGACATGGTACGCAAGTTACTGGGATGTAATATGCCTTAAAGTTTACTTGAACGAAAAGTATCCTAAACACAGGTTGTTCAGATGTAATCCCTTGAGGTTGACCTAGAACGTAAAAGGTCTTGATGCATTAGGTTGTTGGGTCGTAATCATACCTTACATGTATATCCATATATGTCTGTTCCCATGTTGAGATGATAAGGTCACGAAGCATGAGAGGTGCACCTAGGTGCTTCTCTAATAGAACATAGGTCAACCATGGATGCTTTCTGTGTTTTTTTTATTTTTTTATGTAGGACAAAAGAGATGATCTGGATATGACGAGAAGAAGGTAGAAGACGCAGTTTATTGTTGTGGCAATGTAAACAAGGTACTGGAAAATTCCTACATGATGGCTTGCTTGAGATGTGATTAAGACCTAATAGAGGACTAGGCCTACATCTAGCATGAAAAAAGGGTTGTCTCTATAGAAACTTTTGATAACAGATAGTATGGTACGATGATCAAATAATAAGATAATGATGGTAGTAACTATGATGACAACTCTATGAGTCTTTGATGATGACTCTGTGATGAAGAATTGACCAGATGTGTTGATCACTGTGAAGAGAGAGAATACCTTCCTATTTAAGAGATAGTGTTGATGTATTTGTAACTTAGGAAGATATTATGATGTATATTATCATTGTATGTTGTTGTACCTCCATTGGGGATGTGTTTAAGCCCTTGCAGGTTTCCTTAATTATTTCTAGACCTTGAGGTACAACCTTCATTGTAAGTTAGGGAAATAATCCCCAATGTATCATCATGTAATATGTATTTGGAGCCTCTTTGGGAGAAGTTGACCTTGTTAGGGAAGAAAAGTGGGCCCCAGCCTTATGTTTGATTAGTGACTTAAAAGGTATAAATAGGGAGGCTCTCTCCCTCATTTATACAGACCTCACACTCTTAAGTTCACATGAGAGAGAGAGAGAGAGAAAGGGAGGAGATACATATAACTTCTGAATACTTCTTATTACTTATTTTGATCATCTTACTATTATGAAGAATTTTGCGAGGTTTTCTCCTTTATGGTTTCTCCAATGAAAATATATGTGTCTTGTGTATCTCTTATATCTTATGCATCTAATTTTACTTGTTATTATTTCAGACAAAAATCCTAATAAAGCTAATAAGATCTAGAAAAACCAACACACATGATCAGTTTTGTGTATAAATAGCCTTGTGTATAAAAGGAACCTGTGTAGTGTAGCCAAATTTTTATGGTTGGGATCATTATTTTGAATTCTTTGTAAGATCTTAATTTAGTGAGGGATGGAAGAGAAATTTATAAGAAGTTTATTTCAAAGAAAATAAAGTTCTATTTCTAACTAGATTGGTTTTGGGAAATTTGTGTATAGATATTCCACAACAATATTGAATAAGTTGTTGTACTTGCAATTAAGGTTGCAATTTTTTTCTCCTTCAATTCACTAATTGATTGGAGAAGGAGTTCTTGTTGATCATCAACGGATTTTCTTGGAATTTTGATTCCTCCCTAACAAAATTGCTTCACCATTCAAGTTCAACTCAGCCTCGTTAACGCATGACTCCTACATTCAGTTGGTCAATACTATGTGGTCCCCTATCTCCTAGGGAATCCCTGCATCAACTTCTAAAAAAATTTCCAATAGCCTAAAACAGGTCAAGAAGGTTTTCAGAGAACGGGAAAAACAACCTCGAATCCTCCTTGAGGTGGACCTTTTTCAAATAGAAAAGGAATTGTCTATTATCACAGTTGAGAATACTCAAGGTTTCATCTCTCTGGCATAAAAAGAGAACTTTATGGATTTGGAATCCAGGAAGAAGCGAATTCTAGTCCAAAAGGAACAAACTATCAGACTCAAGAGCAGAGCCACATGGCTACTACAAAGAGATGGAAATACCAATTATTTTCATAATTTGTACCTCCCAAGTTTTGCCAAATATATTGTTTCCAAGTGTGCTTGGAACGTAGTCAGTGGCTCTAGGTTGTGGAATCACATCATCCACTTCAAGTATTTGGTGCCACTTTCTATCACTGAATGAATTTGGGTCCTTGGTAAATATTCGCATCACTCCTCAATCATATGGAGGGAGATAATAAACTCCTTTGAGATCATTGGTCGATGGCTGTCCTAGAGGACAGGAAATGATAGGTCGGTTAGAATTGGATAGGACCCTTGGGTTGGTGCCAATGATTTTATTCAGCAATTAAATGTTCATGTCTATACTCACAGCATATTTTTAAACTAAATTCCCCTCCTCTCTCCTAACAATGCTAGTTTTCAAGAGCGGATCTTGAACTTTCAGCTAAAGACTCTAACCTTTCGGAGAAATATAAACAACACTTGCAGTTCAGCATTGTCCATATGACAAACAAACCAAATTTACTGCTTTGGACCAAAATGCAAATGGTGGGTCTTATTATCCTAACCTGGGGTATTTGGCTCTGAGAGAGTTGGAGGATCTCCCCAACTTGATTGGTGGTGCCACGGTATATGGAAACTCTCATGTCCACTCAAAAGTAAACTTTTCTTCAAGCTTGCATTAGATGGTAAAATCCCAGTATGGGAAACCTTGATCCACAGGTTTTTATCAGGACCCAGCAGATGTCCACTTTGTGAACTCAAGTCTGAATCTATTGCTCACCTATTCATCACTTGTTCATACAAACAGGAGGTATGGATTTCCCTATCACTCTATGTTGATATCCCTTTTATTTGGAGCTATGCTGATCTTAATCTGTTATGGAAGTATTGGACTAGTGGCTTTTTCTTCTCTGCATATGCTGCTCTCCAAATCATTGTTGTATGGGGAATCTGGTTATCCCGAAACTTGAAGTTTTTTGAAAACATCCTTATTCCAGCTCAAGTATATGTAGGTCATTTCTTTGGTATATTCAAGGCTTTTCCTTTGTAGGTTTCTTCCAAAGATGTATGTGTCATCACTCTGGATATCTCCTTTCTATGACTATTCATAGATGGTGCCTCCTAAGGAAGGCCTAAAGTTGGAGGTGCTAGGGGTATTATTCACCTCTCCAATACTTCTTCCATCCACTTTGCGGATGGACTGGGGGATGTCTCTAATAACCAAGCGGAATTTGTTGCTGTCACAATCCTTTTGTGTCTTACTCTCTCACTTGGATTGGACAGACTACAGGTTCATGGGGACTCTCTACTGGTTATGGCATGCCTCAATGATTTAAATCCTATGAAATATATCTTTATTGTCCCTCTCTACGAGGACATAGACAGAGTTAGAATCCTTTTTAATTTTCTCTCTTTCCAGCACATCTACAGATGTTTTATCCAAGAAAGGTCTTCTCTTGGTGACTAGTTTCATTGAAAAATGGGAGTTGAAAGATGGTCATATGGCCTCTCTAGGAATCTGTCGTTTCTACTTTACCTTCCTATGCGCTGGCTACATACAAAGATCTTCTAATAGACTTACAGGTGCTTTTTGACAAGTTTAGTGATAATTTTGGTTAGATATAGTGATCCTTTGGTAGTTGTTATGCTCCGACTGATGTATAAGACACAGTTTTGATGTATATGAAACTAGTGATCCAATGAACAATATGTTTTTTATAATATAAAGCTATGATATTTTTTTGAGGAAAAAGGTTGAAATTTTTTAAAAATAATGTCTCATAGATAATCAATATCAAAGAGTCAAACTCAAAAGGTTGTATGGAAATTTTTTGAATGTAAATCAACAAAAGGTTATTTATTTTTTGTAGATGAAATCATAATATTACAATGGAAGACATTGTTAAATATATCCACATTGAGGATATTCAACAAAATAATTGGAAACATGCCATGATGACAATTATTGCATTGGTAGCACGATGTTTAATATGTTAAAAAATGGAGAATCAACTAACCATTTAACTATACATTGTTCAAGTTCAATTAAGATTTGAGAGAGAACAATCAAATTGAGATCTTTGCAATCGTTCAATAGATCTTAAATTTTAAATTGACATTTATTACAATTAAGAATCATACTTATGAAATTGTAACTCTCATCTTTGTAATTGAAAACCTATATGTCTAAAATATAAAATATAAAATAAAACATATTTTTGAATAAAAAATCATGCTTTTCAAATAAAAATGCACTTTTCAAAATGAAAATCGCAATTTTCTAGCCAAAATTTGCACTTTGGTGATTAAAATTTGACTTATGGAGTTAAAAATAATTCAAAAACCACACTTTATGTAATAGTTATATTTCACTGATAAAATAAAATTAGAAATTTAGATATAAGCTATCAACTAATAAGTAATTTTTAAAAAAAGCACAAAGAAAGAAAAAAATTTCGTTTTTCAACTTTCCTTTTCATGATTCTTCTTTCATGTAATTCCACTGGACAAAGAAAGAAAAGGTAAGTCCTTCAATGTTTGTTGAGTTCACAACCCTTTGTCACTTTGGTATTCTGGATCTTGAACATTGGTAAATCATTAAACTATGCCCTTCCAGAGAGGACATGCTTCATTGTGCATGTGCTTCTTTGAAACAACCATTAAAGGAAAAGGCTATTAGAAAGAATTCAACCAATATGATTGTTTTAATGTAACATATCCATTGAGGAATATTGTAGTCCTACATAACCCTTGAGGAATAGTGTATTTCCATATAAAAATTTATGAACATCAAAATCCATCATAATGATTGAGTAATGTAGTAATTCCACATAAGCCAACAAATTTATACATCACAATGCATTATAACCATAATCTCCACTAAAAAATGTGCAACCAAAGTCTAGATGGTCATTTACTATTAATTAAAAATAACAACTTGTATTTCCATTTTTCCTCCACCTATGTTGATGCAACCTTTTTGAGGTATTGAAACTACAAGGCATAGAATCTATTGTGAATTCCCCATGTGGAGATCCAAGAATGTTGACTTGTAGATGACAAAGAATATGGGAACAAGAAAGGCCCCTGTTAATGATGGGAATATTTTGAAAAAGTGCACCATCAAGGTTTTGGGGGTTTCAACAAATACGTGGTATAGTCATATGATCAATGACACTTTGTTGACATACATCTTTTAATGCTATTACAGCACCATAAGACAAAGTGCATCTTGTTGTCATCCTAAGATTCTTATCTTGGGTGCCGCATGTATTTAATGGCATGCGCTTTGAGTTCTCCATTCAAAATCATGGTCTAGAAAGGAAATAACATGTGGATTTATTTAATTAAATATGCTTGATGATGTTATTCTAGCAATACTCTAAGGAAATAAACCCACTCAAAATCATCTTCATGGAAAGCTTCCACTAGTTCATATTAATAATATTTTGTCATTTAGGTTCTTCATGCTTTTATCATAGTTCTTCATGTTTTATCATTACTTTTTTTTCTTTTGCACCAACTGCTAGATCAATTTCCTTATGTGTCAAACTTAGATAACCATCCCAATATGATGTTCTAATTGAAACTCTTCCACCATAGTGCATTATAAGGCAAGGTAAACATCCTTGCATATTTCTATCAATATCTTCATCCAATATATATTTTTAGAAATGTATAAGTTGATTGCATCCCACTCTCCACTACCTGGTGAAGGGGGGAAATTAGAATTAGTGGACCAATGAAGCATTAAAAAAACATGAAGATATAAGTAAATACAATAAAATATAATATCTTTCACTTTTCTCCATCTTCCTTTCCCAATAACATGCCCTTGAAATTTCTTGGTGGAGTTCACATCCCAAAAAACAGGCACATTGATATCACCCACAACTTGGGGAAACTACTCACTAAAATATACAACTTATTGATATATGTTATACCCCTCAACCATGGATCCCTGTAAATGTGATCTTTGTCTAACAAAATCCTTAGATTCCTTCAAGTGACTCTCCACCAACCACATTGATTTTGTGTGTATGGTCCGACATATTTCAATCTCACCGACTAGGTGTTCAAGGTAGTGTTCTTGTGCATTGAAATAGCTTGGAGGTAGATACTTTCTCATTTCACACAATAGACAAGGAATTTATATCTTCCAATAATTGATATATTATTTATGGATTTATTTAGATGACAACCAACTAAGTGCAAATAAGTTAGATGTGTCAACATTAAATACATAAGGAAAGAAAATAAAATACTAAGAACTTAAATTCAATTAAAATTTGAATTTTGTTTTGTACATTCATTGTGTACTTCTCGAGATCATATATAAATTGATTTATTTTATTGTCAAATATGTTTGGGAGCACACGAGGAAGAACATACTACAAAAAGGAAGGAAACATTATCATTTAAGTTTGATAAATATTGTAAATCACATAACCTTGATAAAGGTATTCCAATTATGAGTTTTAGCCTCACCAATGCCACCTTTCTTGGTTAATATGGTATTTATTTTCAAAGCAAACCATTGGATTTATTTTTGATATAACTTATTTTACAACCTTTCTCTATTTATCTCTTCATGGACAATTGTTGATTAATGTGAGTGACTAAATCAATGAGTCAAATTTTGCATTAAATTGGCTTCCTCATTGTCACTAATGAGTTTAGTTATTTTGACTAAATCAATGAGTCAAATGTTGCATTGAATTGGCTTCCTCATTGTCACTAATGAGTTCAGTTATTTTGTCCTTGTTACCCCCTCCCATCTATAAGTTTCCTTAAGAATTCTATGGCATTCTCCTTATTGCACTGAAGAGGTGCATTCTACAACCCAGTATGGGAGAGATGCATAACTCCTTCCTTGCTCATCCTAGAGTTGACACATGTCCTTTATAAAAAATAATAAAATATTATTAAAAATAACATGTCGGCTTTTATTAAATTTAAATCATTTAGAATTGCATATATATAAAGCAATATAAATTAGATAAAATAAAACCCTAATCATTACACATTTCCTCAACACTTCCACTCTAAAAAAATGTTTACACCTTGAGATATTTGATCCTTCTCCCTGTTTGATAGATCCCCTTTACATTGAGTCCAACAAATGAGATACTTGTAGGTGCTCATAGTATGGCAATTGACTACATTGGATGGAGTATAATGTCAAACCTCATGGAAGTTGACCCAAAGAACCTTTGAGAAATATCATTAATGGAAGAAAAAATTTGTCAATCAAGATTTAAAAATTTAAAAATAATACAATTATCAGTTTTGAATGCATAAATTAAAAGCATATGCTTATCACAAATATTCTCAAATGCATGTTCCCATATTTTGAGGTGTCATTCTTTATGTTTTATTTTATTCTCTTCCTTACCTTAAAGGGACTTTATGGAGGAAATGGCTAAAGTCATTATACACATCTTTCATAAACTTGTTAATCGACTAGATATTAGATATGGTTCCCTGACCACATACTAGACATACAAAATAATCTTTTGTTTGAATCCCTACAAGTTTACGAAAATGTGTAATCCAAAGTGCATCATAAATTGTCCATATAAATATACCATGTATCATTGAAATTGTATTTGACCTACTAGTTAAGAGATATCATACATAGTGATGCTAGATAATAATTTTAAAAGTTCATCTATAAGATGCTCAATGTTGGTATGTTGCACAACATTTTGTCATTTTACTTTTTGTTAAATCGAAATATGGGAACCTCCTCACTATGAAATATGTAATCAATACTAGTATGTTCAATAAAATTTTATGATTTCACCTATACATGAATGATAATTATTGCAAGACATTATCGGGGATCATATTTGTTGGAATGAAGGGGATTGGGTATATTTGGGATGGAATTTTAAAGGACATGTGTTGTGGCTACGTGTTCTATGTTTTGGAGGGTTGAGCAAAGACACCACCACACTCTAGTGATTGATAGCCAAAAGCTAGCTAAACTTTACATCTTTGACCACACATACGCAAAGTAGGAATGGCATGATGTTATCACAAATAAGTATAATTCCATCTCAAAGCTAATTTCAAAGCTAATTAAGCCTTCCATATTTTATAAGAAGGGAAGATGTTTAAGTCTTCCATCTCGAAGATGTTTAAGTCTTCCATCTCGAAGATGTTAGTTAAGCCTTCCATCTTTGATAGATGATCAAAGATGATAAAAAGGGAAGATGTTATTTAAGCCGGGAAGATATTATTAACAATACTTTATTAATAAAAATTTATTTTAATATTACCACAATCCATCCAATCCACAGTATTAAATTTATTTATTTTAATAATACTAAAACAACCCATCCATGGCAGTACAGTATTTCATGGCCCACTCCATGGCTTAATCAATTCATGTAATTAAATTTAAAACAATTCAAAAGGTGACTAAGGACGCTGCAGCTTGTTCTCCCAGTCACGCGGTTCTCCAAATCGGTCTCTGGGTAAAATCTTGTGAAGGTGAGGAAGGAACATTGAATATGTTTGACGGAGAGTACCCAGAGAAACAGATATGACCTGTAGAAACTGAGATTTCAAATTTTGGGGCAATGGATTGTAGAAGAGCTGCATGCAAATCCAAACGATAGCTGCAGCCTGAGAATTGGGAGCCTTCCTAATGTCTAAGATTCTCCGGGCAGTAACAGCAATTTCCTCTGCGCATTTCCGGTCTCGGAAGCTGAACTGCAAGCGAGTGCAAATCCGACTAGCTTCAGCGATAACAAGATCATGACGTGGAGGGCCATTTGAAGTAGTAGTACCAAGAACTGCTGGTAGTTCTTCAACCGTCCCATTCTTCTTATCATCCTGAATCTCCTCAACAACATTAATACTGTTAGATTGTTTTTGAATAAATTTTCTTGCATGGCTGATTTCTTTTTTGGACAGACCGGTGCCCGCTGCAAATTCATCAAGAGATTTCGGTTGATCAAGCTGGCTTCCAGCGTAGTAAAGGCAACCGACTAGCAGAGCCTTATGCTTCTTTCCTCTCATTCTCGAACTAGATTGATCATTATTCTGAGAATCTATTAACTGGTCATAAATTTTCTGCGCGTATTCGGCTACATGGTTCGAGATGTTGAGAGTAGAAGCACAATCTGTAATTTGGGAGCGGGCCGATTTTAATTTGTCATCTTTGATGGAGTTCAATTGCATTCGCTGGCATCGCTTCAGCAACATGGATTCTGGGTTATTGCCGCTGAATTGGATTAGGGTTGGCGCCAGAAGCCCATTGTTTGATGGGTCGGCCTCCTCCACACGTTTAGCGCCTATATTATCCTCGAAAATTCGAACGTCTTGTGTTGTATCCACGTTGTTTTCTTCCACCACTAATCCGCATTCTGTACAGATTGAACCCTGAGAATAGTCCTCAAACATAACTGTCTCTTTTCGGCACTCCCCACAAAACCTGGTCTCCCCCGCCATGGTTAGGTTAAAAACCAGCTTTCTTTCAACTTTCTCTCTGACGGCTCTGACTGATTGCCACAGTATGCTTTTCCTTCTCGTCTTGTAGCAATAAATAAGATTTGATTTTCAATGGGCGTCGTTTTATTTCGAAATCATCGTGTCGTTCCTTGCAATATCGCTTCGCAGGGTTAGTTTAGCGGATATTTACATAGACATTAATTCTTTAACGAGATTCTAATTTACAGCCCAGTAACTGCCTTATGGCAATCAATAAGTATCTCATATTGTTGAGGTTTTAATGTAATTGTCAGTTGGATCTCAGGTTGAGGCTATTGCAACTGTGGCATTAAATCTTGTGTTAAGTTGTTGAGGCTTTAATGCAATTTGCAAGCAGGCTGTTGAATCTCAGGTTTAAATCCAACAGCTTGCTGCACAGTAACCCATTAGATTCAACAACAGTGTATTTTACGTTGAAAACAAACAAATCCAACAGCTTGCTGCACAGCAACCCATTAGATTCAACAACCGTTACATTAAAGTCTGTGCAACTTAAGGTCCAAGTTCCAACTGCCTAACTGCCTGCTACTATCCAGCCGTGGCATTATAGCATGCCAGCAAGCTGGTTAATTTTCGCCCTGAGATATACCTCTTTCATTCTGGATATTCCATAAATTGTTTATGGGTCTGAATCATAGTAACTTTCTTATAGCTCTTTCATTCCGAAAAATTAAAAACAAAAACAAAAACAATCACAATCATAATCATTCGATAAATTGTTTATTGCTCGAATCCAAGATGAACATATCCTAATTTTCATAAGATTAGCAATACCTAACAGTTCGACGAAATTGATCTTTTCAGGTCAGTCTGATACAGGAGCAAGGGCCGAACCCAACATTCCCGTAACGGCCTAACGCGCGCGAAACCTCCGAAATGATCTCGACAGTCTACGAATTCGCAGAGAGCGGCCTAAATTCCATCGCGCATCTTGAGTTTTGGATCAAAAGCTGTTAGCGGAAACGCAAATATGGGACCCCAGCGTTGGATCAGCCGAAGTAACTTCGAAAATTTTGCAGGGTCATATGTCAAAGATTTCGCCAATGTATTAGTAATGGCGTGATGAATTAACCGCATCTTAAATAGGGCTTACAAATCTTTTAATCGGCCTTTGATTTAATTGAAGTGCGGCAGAAGTCATGATTACATTTGGGAGGTTATGTTTTATGTTGTGGGTGATTTATTGTCTGAGTGAAGGTTAACCGGTGGAAGGCATAGAAGAACGAGGAGGGAAGGGGATAGAGGCTTGTTTGATTTTTAATTTTTCACCAACATCAGTTATGCAATATTACTTTCTCTTTGACTAACCTATTCTTATTGCAACCAAACTAAGTCTTTTTATTGAAGTTTTATCGTAACTACACCTTCAGATATATGGTATCAGTTATGCAATATTACTTTCTCTTTGACTAACCTATTCTTATTGCAACCAAACTAAGTCTTTTTATTGAAGTTTTATCCTAACTACACCTTAAGATATATGGTATGTTAAATGTAGAACAACCTCAACACAACCAAGTTCTCTTAATAGTGGGTACATGTAACATAACATATATCCAAGTAAAAAGACCACAATGCACATGTATAGGTGCAACATATATAGGTGACACGACAAGGTGGGTGCCTTGACTTTATTTATATGAACAATATTACATCTTGATACAAATGGGAACCTCATCAACTCCTTGTGGATTTTTTTTTATAGAATACAAATATACAAAAAAAACTATCTACAACACTTACCAATCCAACCCTTCATGTGTCCACAAGCCTAACTCTTATAGCTCTTTTCTCTTCTATAGCTCACTCAACGAGTGTCCAAGTAGTCTATCGTGCCAACCTTGGACTTAGTGTAATAAAAAATCTCCTTGTCCACCCTTTCCAATCACTCCTTCATTGAACTCTTCAATGAATGAATTTACAGAATGTAGGTGTCCACTTCATACAGTGGATGAATTCTTGTATGGCCTTCTTCTAAGCTGACTTGTAATCCACTCCACGTCCAAAGTAGATCCAACATGAAATATGCCTATTAGTTCACCAAGTATTTGATCCCTTGAGTTTGTACGTATGAGGAGTCATGCGTCCTCTTTCCCAAGGCATCCCGATTATCTTGAGACTTTGATGGCTTAACTATATTGCTTAAATAGTTTCAAAGGAATTTCTTGCCCTTCATTGTGTTGCTTGGACCATGCCAAGTGTTAGAAAATAGGACCACAGAGCAATACCAGATATACAGTTAAATCATTAAACAAGATGCAAAACACATTAAGCACATTACAGAGAGACACATATATAACGTGGTTCACCCAAACGATGGGCTACGTCGAAACAGAAATTTCCAGTCCTTTTTATTACCGTCCAGAAAGATGAAGGGATACAACTTGCAGCAATAGTGTTTCACTTCCTCTTCACGCTCTCACAATCTCTCTCCCACAATCACAGAGATTGTTTACAATTCTACAATACAATACATTACCCTACCCAGACGTATTACAATGTTTTTCTTTTATGGGGGGAAATACCATGGGAAAATACTACAGTTAACCTAATACCATGGGTCCACAAAACTGTTGGCCAACAAACATCCCAAAAAAATTTATCGTCCCCCCAAACCCCAAAGTGGGGGAAGGATTGTACGGTAAACCTGGGGTGCAAACATAGCTGAAAAATATCTATGGATCTGGAAGATAAGGCTCCAAAACCAACACCAAGCATCCATTAGTCCAACATGTTATGGCTTCCCTAATACCTAGCCATCCTTTCCTACAAACAAAGGCATTTTGTGACAAGTTAAGGCATATTTGTTGACATGTCCATGAACCAAGGAATGTTGATTGTCCAAGTCATTACATAGTCTCTATAAAAAACCCAAAACGACAATTCTCGTGTTCTTGTCATGCTAAGCCAAATCCTTTTACCAAGCCATCTGACACTTGGGAATTTCTTGCTCATATGTAAGACTTCCTAACGCATGCTTGCTCAACCTTGTAACCTCTTGTTACAACCAACTGAAGCCTACCAGTGTCCATCTCAATCAAATATTGGTGGAGGTTCCCATTGCCAACTCTAAGCTAATGACCTTATATTGAAAAACACGTGACCACCCCTTTAATACTTTCAAGGATATGGGTTACTCTATTTACACCATCTGTATGATGCTATGATGCTTAATTTGGATTTTACCATGGACTTTTTATACCATAATTTCAGGAGTGGAAGTGAGTACACATATAGTAGTCCAATAGGCAAATTATCCATTCTAAATTATGCAAGCATTCCTACCATAAATCCTTTTATACCATGACCATGAAATCTATGCATAAAGATATTTTATGACAAAGAATTAAGCAAACACATACCATAAATAATAACCATGGCATTCAAATAATTGACAAAACTTATATTTTCAGAGGAAAATAGTCCCAAGCTAGTGGTAGACAAAGGATGTTAGACCTAACCATAGGTTCTCTACCATACATGCAGTTTCTAAACTAGAAGGCACCACAGAGATGGGTCTATCAGTATACAAGCGATGAAGTTTCCCAAGTCCTCTACTCAGACTATAACTCATCATCCACAACATAGAGAATAACCATCTAGTGCTAAAGAAAATTACCTTTGTTCCAAAAACCCAAATAGAAATATCTAGTGAAAGAACCTCTTTTATAACCATCCCAACTCACTAGAACTCCTCCAACATCAGCCTACATAGTACACGGGATATGATTCCCTTCTCTTCTTAATAGCCCATTGAGTTGTCCCCATCCCCTTCTAATGGTCCAACATACGCTTCCAAAAGAGTCTTTGTCTTAGGGCTCAAGGGACCTCAATCGTAGGACATGTCTTCCCATGCACAATCTCACATGGGTCATCCGCATATGAAAGACAAAATCCCAAAATGAATGTTAGAATGAATGAGGATCTAAATCCATTCCCTCATTATATATGCATCACTTTATCTTTCCCTTTGGCACTCAAGAAGAGCCCACTTTTCCCCCCTTAACCCCCAGTTAGTATAATTAATACGGTTAAGGATAACAAATACACTCTCATAACATGTATTTAGGAAAAATTAGGAAAAAATATTTATATAAGATTTTCAAACAAGCGATAATGACTTAGATTCATAATTATATGGGGTCATATCCCCCTTTAGACCCCCTTTCTCACTTCCTTGACTTGTGGAGTCATATCTCTCCATCTCTTCTTCATCATTCTTCATATGTATGTATTAGTGAATTTTATATTAATATCATATACATCATTACAATACATTTGGTCATCCTAAACCATTATGTTTGGCTTCTATCCATTTCATGGCTACACACATTATTGTATTATGGGGTAAAATATAGAGTGTTACATTCGCCTCCCCCTTAACTTATTCTCCATCTTTAATGCATCATCAACAACATATAGATACAATGACAAAATTTAGCAGGTTTTTAGACATGTACAATATGCCTATACATTTCATCCTTAGGTCCCAAGATGCTTCCTCACATAAATTTGACACAATATTCTTGGTCCTTGAAATCTAGTATAGTTGTCGACCATCTCATCCATAATGCACCAACATTGATTATCCACTTACCTAATTTCCTTCTAAGGTTCAACATGTACACATGTATCGATATCAGTGATTAAGAAGAAATATGCATGTTATAACCATTCTTACGTAACAATCATAATATCCATATGAATTTTCCAATAAAGAAAAAGTAAGAACATATATTCATTTTATCAAATAAGTAATAAATATTTATCCAATCCTCATCTCCATATATATTTCTTTGTTTTCACAAGGTTTCCATGGGAAATAATTTATCTCACTATTCTTAACACGCCCTCTATAGTTTCCCCAATCCATAACACTCCTCCCCCATAATTTTTCACAACATGAAGAATGGGATATTTCCTTTAAATGCAGTCCCTCAATCTATCCCGATTTCTTTCTAGTGCTCCAACACAATCCAACTAGGGAATTTGCATGCTAGGACTCCAAGGACCTAATGAATTTCCCATAGCAGATTCATTCCAGTTTTCTCTTCTATGTAGTCACTCACCCTCTAGAATCAAGCATCCCCTTCTCAGATAAAATGTCCCTTAGGCAATCCATCATTTGCCAAGGACTTCTTATAAGGCTCATGCATGTCCTTGTGATGTTGTTCTTATTGGGATTTCCAACTTACAATAGCCATCATTGGTTCATACTATGTAGATTCACCATCCACCTGTCTCATAAATATAAACATACATGTATTAGGAATCATACTTTTATCTATCAACCACTCTTAAGAATCATTATTATAGCATTTAATTCCCTATAATAGGATAAATTCCACACTTAATACTTAACTTCCAGTTCTATGAGAAATAGTCCATGCTTCATTATGGTTCACTTTTACTGCCATATCCAATACATTTTTTATACAACTATTTTCTTCTGACAAAGAATTCTCATAGTTCATTCTAGATGACTACAAGTTGACTGCATTTATTTCACTACATTCACAATAATTCATGAACTGAGCCCAAAATTATGCATTACCAATAACTTTATCATTTCATCTATAGTCATATTATACATGTTTAAGTATGGAGGAACATGTATTGAATGTACATGCCCACAAATATGTATGCATAAGCACAAGATTTGCATAATCTAATCATGTGTAGCCATTGAATGTACACTGGCATTGATTCATGAATACTGTCTAATGTTCATAAACTCCAATTTTCCTTTTTTATTTACTCATAACCATCACCGACACAAACTTCTCTTTTATTCATATGAATGCACTCTAAGTTTTGCACAAACATACAATCCTAAGGATTTTAGCCTTCACCTTTCCTAATCCTACCACACTAAATGGGTATCCTTCACATAAATGCATTCAAACATTAAAGGGACACCAATTCAAGATATTTAAATATGGCTAAATGGATTCTTACGTAATTCATTTTCCAACACTTATGCAATCAACATAAATAAATCCATACATAGGAAGGATTGATTACATGTTCATTTTACCTACCTCTTTATCAACAATTTATCTTCCTTTTCCTTGGTCCTTAACATTCTATTACTCATATGCAACAATATCATCAACGTCCTATTGGAACCTATGGTCCGTTGTACCCTCATCTTGTCAGATGATTTCAATTTCGGATTTTTTAGATCCACCTTTTACGGATAGTTGTAACTAACTTAGTCTTATGGTTGTTGGGTTGGGATTCTACATGAATCTATTTATAGATGATCTTATAATTAGTCTATCATCACTTGGATCATGCTCTTGTGCCTAAGTGATAAGGTGTCTTTAAACACCACCACCATTATTCTAGGAATCTCTTTTCTTCTTCTATTGTTTCTTAATGCCTTCTTCAAGATGGTATCAAACATCCTTGATTTGTGATATGAGGCTTTGTAGAAGGAAAGATTCCTTAGTAGTTTAATCCACTTGCAAGGATAGTTGTTTTCCATCATTGCATGTTCACTTTCGAAGACTTAAACATTGAACAATGTTCTATCCACCATGTATATCGGTTGTTCAAGACTCCTTGATGTATTAAAAAATCAAATTGTGGACACTACAATATGGATGTTGTACAAATGTGAAATTCTGTCGACCTATTATTAATAATATCAACCTATTCATCCATGCAGATATTCAATGTGAAGGATAATACTATCTGTATGACAAATAAGCATAGAAGAATGAGGCGTGAAGGGGATAGAGGGTTGTTTTATTTTTATTTTTTCACCAACATCAGTTATGCAATATTACATTGTCTTTGACTAACCTATTCTTATTGCAACCAAACTAAGTCTTTTTATTCAAGTTTTATCCTAACTACACCTTAAGATATGGCATGTTAGATGTACAACCAACCTCAACATAACCAAGTTCTCTTAATAGTGGGAACATGTAATATAACAACAAGGAACATAACATGTATCCAAGTAAAGAGACCATAATTCACATGTATAAGTTACAACCAAAGGTGGGTGCCTTAACTTTATTTATATGAAGAATATTACAAGATACAACTTGGGAACCTCATCAACTCCTTGTGGATTTTTTTATAGAATACAAACATCCAAATAAAAACTATCTACAACACTTACCAATCTAACCCTTCATGTGTCCAGAAGCCTAAGTCTTATAGCTCTTTTCTCTTTTATAGTTCACTCAACCAATGTCCAAGTAGTCTATCATGCCAACCTTGGACTTAGTGTAATCACAAATCTCCTTCTTCACCCTTTCCAATCACTCTTGATTGAACTCTTGAATGAATGAATTTGCACAATACAGGTGCCCACTTCATACAGTGGATGAATTCTTGTCTCGCCTTCTTCTAAGGTGACTTGCAATCCACTCCACATTCAAAGTAGATCCAACATGGAATATGCCTATTAGTTTGTTGAGTATTTGAGCCCTTGAGTTTGTACGTCTGAGAAGTCATGCGTCCTCTTGCCCAAGGCATCCCAATTATCTTGAGATTTTGGTGGCTTAACTACATTACTTAAATAATTTCAAAGGAATTACTTGCCCTTCATTGTGTTTCTTGGACCATGCCAAGCAGCCATTAATTCAACATGTTATTCCTTCCCTAATACCTAGCATCCCTTCCTACAAACAAAGGTGATTTCCGACAAGTGAAGACATTTTTGTTGACATGCCCATGAACCAAGGAATGTCGATTGCCCAAGTCATCACATAGTCTCTATAACAAACCTAAAACGACAATTATCATGTTCTTGTCATAATAAGACAAATCGCTTTACCAAACCATCTAACACTTAGGCATTCCTTGCTCATACGTAATACTTCCTAATGGATGCTTGTTCAATCTTGTAATCTCTTGTTGCAACCAACTAAATCCTACCAGTGACAATCTCAATGGAATATTGGTGGAGGTTCTCATTACCAACTCTAAGGGAATGACCTTAGATTGTAACACACATGACCACCCCTTTTATACTTTCAAGGTGATTGGTTACTCTATTTACACCATTAATATAGCTTTATGTTGCTATGATGATTAATTTGGATTTTTGCATGGACTTGTTATACTATAATTTTAGGATTGGAAGTGAGTACAAATATTGTAGTCTAATAGAAAAATTATCCATTCTAAATTATGCAAGCATTCCTACCATAAATCCATTTATACCATGGCCATGAAATCTATGCATAAATATATTTCATCACAAAGAACTAAGAAAACACATACCATAAATAATAACCATGGAATTCAAAATAATTGATAAAACTTATATTTTTAGAGGAAAATAGTCCATGCTAGTGGTAGACAAAGGATGTTCCACCCAACCATAGGTTCTCTACCATAATTTTTGTTTCTAAACTAGAAGGCCCCATGGAGATGGGTCTATCAGTATACAAGCGATGAAGTTTCCCAAGTCCTCTACTTAGCCTATAACTCATAATCTACAACATAGGGAATAACCATCTAGTACCAAAGATAATTACCTTTGTTCCAAACCCAAATAGAAATATCTCGTGAAAAAATGTCTTTTATAACCATCCCAACTCACTAAAGTTCCTCCCGCATTAGCCTTCACTGTACAAGGGCTTGTATTCCCTTCTCTTCTCAATAGTCCATCAAGTTGTCCCCACTCCCTTCCAATGGTACAACATAGGATTCCCAAAGATTCCTTGTCTTGGGGCTCGAGGGACCTCAATTGTAGGACATGTCTTCTCAGGCACAGTCTCAGATGGGTCATCCCCATATGAAAGACAAAATCCCAAAATGAATGTTGGAATGAATGAGGATCTAACTCCATTCTATCATTATATATGCATCGCTTTAGCTTTCCATTTGGCACCCAAGAGGAGCCCACTTTTTACCCCTTAATCCCCACGTAGGATAATTAATACGGTTAAGGATAACAAATCTACTCCCATAAAATGAACTTAGGAAAATTAGGATAAAATATTTATATAAGGTTTTCAAACAAGTGATAATGACTTAAATTAATAATTATATAGGGTCATATCCCCCTTAGACCCCCTTTCTCACTTCCCTGACTTGTGGAGTCATATCTCTCCATCTCTTCTTCATCATTCTTCATATATATGTATTAGTGAATTTTATATTAATATCATTATACATCTTTACAATACATTTGGTCATCCTAAACCATTATGTTTGGCTTCTAGCCATTTCATGTCTACATACATTATTGAATTATGGGGTAAAATATAGGGTGTTACATTCACCTCCCCCTTAACTTATTCTCTATCTCTAATGCATCATCAACAACATATAGATACAATGAAAAAATTTAATAGGTTTTTAGACATTTACAATATTCCTATACATTTCATCCTTAGGTCCCAAGATGATTCCTCACCTACCTTTTACACAACATTCTTGGTCCTTGCAATCTAGCATAGTTGTTGGCCATCTCATACACAATGCACCAACATTGATTATCCACTTCTCTAATTTCCTTCCAAGGTTTGACACATACACATGTACGATATCAATGATTAAGAAGAAATATGAATGTTATAACCATTCTTATGTAATAATCCTAATATCCATATAAATTTTCCAGTAGAGAAAAAGTAAGAACATATATTCATTTTATCAAATAAGTATGAAATATTTATCCAATGCTTATCTGCATATATATTTCTTTGTTTTGAAAAGGTTTCCATGGGAAATAATTTATCTCACTATTCATAGCATGCCCTATATAGCTTCCCGAATACATAACACTCCTCCCCCATAATTTTGCACAACATGAAGAATGGGATCTTTCCTTTGAATGAAATCCCTTAAGCTATCCTAATTTCTTTCTAGTGCTCCAACACAATCCAACCAAGGAATCCCCATGCTAGGACTCCAAGGACATGATGAATTTCCCATAGCAGATTCATTCCATTTTCCTCTTCTATGTAGTCACTCACCCTCTAGACTCAAGCATCTCCTTCTTAGATAAAATGTCCCTTAGGAAATTCCTCATTCGCCAAAGACTTCTTATAAGGCTCATGCATCCTTGTGGTCATTTTTATTGGGATTTCCAACTTACAATAGCCATCATTGGTCCATACTAGGTACATTCACCATCCACCTGTCTCATAAATATAATCATATGTGTATTAGGAATCATACCTTTATCTATCAACCACTCTTGAGAATCATTATTATAGTATTTAATTCCCTAGAATAGGATAAATTCCATACATAATACTTAACTTCCAATGTTGTGAGAAATAGTCCATGCTTTCATTATGGTTCACTTTTACTACCATATCTAATACATTTTTTTAGACAACTATGTTCTTCTCACAAATAATTCCCATAGTCCATGCTATATGACTACAAGTTGAATGCATTTCTTTCACTACATTCACAATAATTCATGAAATGAGCCCAAAATTATGCATTACCAATAATTTTATCATTTCATCTATAGTCATATTAAACATGTTTAAGTCTAGCACAACCTGTATTGAATGTACATGCCCACAAATATGTATGCATAAGCACAATATTTACACAATCTAATCATGTGTATCCATGGAATGCACACTCGCATTGATTCATGAATACCGTATAAGGCTTATAAACTCCACTTTTCCATGGTTATTTACTCATAACCATCACTGACACAAACTTCTATTTTATTCATATGAATGCACTCTAAATTTTGGACAAACATACAATCCTAAGGCTTTTAGCCTTCACCTTTCCTAATCCTACCACACTAAATGGGTATCCTTCACCTAAATGCATTCAAACATTAAAGGGACACCAATTCATGATATTTAAATATGGCTAAATGGATTCTTACCCAATTAATTTTCCAACACTTATGCAATGAACATAAATAAATCCATACATGCATGGTTGTTACCAACATTTTTTCATGTTACCCAATCAATTGGTGTTTTACGAAGGATTGATTACATGTTCATTTGACCTACCTATTTATCAACAATTTATCTTCCTGTTCCTTGGTCCTTAACATTCTATTACTCATATGATACAATATCCAACAATATCATCAACATCCTATTGGAACCTATGGTCCATTGCACCCTCATCTTGTCAGATGATGTCAATTTTGGATTTTTTAGATCCACCTTTTATGGATAGTTGTAACTAACTTAGTCATATGGTTGTTGGGTTGGAATTCTACATGAATCTATTTATAGATGATCTTATAATTAGTCCATCATCACTTAGATCATGCTCTTGTGCCTAAGTGATAAGGTGTCTTTAAACACCACCACCATTATTCTAGGAATCTCCTTTCTTCTTCTATTGTTTCTTAATGCCTTCTCCAACATGGTATCAAATATCCTTGATTTGTGATATGAGGCTTTGCAAAAGGAAAGATTCCTTAGTAGTTTGGTCAACTTGCAAGGATAGTAGTTTTTCATCATTGCATGTTCACTTTAGAAGACTTAAACATTGAACAATCTTTTATCCACCATGTCTATTGGTTGTTCAAGACTCCTTGATGTATTGGATAGTCAAATTATGGACTCTACAATATGGATGTTGTAGAAATGTGAAAGTTTGTCCACTTATTATTAACAATACCGACCTATTCATCCACATAGGTATTCAATGTGAAGAATAATACTATTTGTATGACGAATAAGCGTTGGGTCAATTGGAAAAAATAACTTATAGACTATTGAATGCATTTATGCCCTTGATGGTGCATCAGTAATATTCAATCTAATCCCGATGGACTGCCAAGAAGATAAAATTGTCTTTGTGAAGCCATGGGTTGTTTTCTGATAAAATGTTGTAGCATACAACTTTATATTATCCATGTGCTCGATTGAAGTATAATCAACTTTTCTTAGACTTGTTGGTGGAAGAAAGATGAACGGTATCCACCGACATGCATATTTTCTTGAACATGGTTGAAATGTATTTGAGTTAGGTTTCATATGCATAACCAAAAGACGTGAATGATGTGGCTATCAACCTACGTGAAGAGGCTATATTTCATCGACTTGGACATATGGTCGTTCTGCTAACTGAAATCATTGATTACTTGAGATATTGACATGCCCATTGTTTTCACCTAGCATCGAAGAAAATATATTTCCCTCATCCACCATTCTTTGGTATGATCTTAGGTTTTGATTGCCCTTTCCTCGACTAAGTCCTTTTCTCAAAAAGATTAGAGACTATCCTTAGAAACTATGTGAATTCCAAAATGGATATGAGCCTCAAGTAGTTTGTTGATTAAATTATTATCAACAAATATTCAATTGACAATGAGAATATAAAAATGTAGTCGATTCGGGTGATATACAAAAGTTTTGACTTCTATCCAAAGATTGGCATAACTTGTTTTTTATATTCGCTACCTCACCTAGTGTGGATGATAGTAAAGATAATACTTTTTATGCTTTCTTTATATTACCGTTGGTGTATATACAAACAATTTTTCATGATTGATTGTCATAGTTGACCGATGCTGTTTTTGGGTTGATTAGTATTTGGAATCTATTATATTTACCAATTTATTATTTAAAAAAATGAGGAGATTTAATATCATCAATTTATCGATATAAAGTGAAACCTATTCAAGATAAACCTTTTTTTTTCACAAAAAAAAAATCAGAATTTACTTACAAACGTACAAAATTACATTTCTCAGAGGGTGCAATATCACATAGTAATAATTGCCCATACTCTCATAAATTTCATCACAACTGATCAAAACATAAGATCAAGACTAATACTAGTTAATCCTCTTCTATCCATTACAATATGATATTCATATATCATCAAAAAATGTATCTAATATGTTCATGAATAGTAATATGAATTTGAAAATATGATCTCATAACAAACCTGCACTATCATAGCAAAAATATTAAGATTATACACCTTATATATAAACATAGCAGAATCACAAGTCAAAACATCCTTCAAGTCAATCTTAGGCCATGTCTCTATCCATATCACAAAATAGTATTATAACGAGAATAACATCTTATAGAGTTGCCCGTCTTCTCGTCCAATTCAGAAAATATGATAGGTATCAATTCTCTCAGACCCAAGAAACTCAGATATATGCCAATATCCATTTTGGCTAATTCATCAGCTATATCATTTCTTTCTCTATAGATATGCTTGAATTCTACATGCTCAAAACTGTCAGTTAATTTGATGACTTCTTGAAGTATCTGAGATAGTTGAAGATTGTGAATTTTGAATTTGCCTGTAACCCAATTAATGACCAACAAGGAGTCTCCAAAAACATGGATTTTAGAGATCTGATTACCCAAATCCAATTAAAGAAGTAATTTTAGTGCACAAAGATCAGCAAGGTTTTTAGTTCCTATACCCAAACTAGCTTTAAAAGTAAAGTAATGATCATCCTTAATGAAAAGTACACCCCAGGCACCACAAAGATGTGGATCATCGGCAACCAAACCATCAAAATACCCCCAGGGATTAGATTTATCAATATCCTCCTCAATAATGATTCTGATCTTCAATACATCATTTTCCTTTGGATAAGAATTAAGTAAACCCAAACTGAAGGAAGAAACCTGCGCAGGAGAAGGAGTGAAATATTAATCAAAACAACTTTGGTTCCTAGCCTTCCAGATGAACCATGTTACAATCATAGGTAAGGATCTAATTTGTTTTACCTTGTCATTCAAACAACAGTTCTTCATACATGAAATGATCGAGTCATCATACCACAAGTTTTTAATATTTAACTTAGACTCTATCTCCCTCCAAACAGATTTAGTAAAAGGACATTCTACCCCTATATGATAGTTTGCTTCAACTTCCATTTTGCATAAGTTACAACGACCTAGTCCCTCCCATCCCTTTCTACCTAGTATATCCCATGTAAGAGCTTTTCCTGAAAATAAAAAACAACAAAAATTTTTTGACTTAAGGGGAAACTTAAGTTTCCAAATATACCTCCACCACCATGCAATTTCCAACTCATTCTTATCGAGAATCAATTGCAAGTATCCATCTTTGGGAGAATACTTATCATATTTAGATTGGTTCCATTCAAGCACATCAGCCTCATTTTTTAATCTGATATGGATAGCTTTTAAGATGGCTAGATACCCATTCCAACAAGTAATATCCTGATCCTCCACTAAGCCAAGTGTATCGGCACTAAGCCATCCCTGTTCCATCAGATATGACACTCCTAGAGATCCAATATCTTTCAGAAAATATATTCCTGCAGAATGTAAAATATCTGTCAAAAGAGAGGGTAAACTATGTCTCCACTTGCAACCTACCCATGAATAAATACCAATATGAACATCAACTCCATTCCCTACCTTCCACACAAGAAAATTACCAATAAGATCAAAAGACCAAAGCACAAATTTCCAATAGATAGATATACCTCTTTTCTTCTTTTCATTGACTCTGATCCAGTTAAGTAACGATATAGGCCTAATATATTTCTAGATGGCAATCTGAACCCATAGACCTAATCCATGAATAATGGTCCATACACTCTTAGCAGTAAGAACCTTGGAAAATAGTGCAGGTACTTTCAACCCCCAACCCCCCAAAAATTTTGGGTTTTCCAGAACCTTCCAAGAGGTCCAAGGTAATCCAGAAGATGTTTCACAATTACCAAACCATAAAAATTTAAAGCATAGGTTTCTAATTTTCTCAATAATACCCACTGGGATCCAAAAGTGCATCCAGTAAACCGACAAAGCTTCAAGAACAAACTTTATCAAAATGAGCTTACCACCCTTGGACATCCACCTATAGCTCCAATTATTTATGTGTTTTTCAGCTTTAGCAATCAACCAGTCCGAATCTTTCAATAAGTATCTGCAAGGTTTGAGATAAAAACCAAGATATTTCATACCACTCTCAATTTTTAGAAAAGTGAATGTTAAAATGTTCTGTAAAGAGATCAACTCTGTATCATCCAAACAGGAATAGTAGAAAGATGATTTATCCTCATTAATCACCATCCCGGATGCTTTCCAAAAATCCATCAAAATCTCATACAAACTTGATAAAGACTGTGCAGATCCATCAGTGACCATTACAATGTCATCCACAAATAGAACATGTGTTAATGTTATATTATTACCAAAATAAATACCCCAATAATCCCCACAGTATTTAGTAGATAGAAGAGCCCACCCAATCCTTCAACAAAAATAAGGGAAAGCAAGGGGGCAAGGGGATAGGCTTGTATGAGTCCACACCAAGACCTAAAGAAATTCAATGCCACACCATTAATGAAAACAAAAAAATATATAGACATAAGACTATTCATAACCTAGGTGATAAAAGAATCAACAAATCCCATTTTGGATAGGATAACCCGCAAAACAGTCCAACTGACCCAATCATAGGATTTTGACAAGTCTATTTTCAGAACCATGGATTTTAAACCCTTTCTGTGAATAGTATGCATGCCTTCTTGAATAGCACCCACTGCATCGTGAATTTTCCTATCGAGCAAGAAGCCAAACTGCTCACCCGAGATGTATCTTCCCAAAACCTTCCTAATGATGGTTGAAATAATCTTTCCAATAATCTTATAACTGTAATTACATAAGGATATTGGTTGGAATCCTTCAAAAGACATAGGAGAATCATACTTAGGTATCAAGGCTGTGAATGTCAAATTAAAGACAACTGAAATTTTTCCATTCTTCCATGAGTCCTCAATAACCCTCAATAAATCCATACCCATCACATCAAATAGAACCCTATAGACCTCTACAGGTATCCCATCTGGGCCTGGGCTCTTGTCATTCTTACTCATAGCAAGAATAGAATTAATCTCATACAAAGTAAATGGGAGCATGCGATCGTTATTCTCCTCATTAGATATAGTGGTTGGGAAATTATCAGCAATTTTCATGAGTTCGGGAAGGTGAAGATTCTTATCCTCCTGAAATAAAGTCTCAAAATGCTGAACTCCAGCCCCAACAATAGCTTCAAATACTTCCACCATATTACCTCCATCATCCCTAATCTTCCATATAAAGTTAACATTCTTTCTATGATTAGCTAATTTATGAAAGAATGGAGTATTATCATCCCCACAGATAAGCCATGTAGCCCTACTTTTCTGTCTGGCCTCATTTTCATGATCCAAAAGAATTTTTCTCTTTCGAGATTCCAACTCAATCAAGGATGCCTTATCCTCTTCAGTAGAAAACCCAAAACCAACCTTATTAAAGGAATCAACCAACAATATTTCAATGTCCACTAAATCTTTAAAATCCACCTCCTTTTTCTTAACAGACCATGCAATGGAAACATCCTTAATACGCTTAAGGTTTCCAGCAAATTGAGATGATGGGAGATCATTAAGAATGTCAGATTAAACCACCCATGAATCTTTCAATAAGGTAACTAGATCTTCATAAACAAGTCAATGAGCATTAAAATTGAAAGGGATCCTCAACTGAAACCCCCTATTCAGAATCTGAAGAAAAATAGGTTGATGATCAGAATCCCCTCCACATCCCACCCACTGGAGAAAAAGGAAATCATGATCTAAAAGGTCAGCCGAAACTAAAAATCTATCCAGTCTCTTACAAATGCTATCTGGCCCCACTCTTCTATTTGACCATGTAGGAAGCATAAAATATGGATTAATATCCACAAGGCTAAAGTTCTCCATAGCTTTTGAAAAAAACTCAAACAGGTTATACAATCTTGCTCTAGCGCCCCAAATCTCAGACAAACCCAAGGAATAATTCAAATCCCCTCCAAGGATTAACTTTTCACACTTAAGGCAATCCAAATCCAGAAGTTTAATCCAGAACCTTTCCCTTTCAACATAAGGGCCGTAGATATTAACAAAACATAATCCATATTAAGTTCAATAGAAAACAAAGAAACACATAAGCCAAATCCAACTGCCCATGGATTCAGTAATTAGAAGGAACGAGTTCTCCAACCTAAAAGAGGACCTCTTAATTTTCCCCTAGCATGCACAAAAATAAAGGTCCATCCATTCAGCATGGATTCCAATTCACCTGCAAACAAAACCCCATCACCCATAGATTCTTGCAGAAATAAAACATCAATATGCTGATCATTGACTAACCTGCAAACCACTAGTTTTTTAGGTTTACTAGCCAAACCCTGACAATTAAGGGTCATCACAATCATAAGGAAACCCTAACAGGGGCTAACACTTCTCTAAGTGCCCCGAAATCATCAGCTTGATCAATAACCTTCATAGGAGATAGACCGTTAAAACATAAACAAGAATTACTACTGCTAGGGATATCTCTAGATTCTAATTGAAAATCCCCCATATTATTAGAACAATACCTAAGAAAATAACCAAATACTATTACAACCTTTTCCTTAATAGGATATACGAACCCCAGGTCCCCCAAAGAATATACAGGCTTAAACCTAGATCAATGGAATTCATAGATAAACCATCTAATGAGGATAACCTAAGGGGCTTAAGAGCCTAAATACAAGATTTCAGAGGACCAATTTCCTCCCCAACTTGAGAAATATGCAAACCCTTAGCCACAGATGCCACCAAATCAACATTCACAACAGAACAATGTTCAACAGGAGACAACCCAGAATTTTTAACCCTCCAAACAAGTTTAGACTTATGGAAAGACCCATGACGATGATGCCTAAAAAAGGAAAGATGACATTGTCAAATCAAATGACCATAATTGTGACACCTATTGCATTTGAAAGGCACCCCCATATAATCCATAGGTTGACTGAATACAGACTCCCCACATTTAATGACAATATCAGAAGCAAGTCCTTTATGAATGTCAATTAACACTAGGACCTTCCCCAAACAACAAACACCCAAAGCTAAAAAAGACAAATCCGCCTCTAGGAATGTCCCCAGAGTACTCCCAATTAATTTAAATAATTCCATAGACCAGAATTCAAAAGGTAAATTCGGAAACTTCACCCAGATGGGCATTGAATGATACCTTTCTGTTCGCGGATCAAAGAGTGGTGTCCAACGCTTGAGCAATAGGCCGGAGCTATCCCATTTCCATACATGGACCAAAATCCAAGCCACATCTTCTTCAGAGTGGAATTTGAAAGCTAACCACCCTCGAGGAAGAACATAAACATCAGGGCTGGAAACGAAAACATCCTTCCAGGAAACAGATACCCAATTCTTAACACCCTCTGAATAGACTCTACGCCCACCAAAATGTCCCACCAGTGTGAGAGTGTTAGTGAGTATAATCTCATTCAAAGCAATATCTTTGCAAACAACTAACAAAGGTGGTTCCACTTTACGAACATTATGCTTCTTGCGTTTATGAAACCTAGGAACATGACAAGTATCCACCCAAAGAGAAGGACTCTTAACATAAAAACCCCAATTGGATTCGGGAAAAAGCGTCGAACCGTGAATATCATCTTTCACATCTCAATCAACCCCATCAACAGGCTGAGAAACATTCTATGATTTCATACTGACAAATACTGACAAAATATGAGAATTACCAGAATCCCCCACCACCTTCTTCACTATCCCACCAAACGGCATATCCAAACCTAAACGCTCCCCTGAGTCTAACCCCAAATCAAAACCCAACATCGCCTGTCTAGGATCATCACCCAAAAACCCTAGACCTGGTCCCAAAACCATTGAGTTCATCAATGTATCAGAAGGACAAGACTGATTCACAAACACATGGTCATGAGAAGGCTCAGATACATCGCCACCAATCTGCTTCACTCATCCAAAGACAAAAGGAACAAAAACCAGATCTGGGCATAAACCTACGGAGGACACCATAGCTCCCGGAACAGCATGCACAGACGGTGAAACATCACAACAATGGAATAGTGTAGGTTCATTAACCTTTGATTCAAACTCTTGAGATGATTTTAATGCACAACACCCTTTGGGTGGTGTATGTGCCAAATGCTTTAATGCACGAAGAGACATATTAACCAAATCAACAAAAATGTGCCAGGTGTGGAATTCTCAGGACCAACCCTACTATCAAACCAACCTCAGTACCAGCAGAGAAGTACATTCTATCAAAAAAATTCAAGATAAACCTATTCAAGATAGGTGCCCTCATCAATGCTGAAGCCTTGGCGTTTAAGAAATCGCAGGTGATTCAGGAAATGAAGGTTGTAGACTTAGAAAAATTCCATAACCAATTTTGTCAAGAAGTAGAAGCCTTGCAAAATGTCGTGGCACAGCTGTAGACTAAGAATCAATGATTGAAGAATGAATCAAATGCATCCTATAATAGGTTGGAAGATGTAATACCCCAAGACTTTGAGGCTTTAAAAAATATTATTTTATTTTATTTTTTAAATTGTAATTTTTTGACATTAATTTTGACGCCATAAGGTTGAAGATGTAAACATACATGAATACATTTTATCAAGGAAACAATATGGATTTGACAGTTGAAGAGTGGATACTACACCATAGGAGGAGAAGGACAAGTAGCATCCGAGAAGTCCAAATGGCAATTTACCTGAAATCATGCAAGAGATAAGATCCACCAAATAAGGGATCAAACATGATGATTGAGATAGTGTGGTTGATGGTGTTTATTTAATTTTGATAAGATCTAGGAAAATAATATAAAACATGTATCGAAGGACAGGACGTTGTTGGACGCTATAGGGAGGAAAGTGTTATGATATTGTTGCACTGAAAATGATGATATAGTTGATTATAGACCTTTCGTGATCCCATTACTGGGAATTATTACACACTTTTGGTGAGATAAATTGCATGTAGAGTGAAGTTGGTTGTGCCTTTCGTCCCTAGGGTGTACTAATTAGGCTCGGGGGTGTATTAAGCAAGTAATGGCGGTTGCTTGCTTCTAAGGTTGGGAGGACCATCAAGTTTAGATTTCCTCCGGCTGTAAACATATATGTTTTATATCCTTTCCTTTTGGTTTTATAATTGGAAGTTAAGTTGATAAATACTAAACTTGAAATAGAATACTTGTTCTCTGCTTATGGAAAAGAGTCGATATTATTGTACACCACTTACACTCCAACTTTATGTCAAATGTAATGTGAAATATCAATGTTAAGTAATTAGGTATTTGGAGAGGCCAAAGCAGAATTTATTATAGAAATTATATTGTGATAAAACAAAGTTGATGACGGGAGTATGTAATTGTAAAGGAGTTCTTAATAGGATAGTTAAATATCACGAGTGAATAGAATAAAATAAATCTTATTTTATCTACTATATGTTGTAGTTTAAGCCATTTCATTCACATGTCTATGTTATGAGAACTCATGCAAATCCCAAACGTAATGCTAACTTAGAAAAAGGTATTAACTATTAAAAGAAAAAAAAAACACAATAACCTATTCTATGCCATTTTAATTTGAAATTGGGGTGACTCATAGCAAATTAAAATAATTAGAATTAACAATTTGAACCAATCTAGAGGCATCTTGCAAGCTTTCCAAGCATTAAGGGACAAGATTGACTTTTGACAGAAGGTTGAAATTCTGAACTACTTAAATAAGTTAAAAGTCCTATCAAAAAATCTGGCATTAAAGAACCAATTCCATAATCGAATTTGGTGATTAGTTTAAGTCGTTCATGTTTATCTAGAGAACAAAGTCTCTATAATAGAGAATGTAAATTTTTGAAATAATTAAATAGCTTAAAAACTTAAAGTTTAATCCTGCAACATAGGGTCGACTTCATCAGTTAGAAGCTTGAGAATTATGATTTTTAGCTGAAGGTGAACCCGCAACGAGGTACGATAAACAACAATAATTAATTAGTTTGAGAATTAAGACTATTAATCGAAGGTGAACCCACAACCAAGTATGATAAACAACAACAATTAATTAGTTTGACTACCAACAATTTATCCATAGAAGAGAGCACTAACAATATTAATCTTAAATAACTCAGCGACAGCGACAGCGACAACTGAAACTCCAAAGGATAGAGAACAAATAGTATAAATTTAAGAGTACTTTTACATGATAGAGAATAAGCATATTTTAGTTTTAAGAAAAAGTCTAGCTACGTCGATGAGGCAAGTGTTGGGTTGGTCTTTATTTTCTTTTATGTGTACATATACACCAGCGTAGATCCAAATCCTAGGCTCTATCAAGCGCCGAGATGGATCAAATCTCTTGAGGTGCAAACCTCTTCTTAGGTATCCATTGATTTGATTCAAACCAAAAGACACATCTTTTTATTAATTTAATTATCATTAATATTTAATATTATTTATGGCAGCCATATAATATTTTTTATTTTGTTAAGAACGAACATTGCATCATTTTCCCACACATGGTTTTAAAACCATATGCAAGGCCCTCCTACAATCATGGGTTGTTTAGGAGGCTTTGCACATGGTCTTAAAACCATTTGCAAGATCCTCCTAAACCATGTACAATAAAACCATGGGTGGTTCAGGAGACCTTGCACATGGTTTAAAAACCATGTGCAAAGCCTCCTAAACCATGTACAATAAAACCATGAGTTGTTTAGAATGCCTTGCACATGGTTTAAAAACCATGTGCAAAGCCTCCTAAACCATGTACAATAAAACCATGAGTTGTTTAGAATGCCTTGCACATGGTTTTAAAACCATGTGCACATAGTCTTAAAACCATGTGCAATGCCAACATGTTTTTGTGTTTTTTTCTTGACCCACATATTTTTTTACGGATAATTAAATTTTTACTTTTTTATTGTTTTGTTAGGTCGGAAGATTACAACATCTCCCCCATAATATTCACTATCACTATCAAGAACTCCCCCATACTGGGCTGTAGAGCGCCTCTTGGCTCAATGAAAAAACATAGGCCTTAGTCTACCCCAAATTTCAAATAAAAAAGTCTATATAATTACAATTAAAACCATACACATTTAGTTCACATTTCTTCAATATTTTTACTCAAAAAGAGGTTTGTAATTAGATAGATTTAATCCTTTAAATACTTGTTAAGATGAATTTATAGTGATTTTAAAGTTTAACCCAGGATCGTTGAAGCTTTGTCAATATTCTAGATTTTTTTTAGGATCCATTTGCGTAGTTCTTACCAGTGACCTGTCACATGTCAATATATTTATAACATATTCTTTTCATGGCTGTATAATCTTGGCCACCCAAACGATGCCCTTCTCTTTCACCGAACAAACTGCTTTTTCTGGGTCACGTCGATGGAAGACTGAAGATGAAGGCGAAGAAAAAGAAAACGAAGAAGATGCCTCAGGAAAACTGCTTGCGTTCATAAGCAAAGCTACTCGGCTATTGAGGAGTAGGAGAAAGATTAACACACTGTGCTACTGGGAAGGAGAAGAAGAGTACGTTTGTTCGTGGAGGTAGTATGGAAGCAAAGTCAATTTTGAGTAGCGCAGTGATGGTTTTACAACTCTGCCTTGCCTTTTGGCAGATCGTAAAGCTGACACCTTTTGGGGCGTTCATACAATGCCTAACGGGATGGTTGCTGCAACCTTTGGGGTTGTCCAAACCCTACTCTCGACTGAAATGTTTCCCAGGTCGTGTCTACAAAGAGGTGCGGTGCCATGTGACCAACCCATCAGATCAACCACAGCCAAAACCGACAAGGCAAATGATGAGTGATGAGATATCGGATCAGATAGAATCGTCGTATTTGGGCGTGGATTTCCATATGGAGAGGAGGGGGAAAAACATGCTTCTACTAAATGGGCAAATGACATATTACACAACGGATTCAATCTGGTACTCTCTGCTAAAAATGGGAGAAGCCGCCCCCAAGACGGTATTTCTAGAAGGCTATAAAGAGTTTTGGCAACAAGTAGCCACAGGAGGAGCGATGGATCGTTTAATTCTAGACAACCACACTATCATGGTTTTAGACAATGATTTGATTTTGCCTGTAAATTTGTCTTTGTGAGACGAGAAATTGCTGAAGCTTTTAAACTTGGTGGGATTGTTCTTCGCAACCAAACAAGTTTACCGGCCTATTCCTATATCGATCAGCTTTATTGCGGCAGTAATGGAGTTCGCCACATTATTGCGCAGGTGGCTTTATAGCAAGATCAATTTGTTGTTCTGCTTGATACTGCATGTCATTTGTGACCGACTGCAGCGGTCGATTAGAAGGCAAGTGTATTCCTTAGGGAATTGGGTGGAGAACTTGAAACCCAGCAATGATATTCAATTAAAGGTGGTGGAGAACTTGGATTCACTATTATTTTTTGCCGACATGTTAGTAACGTTACATCACATGACAAGATCTCCCCCATAATATTCACTTTCACTATTATTTTTTGCCGACATGTTAGTAACGTTACATCAAGTGACAAGATCTCCTCCATAATATTCACTTTCACTATTATTTTTTGCCGACATGTTAGTAACGTTACATCACGTGACAAGATCTCCCCCATAATATTCACTTTCACTATTATTTTTTGCCGACATGTTAGTAACGTTACATCACGTGACAAGATCTCCCCCATAATATTCACTTTCACTATTATTTTTTGCCGACTCCCCCATACTGGGCTGTAGAGCGCCTCTCGGCGCAATAAGGAAAAGAAATGGTGTAGGTAGAGGGTAATTTTTTTTGGAAACATGTTTCTATTTTTATAGATCCTGGTGTAAGTTTGAGTTATATTTCTCTTAAACTAGTTGCATCTCATAATTTAAAAACCAGAGTAAGTTTTAAAAAGCATGGTTAGTGTAGCTAGATACATGCATAAAGAAAAAGGTTACAGAGTATGTTAAAGGATATGAATTGCAAATATATAAGAATGAGACAAGATGTAGGAAGATTCTAATATTCTACATTTAGGGTCCTACAATGTCTAAATTGGAATGGATTGGACGCAACAATATTGAGTAGTATTAAAACGCCATGAAAACACATTCACTTGCATTAATGAGAAGGGAAAAAAAAATCAGTAAAGGGTATACCACGAGATGCCAGAATTCGATAAATCGTATCATTACATATGAAAAATAATGCCCAAAATCGTATCATTACATATGAAAAATAATGCCTAAAAGAGCTGTAAAATGTATGCAGTCTACATAATTCCTAATGCAAATTCTGAAAACAAACTAATTATTGAATATTTTGCAATTTTAATGGAATTTCAAGATTTCTTTCCCAATGGAATTTCAAGATTTCTTTCCCAATTCCTACGTTTCCTATGTGGCATGAAATAGATTTTACGATAGTTCTTATACTGGGGAAATACCACCTTTTGAAGCTAATTATTGTATGAATACACTAGAATTGACAGAGTTAAAGATGCATCTTCAGGAGTTATTGGATACGAAGAACATCAGATACAACATGTATCCATGGGGAGCCCATGTGTTATTTGTTAAGAAAAAGGATGGGATCCTTTGATTATATATTGACTATTGGAAGCTTAATAAAATGAAAATTAAAAATAAGTATCCACTGGCAAAGATAGATGATCTATTTGACCAATTATAGGGAGCTAAGGTCTTCTCAAAGATCAAATTATGGTTTAGGTACCATCAAGTCAGAATTAAGGATGACGACATAAACAAGAAAACATTTTGAACAAGGTATGGGCACTAGGAGTTTGTCGTCATCCCTTTCGATTTGACAAATGCACGGGGGATTCACCTTGTTGACCAATATCTTAACACGTTCATTCATAAAGGTGGGGTTTTAAATTGTGAAAAATAAGGTCAATATATTGTAGGTATTGGGGGGTGGGGAGTAGGGTATGGGGGGTTTATAGGTATTGGGGGGTATAAAAAGTGGTATCTAGTAAAAATAGGTAATATCTCATAAAAATAGAGTTTTTTTAATTGGAAATGTGTATTGGGAGGGGGGCTCCAAAAAAGGATTTTGGTAGGTATTTATTAATATCTAGTGAAATTAGGGGTATTTTTTAATATCCCATGAACAGAGGCGCTATGGAATAGTTTCACTAAGTGAAGACCCATGGACAAATGCCCTTTCCTAGTTCATGTGTTTAATGAACAATATTTTCAGCAAGTACTTAGATAAGTTTGTTTTGGTGTTTATAGATTACATTCTTTTCTACTTTAAAACCGAGGAGAATGGAAAACATTTGAGGATTGTGCTTTAGGTTTTAAGAGACAAAAAATTGTATGCCAATTATAGTAAATGTGACTTCTACAAAAGACAAGTTCAGTACCTGGCTCACAATTTTCACAGAAGGAATTTTGGTGGATCCTAGCAAGGTTAAAGCCATCATTGAATGGGATACTTCTAAGGATGTATCGGGCATAAGATCTTTAATGGGGATAATGGGCTATTATCAGAGGTTTAATGGAGGTTTTTCCAAGATAGCCTATTCGATTACTTCATTACAAAGGAAGAAGAACAATTTCATATGGTCCATGAGGTATGAGTAAAGTTTTCAAAAATTTAAGGAATTGCTCTCAAAAGCTCATATCCTAAGAATAATAAACCTGCATAAGGATTTGTTATATGTACAGATGCTTGTAAGGAAGGCCTTGGGGGTTTTTTGTTGTAGGATAATCACGTGATATGCTACGAATAAAAGAAACTGATGTACCATGAAAGAAATTATGCCACACATGATTTGGAATTGGAAATGATTATACATGCACTCAAAATATGGTGACACTATTTAATTGGACAAAGATTTATGTGGATGATCGATAACATAATTTTGAAGTATCTATTTGATTAGAATAATCTTAATTCCTGTCAGGAAAGGTGGTTTGAGTTTTTGACTGAGTATGATATGAAGATAAGGCACATTAAGGGGAAAGATAACAAAATCGCATAGGCATTAAGCAGGCATGTGAATATGATTTTTACTACCACATTCACTAGTTACAACTTATATTTAATTCCTAAAGTAAAGGATACAGTTGGAAGAGATGGAGAAAATGCAAAAATAAGGAAATTATGTAAAAAAAGGGTCATTAGAGTAATTTTGGGGTCTAAAATGGGTCCTAAGGAAAATAATAAAATAATAGTTAAAATAATAAAATAATATTGATTAATTTTGGAGGAAGAAAGAAAAAAACTACTTTTCGTGTTCGTATTTTCGACATATCTCCATGTGTTTTTACTCAACTTTCGATCGGGAGAGCTCGTTGGATGCGGAATTTGATTCCACATCCAACGAGTACCCACACTGCATACTTTTGATGGACCCCGCTACCCCAAAAATAAGAAATACCTGAAAAAATGTGATGATGATGTCATCATCATGTTTTTTCAGGTATTTATTGTTTTTGGGGTAGCGGGGTCCGTCAAAAGTATGTAGTGTGGGTACTCGTTGGATGCGGAATCAAATTCTGCGTCCAATGAGCTCTCCCGATCGAAATTTGAGTAAAAACACAATGAGATATGTCGAAAATACGAACAAAAAAAGTAGTTTTTATTAATGACAAATATGTCAATTCAACCATTATGGTTGACTTATTTTATTGAAATTCTATTGGTTCTTGAATTCCAACTCACAAAAACTTATTTTGGCACGTTTTCTTATAAGGCCCATTTTAGACCCCAAATTTCCTCTAATGTCTGAAATCGAGAAGTTATACTTCAAATTCAGAGTGGAAGCCTGTTATTATTGTACAAAACAGGTTGTATATGGCGAAATTAGCTAATATTAAATCCTTGATAATAGATGAGTTTCATGAGAGGCCTTATTCTAGTCATCCTAGATGCCATAAAATGATAACAACCCTAACAAAAGAATACCATTATTCTAATATGAACACAGAAAGAACTGAATACCTAGACAAATGCTTAAAGTGTTAGTAGGTTAAAACCAAACACCAACACCCAGCCAAACTGATTCATCCACATGCCATTCCCAAATGGAAATGGGAGGTCATAAGTATGGATTTCATCACGGGACTACCTAGAAATTCAAGGAATCATGAATTCATAATGGTCGTGTTTGACAAGCTAAGCAAGAAAACCTATTTTATACTAGTAAACTCAAACTATAAAGATATAAATATAGCCAATAGATTTATGAAAGAGATATTTCAGTTACCTAGTGTACTGAAGGTAGTTATCTCTGATAGGGACGTAAAATTTATAGGAAAATTTTGGACAACTTTATTTAAAGGATTGGATACCCAATTAAATTTCAGTACCATGTACCATCCTCAAATAAATGGGAAGACTAAGAGAACAAACTAAATAATCAAGGATATGCTTAAGATGTATATTATGGACCGATTGAAAAAATGGGAGGATTACCTACACCTAGTAGATTTCGCTTATAATAATGGGTATCAATCCTCAACACGAATGAGCCCCTTTGAAGTATTATATGGAACAAGGGGTAATATTCCCATCACTTGGGGTAATCTAGTTGATAGGATGATATTAGGGGTTGATATGTTGAGGAGTATGGAACATATTGTTAAACAAGTACAACAGAATTGAAGGTATCATAGGATTGCCAAAAATGTTACGCTGATGAGAAAAGAAAACATAAAGAATTTAATGTTGGTGATCATGTCTTTTTGAAAGATAAAGAAAAAAAAGCACCCTGAGCTTGGAGAAATGTTCTAATTTGGAACCTAAGAATTGTGGGCCATTTCAATTGCTATCTAGGGTAGGGCTAGTGACCTACCGAGTTGCACTACTAGCTAATTGAATTCATAATGGTTTTCATGTTTCATTATTAAAAAAATAGTTTCATGATGCTACTCATGTAATTGATTGGAATATGGTGTGGGTGGAGCCAGAATGTGTCTTCATAGGATAACCATTATGTATACTCAAAAAGAAGGAGCTTCTACTCCAAAATAGAACCATTGGAAAGGGAAAAGTGCAACGGAAGCACTTCATCTTGGAAGAGGCTATATGGGAGATGGAGGAGAATATGCATGAAGCATATCCATCATTGTTCCGAAATAGGGTGACCATTCCTAAGTAAACACTAAGGGTAGTGTTGAGAATATGGGTGGGGGGATGTAATACTACAATACTTTGAGACTTTAAAAACTATTATTTTGTTTTATTTTTTAAATTGTTATTCTTTGGCTCTAATTTTGACCCCACAAGGTTGAAGTTGAAAAATAAGGAAACAATATGTATTTTCTTGTTGAAGAGTGGATATTGCACCATAGGAGGGAAAGGAAAAGTGACAACCAAGAAGATCAAATGTCAGTTTGGCAATTTACCTGAAATCATGCAGGAGACAAGATCCACAAAATCAGGGGTCAAACTTGATGATTGAGAGTGGGTGGTTTATGGTGTTGATTTAATTTTGATAAGACCCAAGAAAATAATCTAAAACATGCATTCAAGGATATGAAATTGTTGGATGTTGTAGGGAGGAAAGTGTTATGATATTATTGCATTGAAAATGCCAACACAGTTGATTATAGACCTTCCCTGATTCCATTACCGGGAACTATGACAATTTTTCCAGTGAGAGAAATTGCGTGTAGTGTGAAGTTGGTTGTGTCCTTTGTCAGGTTATCGTGCAATACCTAAGCTCGAGGGTGGACTAAGCAAGTAATGTTGGTTGCGTACACCTAAGGTTAGGAGGAACGATCGATTTTAGGTTTCTTCCGACTTTAAACAAATATGTTTTCTACGCTTTCATTTTGTTTTTATGATTGGAATTTAAGTTGGTAAATTCCATGGATAATCAAAGTTGATATAGAATGTTTGTTCTCTGCTTATGTGAAGCGATTTATTTGCTCATACAAATAATATTACCAAAAGACTTGGAATATTAAATAAGCCATAATAATATATAAATTGATGATAGAATAGATATGATTATAGATTACAAAGTGAGTGCCATATATATACAAATCGTAAAGGCACTTTGGATACTATCCATGAAAGGATGCGTCATTTTAGAATTGTTCACTAATAACTATTTATTATTTATTAATTATTAATATCAATATGTATTAATATTAATAATTAATGTTGATTTTAATAGTTATTATTAATTATATAATAGTTATTTAATTATTATTTTATGTTCATTACATTATGGAAAAGAGTCAATATTATTATACACCACTTATAATCCAACTTTATGTGAGATGTAATTTGAAATAATGATGTCAATTAATCGGGTATTTGGAGAGGCCAAACTAGAATGTATTATAGAAATTATATTGTGGTTAAACGAAATTAATGCTGGGAGTATGTAATTATAAAGGGAGTTCTTAATAGGATGGTTAAATATCACTAAGGGAATAGAACAAAAGAAATCTTATTTTACCTATTATATGTTGTAATTTAAGACATTTCATTCACAAGTATGTGTCATGTCAACTCATGCAAATATGTCCAATCTTCATGCTAACTTACAAAAAGGTCTTAACCATTTAAAACAAAATCACAAAACCATATTCCAGGTTTTAATTTGAAATGGTGGTTAGACACATAGAAAATTAAAATAATTAGAATTAACAATTTAAACCAGTCTAGAGGCATCTTCTCAGCTTTCCAAGCATTAAGGGTCGAAATTCTAAACTACTTAAACAACTTAAAATTCCTATTAGTAAATCTCGCATTAAAAAACCAATTCCATAATCAAATTTGAGGATTAGTTTAAGTCATTCACGTTCATGTAGACCAGAGAGTCTCTACGATAGAGAATATAATTTTATGAAATAGTTAAATAGCTTAAAAACATAAAATTTAAGCTTGTCAACATAGGGTCAACTTCATGGATTAGAATCTTGAGAGTTAAGACTATTAATCGAAGGTGAACCCACAAGCAGGTATGATAAACAGCAATAATTAATTAGTTTTCCAACCAACGATTTATCCAAATAAGAGAGCACTAACAATATTAATCTTAAAAATAAGCTCAGTGACAAGCGAAACTCCAAAGGATAGAGAAGACACTGTCAATTTAATAGTTTTGTTGCAATATAGAGAATATATAGTATTTTAGTTTTAAGAAAAAGTCCAGCTACATCCATGAGGCAAGTGTACTTATTTTCTTTCTCGACGTAACTTATTCCAGAGTCGTTAATTAGGTTAACAAGGTATCTATAAATATCTGGCTATAGATTGGTTCCGATATTAGGAAACCAGAAGTGGGTCTCCTTGCATGGAACGAAGATTTTTCCCGTAGTTACCGCTGGAAATTCATAGAGTGCATATTTTTGACACGTGGAGGTCCACGCCAGGGCAATGTTGCATGGTTGCGCCATCCTGGTTCCCTAGACCCCCATCTTTGGTGGGAGGCTTTGCATCAAAATATTAAAAAGAACTTTAAAATACTTCGTTACTAGAAGAGTAAAATGGGAACTCCAATTGAATACGTTTCTTCCCTACCCATGGACGTCGCAGGCACCCATGCAATGAGAAAATACTTTCCTTCTCCTTCCCTAAAGATCATAATAGAAACCCCAAATCTTTTTAGAATGTAGATTTTAGGAAAAGTAATTAAAATAACTTTATTACCAAAAACAAAATGATAGAGTACTTAAGACAAAGTATCTTCCATCCAAAATAACATCGATTCCTTGACATACCATACTCAAGTTGTAGAGACCCTGCCACACAATGGAAACCGTGGTTATTATCATGCCCCAAAAGTCATTGCAGGGACTGAGCATGTTCTCGCTGAAACACAAATGTTAACTAGTGGGGATACCCTAAAACATAACTAATAGCATACCACCCCCCCTCCTCAATACTCATAACTAATAGCATACCACCCCCCTCCTCAATACTCTTGTGGAAGGAAACCTCTGCCACTGTTTTAAGACTTGCTATTGGGTAACAGTTGGAATGATGGATAAGGGAAGCTTAGTCAAGAAGGGAGGAACTCTCATCATTTCAGACTAAAGGAGAAAAATACTGTGGTGAAATGAATGCAATATAGTGCAAGGGAAAGACATATCGAAGGGTGGGCATGATTCCCCATGTTTTCCGAAACAAAAAACAAAACTAAAAACCTTGAGGTCTTTCCTAGTGTGTAACCATGGTAGCTTAAATTCCCTGGTTGACCCTTATTGGACTTACATGCTTGCGCTCGGCTGATCAAGCATGAGTTGTACCTTTCTAGCTATTATTCAAGTTTTAATTATTAACCACATTAATTCGGGCCTATTGGGTGTAGTGGCTTTGAATTTCAAACCATGGAGAGTTAAATGATATATTTTCGGTAGGTGAGATCTTGTAATGGTTGTGAAGGCTAGATCTCGCTTCATTGGGTGTGAAGGCTTGGTTTTAGGTGGCTATTTTTACTGACCTTGGAATTCTTTTAACATAGGTTATGGTTTTTTCTCTAGTAAGTTGTACACTCTAGAAAATTTCAGAGGTTATGACTAAGGAAATAAACCTTTAACTTAATTTTTGAATAAGGATAACACGGTAAAAACTTAAGGCATGTTTTTTGTAATGAGCTTGTCCAAGAAGGAGCAGTAAATTACCCTTAGAGCCTTGATAAATTAATTAAAGATATATGATCTGCATTTTGATTCATTGATTTTATATACCTATCAATATACTACTCAACTTAAAAATAACTAAATAAATAGGTTTATCACAGAAGATGAGGCTTCCCTTTTTCGAACTAACTTCGTGTGGTAGTTTGATGAGAAATCTTGAAATATTTTTGTGCTAGAATGTACTGTGGAGACCATCTTTTCCAGAATTTGGAAGACGAATTTGACGATAAGTCTGAATTGGTCGATGTCTTGGAAGTAGAGGTTAAATCCCTCTCTTGTGAATATATTGATGACTTGAAGACAAAAAATGGTATACTAGAAGCACAAAATGTCTAGTTTACTAATGAGGCTACTCACTCATAGGACTATATCGATGAGCTTAGTAAAGAATTTTCCCCTCTTCAAGAGGACAATAATAGTTTGTTTGAAGAATATCAAACATTGAAAGGATATTATGATGTTTAGTTGTTGCATCTAACTAAGAAGGATGAGGATATTAAGGGATTGCAAGATTGCAAGCATAGTGTTGAAAAATATGTTTGCAGATTGCAAATTATTGAGAAAATTTTTATCAATCAGCTAGCTAATGAGAAGAAGATTGTTGTGACACCAACTGTTGAGCAGAAGGAATCCATTCTACTTGGTCCAAAATGCTCACCCATTACTACTTTCACCTTTGATTCTCTTTATTGTATCACAGTTATTTGTGAGCTAACTAATTGTAAGAAATATGTCGCTGATGTTTCATCTCATGATGTGTTGGATACTAATTTCGTTTCTCCTAGATTGAGAAGCATACTACATGTTGTTAGTGATTGAGCAAAATATGAAGAAACTTGAACTTTAAAACTTTAATTAATAATAACAGTGCATATAAATATCATCAATAATCCAAAGACATAAATCAAACCATAGAACACAAGATATACCTTGGGAAAACCCTTTACTGATTCAGAGGATAAAAAACCCAACAAACAATCTTAGAGTATGATAGATTATTAGCAGAGAATGATTACAACACAATAGCATATTGCTTTCCCAGAGAGCACCAGAGAGTGGAGATCGAATGGAACACCGTATCTAACTTGCCAAGTGCATACTACTTTAATAACAAGTCAAATTAGGTTTTACAACAAAAATAGAATGGTTGCATGTATCAGCAACTTGTTAACACTTTGAACACTGATTCATCTTCAATCATGCACCCCCATGACCTAGTGCCAAGCTGACACTACATAATTATCTCTCACAAGAACATATGTGCCTTCCATTAATTAACTAACTCTAACTGAGATGAACTGAAGGGAACTACATGCAATTGAATGTAACTGAGTGTAACTGCATACAACTGCCTATAACTGAACTGAAGTGAATGTAACTGAACATAACTGAATGTAATTGAACTGAACTGAATGTAACTGAGTTGAACTAAATGTAACTGAACAAAATTGAATGTAACTAAACAGTAACTGAATGTAACTGAACAAAACTAGTGCTTCTCCATTAGTGTTTATTTCCAACAATCACTTGCATAAATTAAGTAGTTGATTCCTTAATTAACTGAAATTGTTTACCATAACTAATACTCAACTGATATATAATCAATTCGAGTTTACTTGGTGGAAACATGTGCAATTCGAGTTCTATCTCTTTCTCTGTGCTTATATTAAATATCTTTGCATGGTCCATATGTGTTTTCATTAAATAATCATCTTTACATATCATACTCATAAGATCGTTTCCAAACCTATGATCATATGTATTGCCCTGGGTCATATAGTCACATGCTAAAGTAAATCACTCTAGAGGCAACTAATCCCTAAAGGAGACATGTAGCACCTGTTGACCATGACTAGCCATACATCACATAGTATATCTACTTTACATAGTAAAGTACACCACCTCACAACATGAGGATATTGTAGGACTACACAAGCGTGACTATCCACCTTAATCATATGAGGAAATTCGTAGGGCTACACAAGCCTACTGTCCACCTCAACCATATGAGGATATTCGTAGGGCTACACAAGCCTACTATCCACCTCAACCATATGAGGACATTCGTAGGGATACACAAGCCTACTGTCTTGATATTACTCACAAGACTTTACAACATCACCACCTCAATCATATGAGGATATTTGTAGGACTACAGAAGCCTATTGTCCACCTCAATTATATGAGGATATTCATAGGGCTACACAATCCTACTACATCACCAACTCAATCATATGAGGATATTCGTAGCGCTACACAAGCCTACTATCCACCTGAATCATATGAGGATATTTGTAGGACTACACAATCCTACTGCATCACCACCTCAATCGGATATGAGGATATTTGAAGGACTACACAAGTCTATTGTCTTGCCATTTCTTACAAGATTGGAGAATGACTCCTGATGCTGTACTCTCAACACTCCCTTTCAGTGAGGGAGACATTCTCTTCCATACCAGGTTTATCTCAGAAGTCTTTAAACTTCATCACAAATAGAGTCTTGTCACAAATTTGCAATCTTCTCATCAATACCTATGTACTGGAACTCATGACCACGACTTCAATGAAATAAAGCTTTATCTCGAATGTGTTTGATCATAAACACATCCAAGGTTTTCAAAAAATCTTGACTATTAACACCTAATGACTGTAGGCTCAATTCTTCCACCCTAGTAGGTAGCATCCCATGCTACACTACTCCTCAATATGTAGTACTATCTGTAAAAACAAATTTTGATTTTGTAGTACTCTCATACATACATTTTTTTTCTATAGTACTAGCCGCAATACACTTGGCTTTCGTAGTACTAGCCTTAAATTACATCGCTTCTCTCAGGATAAAATAACAGTTGGATATCACAATCAAATAATAGGTCTTCCATTATGAAATACAACAAAGATCCTATTCTAATGTACCTCAAAGATACTCAAACATATGCTTAGTAGTAAGCATAAAACATAACAGGTCTGCTCAAAGACCAACTAGCTACTTACATAAAGTAGCATCATCTGGATCCAATCCAGAATAATGTTTCTCTAAACTAGAAACCATGGATTTTTTTAAATCCATCACATACAACATTATAAAACAAATGTGTAATAACATGCAAAAAGAAATACTTATATTTTCTTTCATTCTTCAATATTTGTTGACTTCTTGAATCTTCTGTTATCTGGAGAAGTTCTTTGTGAGCATGCCATTCTCTGTAATGTTCTTCAAGTCATGATCACTTTCTCAGTGATCATTCTCTTTCTTTATATTTGCAGCACCCCAACTACCTCTCCGAGCGGTTGTAACTATTCTCTAACAGTCCAGACTATAAATAGTCTCTGAGACTTTTGACCATGTCTCTTCTCATGCGGATTCTCTCCACAAGCTATAATAGCCCTCAATTTCCTAAGTCATGTACAATGACTAACTGGAGGGGACTTTATCTACTTACGCCCATGAAGACACATTAATACTCCCTCTTCAACTATAGGAGTTATTATGTACTATACCAAGCTTGTCCTGGACAGAAGCTTAATAAGAATGTTGGCAATGCTGCTCATCTATGGATATGTACCATGTCTCAAATATAACTAACAAAAACCCTCAAAAGCTTTGTTGCTTTTCAACATGATCTATATAAAGCAACACATGTGATCTTCCTCGATCACCATATTTGTCAGATTTCATATATATTTAAACTTTCTATTTCACTGATCAAGATATATATGAGTTCACATACACTTGTACCAAGTAGGTACCACAACACATGTTTGTACATGTCTATGTACAAACTGCAAAGTACATAATATATCTTGGGACTTGTGAGTAACCAAATACATCTCAACTAAATTGAGATCCTCCAAATATGAAATAAGAATAGTTTCATATTTACCTTTATATGTGTGGCCATGGATTTGTAGTCCATCATCCTAAAACTGTTCAGGCTCTTTTACTGCACATTTTCCTTAACTGAGGAAAATATTTGATTGGTGACTGCCACACCACTAATCATAAGAACCATAACAATATTCTTGAATACAGTTCTCAGCTTCCTTCTGAATATGAGCATCATGCATATCTCCTTTTTTTTTACAGGAGGTACATCAACCAATTACACTGGTTCTTCATGAGCTAGTGAGACTAGGAACTCCCTCTCACCATGCAAAATGTGAGAATCATAATATGGGTTCTCCATCACGGAGACTTATGCTCATATATATATAAAGCTCTTTATTTGACACATGAATCTAAATAAGATAGAATATCTTCAAGAGTATTCACATCTATCAAAATATAATTAAGCCATCTATTTTGTCTATTTTCCAAGAGACATAGGAACCTCTCAAACTGTTCTCTTCTAAGCTCAACCATCAGAATGACTTCACATTTATGTCCTTCTTTACTTGTAGGTAATGGCATATTAATTTTCCCTACAAGACAAATTATTCTCATGGTTAGAACTATTTCATACTCATGAATTTTATTCACATGAAATACTTTCAATATAATGATAAAGATTTACTTAGTTATGTAGAAATATTTACAACTGATTGATCATAACCCATTATCATCTTATGTACTGATATGCAACCCTATATCAGCCCTATATCTGTCCAAAAATTCATTTTATGAAAGAAATATATAGTCCCATGTTCATATCTCATGAGGTAAGCATGAAGCCCTCTATCTAGCCAATCATGTAGTCTTATATTCATAGTTCATGAAACAATCATGCTACTCTAAATCTCATCTCTTATGAATGGTGTTTTCAACCTTGTATCATTTCTACATTAGTCTTATATCAATCTTTATATCATCTCGCAAAATTTGGACTCATGAGATTCATAACATTCCAATAAACATAGGAACAACAATGTATATGCTAAACACAATTCGGGGCCTATTGGGTGTAGTTGCTTTGAATTTCAAACCATGGAGATTTAAATGATATATTTTCGGTAGGTGAGATCTTGTAATGGTTGTGAAGGTTAGATCTCGCTTCATTGGGCGTCAAGGCTTGGCTTTAGGTGGCTATTTTTACTGACCTTGGAATTCTTTTAACATAGGTTATGGTTTTTTCTCTAGTAAGTTGTACACTCTAGAAAATTTCAGAGGTTATCACTAAGGAAATAAACCTTTAACTTAATTTTCGAATAAGGATAACATGGTAAAAAATTAAGGCATGTTTTTTGTAATGAGCTTGTCCAAGAAGGAGCAGTAAATTACCCTTAGAGCCTCAATAAATTAATTAAAGATATATGATTTGCATTTTGATTCATTGATTTTATATACCTATCCATATACTAATCAACTTAAAAATAACTAAATAAATAGGTTTATCACAGAAGATGAGGCTTCCCTTTTTCGAACTAACTTCGTGTGGTAGTTTGATGAGAAATCTTGAAATATTTTTGTGCTAGAATGTACTGTGGAGACCATTTTTCCAGAATTTGGAAGACGAATTTGAAGATAAGTCTGAATTGGTCAATGTCCTGGAAGTAGAGGTTATATCCCTCTCTTGTGAATATATTGATGGCTTGAAGACAAAAAATGGTATACTAGAAGCACAAAATGTCTAGTTGACTAATGAGGCTACTCACTCATAGGCTACTCACTCATAGGACTATATCAATGAGCTTAGTGAAGAATTTTCCCCTCTTCAAGAGGACAATAATAGTTTGTTTGAAGAATATCAAACATTGAAAGGATATTATGATGTTTAGTTGTTGCATCTAACTGAGAAGGATGAGGATATTAAGGGATTGCAGGATTGCAAGCATAGTGTTGAAAAATATGTTTGCAGATTGCAAATTATTGAGAAAAAAATTATCAATCAGCTAGCTAATGAGAAGAAGATTGTTGTGACACCAACTGTTGAGCAGAAGGAATCCATTCTACTTGGGCCAACATACTCACCCATTACTACTTTCACCTTTGATTCTCTTTATTGTATCACAGTTATTTGTGAGCTAACTAATTGTAAGAAATATGTTGGTGATGTTTCATCTCATGATGTGTTGGATACTAATTTTGTTTCTCCTAGATTGAGAAGCATACTACATGTTGTTAGTGATTGAGCAAAATATGAAGAAAATTGAACTTTAAAAATTTAATTAATAATAACAGTGCATATAAATCTCATCAATAATCCAAAGACATAATTCAAACCATAGAACACAAGATATACCTTGGGAAAACCCTTTACTGATTCAGAGGATAAAAAACCTAGCAAACAATCTTAGAGTATGATAGATTATTAGCAGAGAATGATTACAACACAATAGAAGATTGCTTTCATAGAGAGCACCAGAGAGTGGAGATCGAATGGAACATCGTATCTAACTTGCCAATTGCATACTACTTTAATAACAAGTCAAATTAGGTGTTACAACAAAAATAGAATGGATGCATGTATCAACAACTTGTTAACACTTTGAACATTGATTCATCTTCAATCATGCACCCCCATGACCTCATTCCAAGCTGACGCTACATAATTATCTCTCACAAGAACATATGTGCCTTCCATTAATTAACTAACTCTAACTGAGATGAACTGAATGGAACTACATGCAACTGGATGTAACTCAGTGTAACTGCATACAACTGCCTGTAACTGAACTGAAGTGAATGTAACTGAACATAACTGAACTGAACTGAATGTAACTGAGTTGAATTGAATGTAAATGAACAAAATTGAATGTAACTGAACAGTAATTGAATGTAACCGAACAAAACTAGTGCTTCTCGATCAGTGTTTATTTCCAACAATCACTTGCATAAATTAAGTAGTTGATTCCTTAATTAACTGAACTTGTTTACCATAACTAATATTGAACTGATATATAATCAATTCGAGTTTACTTGGTGGAAACATGTGCAATTCGAGTTCTATCTCTTTCTCTATGCTTATATTAAATATCTTTGCATGTTCCATATGTGTTTTCATTAAATAATCATCTTTACATATCATACTCATAAGTTCGTTCCCAAACCTATGATCATATGTATTTCCCTGGGTCATATAGTCACATGCTAAAGTAAATCACTCTAGGGGCAACTAATCCCTAAAGGATACATGTAGCACCTGTTGACCATGACTAGCAATACATCACATAGTATATCTACTTTACATAGTAAAGTACACCACCTCACAACATGAGGATATTGTAGGACTACACAAGCGTGACTATCCACCTCAATCATATGAGGAAATTCGTAGGACTACACAAGCCTACTATCCACCTCAACCATATGAGGATATTCGTAGGGCTACACAAGCCTACTATTCACCTCAACCATATGAGGATATTCGTAGGGCTACACAAACCTACTGTCTTGATATTACTCACAAGACATTACAACATCACCACCTCAATAATATGAGGATATTTGTAGGACTACACAAGCCTATTGTCCACCTCAATTATATGAGGATATTCATAGGGCTACACAATCCTACTACATCACCACCTCAATCATATGAGGATATTTGTAGCGCTACACAAGCCTACTATCCACCTGAATCATATGAGGATATTTGTAGGACTACACAATCCTACTACATCACCACCTCAATCAGATGAGGATATTTGAAGGACTACACAAGTCTATTGTCTTACCATTGCTTACAAGACTGGAGAATGACTCCCGATGCTGTAATCTCAACACTCCCTCTCAGCGGAGGAGACATTATCTGCCATAGCAGGTTTATCTCAGAAGTCTTTAAACTTCATCACAAATAGATTCTTGTCACAAATTTGCAATCTTCTCATTAGTACCTATGTACTAGAACTCATGACCATGACTTCAATGAAGTAAAGCTTCATCTCGAATGTGTTTGATCATAAACACATCCAATGTTTTTGAAAAAGCTTGACTATTAACACCTAATGACTGTAGGCTCAAGTCTTCCACCCTAGTAGGTAGCATCCCACGCTACACTACTCCTCAATATGTAGTACTATCTGCAAAAACAAATTTTGATTTTGTAGTACTCTCATACATACATTTTTCTTCTGTAGTACTAGCCGCAATACACTTAGTTTTCATAGTACTAGCCTTAAATTACATCGCTTCTCTCAGGATAAAACAATAGCTGGATATCACAATCAAATAATAGGTCTTCCATGTATCAAATACAACAAAGAGCCTATTCTAATGTACCTCAAATATACTCAAACATATTCTTAGTAGTAAGCATAAAACATAACAGGTCTGCTCAAATACCAACTAGCTACTTACATAAAGTAGCATCATCTGGATCCAATCCAGAATAAAGTTTCTCTAAACTAGAAACCATGGATTTTTTTAAATCCATCACATACAACATTATACAACAAATGTGTAATAACATGTAGAAATAAATACTTATATTTTCTTTCATTCTTCAACATTTGTTTACTTCTTGAATCTTCTGTTATTTGGAGAAGTTCTTTGTGAGCATGCCATTCTCTGTAATGTTCTTCAAGTCATGATCACTTTCTCAGTGATCATTCTCTTTATATTTGCAGCACCCCAACTACCTCTTCGAGTGGTTGTAACTATTCTCTAACAGTCCAGACTATAAATAGTGCCTGACACTTTTGACCATGTCTCTTCTAATGTGGATTCTCTCCACAAGCTATAACAGCCCTCAGTTGCCTAAGTCATGTACAATGACTAACTAGCGGGGACTTTATCTACTGTCGCCCATGAAGACACATCAATACTCCCTCTTCAACTATAGGAGTTATTATGTACTATACCAAGCTTGTCCTTGACAAAAGCTTAGTAAGAATGCTGGCAATGCTGCTCATCTATGGATATGTACCATGTCTCAAATATAACTAACTAGAACCCTCAAAAGCTTTATTGCTTTACAACATGCTTTATCTAAAACAACACATGTGATCTTCCTCGATCACCATATTAGTCAGATTTCATATATATTTATAACTCTATTTCACTGATCAAGATATATATGAGTTCACATACACTTGTACCAAGTAGGTATCACAACACATGTTTGTACATGTCTATGTACAAAATGTAAAGTACATAACAAATCTTGGGACCTATGACTAACCAAATACATCTCAACTGACTTGAGATCCTCCAAATATGAAATAAGAATAGTTTCATATTTACCTTTATATGTGTGGCCATGGATTTGTAGTCCATCATCCTAAAACTCTTCAGGCTCTTTTACTGCACATTTTCCTTAACTGAGGAAAATATTTGATTGGTGACTGCCACACCACTAATCATAAGAATCATAAAAATATTCTTGAATATAGTTCTCAGCTTCCTTTTGAATATGAGCATCATGCATATCTCCTTTTTTTTTACAGGAGGTACATCAACCAATTACATTGGTTCTTCATGAGCTAGTGATACTAGGAACTCCCTCTCACCATGCAAAATGTGAGAATCATAATATGGGTTCTCCATCACGGAGACTTATGCTCATATATATATATAAAGATCTTTATTTGACACATGAATCTAAATAAGATAGAATATCTTCAGGAGTATTCACATCTATCAAAATATAATTAAGCCATCTATTTTGTTTGTTTTCCAAGAGACATAGGAACCTCTCGAACTATTCTCTTCTAGTCTCAGCCATCAGAATGACTTCACATTTATTTCCTTCTTTACTTGTAGATAATGGCATATTAATTTTCCCTACAAGACAAATTATTCTCATGGTTAGAACTATTTCATACTCATGAATTTTATTCACATGAAATACTTTCAATATAATGATAAAGATTTACTTAGTTATGTACAAATATTTACCAACTGATTGATCATAACCCATTATCATCTTATGTATTGATATGCAACCCTATATCAGCCCTATATCTGTCCAAAAATTCATTTTATGAAAGAAATATATAGTCCCATGTTCATATCTCATGAGGTAAGCATGAAGCCCTCTATCTAGTCAATCATGTAGTCTTATGTGCACAGTTCATGAAACAATCATGCTACTCTAAATATCATCTCTTATGAATGGTTTTTTCAACCTTGTACCATTTCTACATTAGTCTTATATCAATCTTTATATCATTTCGCAAAATTCGGACTCATGAGATTGATAACATTCCAATAAAGATAGGAACAACAATGTATATGCTAAACACAATTCCAAGTCCAGGAATACAGATTGTAATAAAACATAATCTGATTTTATAAGAGCATATGATAATTAAATAATTATGCAGCCCAAAATTCATATCTCATGAATCAATCATGCAACCCAAGATTCATATCTCATGAATCTATCACGCGTCTCTATATTTATGAAACAAGCATGCAACTCTATATTCATATCTTTATGAAACAATCATGCATCATTTATATTCATAATCATGCATGGTCTATATTCATATTTTATGAACAATCATGCATCCTCTATATGACTGTAATGCAACCATTCAAAAGCATATAGATCTAAGTAGCATATAATAAAAAATTTGGGTACTTATATTTTTATTGTTTTGCATGCTCCCTCTTGATCTCTACTTCCTTGTGGAGATTACTTTAGTCCCTCAGTCTTGGTCTCTTTGAAAATTTGAGTGCATGCATGAGGTAGCAAATCTCTGCATGGAGAAACTCGATCCGATGCAACTCGAAGCGAATGTTCTTCTTTCAAAGAAAACTTCTTCCAATGATCATCCTCTTATTTGGTTGATATATCAACTCTATGAGACTCTCATTATACACAAGATCCATTGAATAATGATAATATCCAACTTACAACTCTTGGAGTCGTTCCATCAATTGGTTCACTTTAAGAAAACGGCCATAACATGAATTCTGATAATTTCATTTTCAAATACTTGATCGTATCTCTCACATAGTTTAAATATTCTCAAAAGTAAGCTAAATTGACCAATTTCGGAAGTGGGTTTTCAACGGTTTTGTCTAATTCCTCACAGATTGATCAAAACATCTCCACAAAACTTGTTTCCTAAAAAGTGATGAAAATTGTATCCTGAAAAGTGACAAAAATGGTGCATGCTGAATTGGTCTTTAATTCACCTTGCATAAAGAGTCCTCACTCAATGAGTTCAAGTAAACATCTAGATCATTCTTCTCAAGAATGATTCACACTCTTGCCTTCAATTTGGAAGTATATTCAAATTGCTCTTCCGATTGGATGGAGATCGATGCTATCACACCAAGCTCTTTGTTCAATACTTCTCAAGATCACGTAGGCTTTAGTTGCTTGCGCAAAATAAGCTCTTGCACGCCCTTGCTCTGATACCATTTTAGTGATTGAACAAAATATAAAGAAACTGAAACTTTAAAACTTTAATTAATAATAACAGTGCATATAAATCTCATCAATAATCCAAAGACATAAATCAAACCATAGAACACAAGATATACCTTGGGAAAACCCTCTACTGATTAAGAGGATAAAAAACCCAACAAACAATCTTAGAGTATGATATATTATTAGCAGACAACGATTACAACACAATAGCAGATTGCTTTCACAGAGAGCACCAGAGAGTGGAGATGGAATGGAACACCATATCTAAGTTTCCGAGTGCATAGTACTTTAATAACAAGTCAAATTAGTTTTTACAACAAAAATAGAATGGTTGCATGTATCAACAACTTGTTAACACTTTGAGCACTGATTCATCTTCAATCATGCACCCCCATGATCTGGTACCAAGCTAACACTCCATAATTATTTCCCATAAGAAGATATGTGCCTTCTATTAATTAACTAACTCTAATTGAGTTGTTAACTGAGATGAACTGAATGGAACTACATTCAACTGAATGTAATTGAGTGTAACTGCATACAACTGAGTGTAACTAAACTGAACTAAATGTAACTGAACATAACTGAATGTAACTGAACTGAACTGAATGTAACTAAGTTGAACTGAATGTAACTGAACAAAACTGAATGCAACTCAACAGTGACTGAATGTAATCGAATAGAACTAGTGCTTCTCCATTAGTGTTTATTTCCAACAATCACTTGTAAATTAAGGAGTTGATTCCTCAATTAACTGAACTTGTTTACCATAACTAATACTCAACTGATATCTAATCAATTCGAGTTTACTTAGTGGAAACATATGTAATTCAAGTTCTCTTTATTTCTTTGTGCTTATATTAAATATCTCTGCATGGTCCATATGTGTTTTCATTAAATAATCATCTTTATCATATCATACTCATAAGATTGTTTCTAAACATGATCATATGTATTTCCCTGGGTCATATACTCACATGCTAAAGTAAATCACTCTAGGGGCATATAATCCCTAAAGGAGACTTGTAGCACTTGTTGACCATCACTAGCCATACATCACATAGTATATCTACTTTACACAATAACGTACACAACCTCACAACATGAGGATATTCATAGGGCTACACAAGCCTACTTTCCACCTCAACCATATGAGGATATTTGTAGCACTACACAATTCTACTGTCTTGATATTACTCACAAGACTTTACAACATCACCACCTCAATCATATGAGGATATTCGTAGGACTACACAAGCCTTTTTTCCACCTCAATCACATGAGGATATTCATAGGGCTACACAAGCCTACTATCCACCTAAATTATATGAGGATATTCATAGGGCTACACAAGCCTACTACATCACCACATCAATCATATGAGGATATTCATAGGGCTGCACAATCCTACTATCCACCTCAATCATATGAGGATATTCGTAGGACTACACAAGCCTACTACATCACCACCTCAATCAGATAAGGATATTTGATGGACTACACAAGTCTATTGTCTTGCTATTACTTACAAGACTGGAGAATGACTGCTGATGTTGTAATCTCAACACATGTATTAGGTCTCGAGTGATAAGGAAAATTGGATATACCAGATGATTATTTGGGAAGAATGGATAGGGTATTGTTGTTCTTATTACTCTTGAATTAACACCACCAACAATAGGTCTTGGATATAATAATGCGGTATCCCTACCTACCCCCATCTATGCTTCACCCTGGAAGGTTTTATTTGTCGTAGGATGATGTAGATTGAAAAGAAACCTATTTTTGAATGTGTTCCTAAGTTATCTATCCCTAATAATATAGCAATTGAGAATGTTGTTTCAAATGACATTATTGTTGATCTATAGCATTGTTCTGCTCCTTTCGCTAACCAGAAACTGAGCTTCCATCCCCTATTTTGTCAAAAAAAAAATTGTGCCATATAAACCTCCTCATTATAAGAATAAGAGGAGTTTTGGTAGGAATAGTAATGCTTAGAAAGGTGGAAACTATGCTTTCATAACTTTACAAAAAATATGTGAAAGAAATAAACATGGATCAGTGCCAACTACTCAGATAGACTGTGTTTCGATTGATGAATTGTCATGGAATAAGCTAAACAGATTTTTCAGGACTTCATATAGATGTATATCTTCAGTTGTACTACTATATAGTGCTCCTCTTGCATCCTTTTGATTTCTTTGGGTTTGTCAAAAAGAACTCAACTAGAGCAGTCGACTGAGAATCGACCAAAGAAGGCTTTCAAATGATGGCTTGACTTGATATATTCATCATCTTTTGTATCGACTAGAAGGGTTGCGGCTGACTAAGCTGTGACTGGTCATGCCCGCTGAATGAAGTGCTTGACTACTTTTATTTATCGACTAGAATGTCATCCACTAATTCTAGAGTCATTAATTAGGTCAACAAGGTATCTATAAATATCTAGCTATAGATTGATTCTGATGTTAGGAAACCAGAAATGGGTCTCCTTCCATGGAAGGAAGATTTTTCCCGTAGTTACCGCTGGAAATTCATAGAGTGCAATGTTGCATGGTTGCGCCATCCTGGTTCCCTAGACCCCCATCTTGCATGGTGACACATCGAGGTCCACGCCTGGGAAATGTTGCATGGTTGCGCCATCCTGGTTCCCTAGACCCCCATCTTTGGTGGGAGGCTTTGCATCAAAATATTAAAAAGAACTTTTAAATACTTTGTTACTAGAAGAGTTAAATGGGAACTCCAATTGAATATGTTTCTTGTTTTAAAAATCATATTCCATACCCATGGATGTCGCAGGCACCCATTCAATTAGAAAATACTTTCCTTCTCCTTTCTAAAGATCATAGAAACCCCAAATCCTTTTAGAATGTAGATTTTAGGAAAAGTAATTAAAATAAATTTAATACCACATTCTAGGAAAAGTAATTAAAATAACTTTGTTACCAAAAACAAAATGAGATAGTACTTAAAGACAAAGTATCTTCCATCCAAAATGGCATCGCTTCCTTCACATACCATACTCAAGTTGTAGAGACCCCACCACATAATGGAAACATCGTGGTTATTATCATGCACCAAAGTCATTGCAGGGACTGAAGAGGGCCTGTTCTTGCTGAAACATAGATCTTAACTAGTGGGGATACCCTAAAAAATAACTAATAGCATACCACCCCCCCTCCTCAATACTCTTATGGAAGGAAACCTCTGCCACTATTTTAAGACTTGCTATTGGGTGATAGTTGGAATGATGGATAAGGAAAGCTTAGTCAAGAAGGGAGGAACCCTCATTATTTCAGACTAAAGGAGAAAAATATTGTGGTGAAATGAATGCAATATAGTGCAAGGGAAAGACATATCGAAGGGAGGGCATGATTCCCCATGTTTTCCGAAATAAAAAACAAAACAAAAAACCTTGAGGTCTTTCCTAGTGTGTAACCATGGTAGCTTAAATTCCTTGGTTGACCCTTATCAGACTTACATGCTTATGCTCGGCTGATCAAGCATGAGTTGTACCTTTCTAGCTATTATTCAAGTTTTAATTATTAACCACATTAATTCAGGGCCTATTGGGTGTAGTGGCTTTGAATTTCAAACCATGGAGAGTTGAACGATATATTTTCGGTAGGTGAGACCTTGTAAAGGTTGTGAAGGCTAGATCTCGCTTCAATAGGCATGAAGGCTTGGTTTCAGGTGGCTATTTTTACTGACCTTGGAATTCTTTTAACATAGGTTATGGTTTTTTCTCTAGTAAGTTGTACACTCTAGAAAATTTTAGAGGTTATGATGAAGGAAATAAACCTTAAACTTAATTTTTGAATAAGGATAACATGTGAAAAATTTAAGGCATGTTTTTTGTAATGAGCTTGTCCAAGAAGGAGGAGTAAATTACCCTTAGAGCCTTGATAAATTAAATAAAGATATATGATCTGCATTTTGATCCATTGATTTCATATACCTATCCATATACTAATCAACTTAAAAATAAATAAATAAATAGTTTTATCATAGACGATGAGGCTTCCCTTTTTCGAACTAACTTCGTGTGGTAGTTTGATGAGAAATCTTGAAATATTTTTGTGCTAGAATGTACTATGGAGACCATTTTTACAGAATTTGGAAGACGAATTTGAAGATAAGTCTTAATTGGTCGATGTCTTGGAAGTAGAGGTTAAATCCCTCTCTTGTGAATGTATTGATGGCTTGAAGAAAAAAATTGGTATAGTAGAAGCACAAAATGTCTCGCTGACTAATGAGGCTACTCACTCATAGGACTATATCGATGAGCTTAGTGAAGAAATTTCCCCTCTTCAAGAGGACAATAATAGTTTGTTTGAAGAATATCAAACATTGAAAGGATATTATGATGTTTAGTTGTTGCATCTAACTGAGAAGGATGACGATATTAAGGGGTTACAAGATTGCAAGCATAGTGTTGAAAAATATGTTTGCAGATTGCAAATTGTTGAGAAAAAAATTATCAATCAGCTAGCTAATGAGAAGAAGATTGTTGTGACACCAACTTTTGATCAAAAAGAATCCATTCTACTTGGGCCAACATGCTCACCCATTACTACTTTCACCTTTGATTCTCTTTGTTCTATCCCAGTTATTTGTGAGCTAACTAATTGTAAGAAATATGTTGATGATGTTTCATCTCATGATGTGTTAGATACTAATTTCATTTCTCCTAGATTGAAAAGCATACTACATACTGTTAGTGATTGAGAAAAATATGAAGAAACTTGAACTTTAAAACCTTAATTCATAATAACAGTGCATACAAATCTCATCAATAATCCAAAGACATAAATCAAACCATAGAACACAAGATATACCCTGGGAAAACCCTCTACTGATTTAGAGGATAAAAACTGAGCAAACGATCTTAGAGTATGATCAATTATTAGTAGAGAATGATTACAACACAATAGCAGATTGCTTTCAAAGAGAGCACCAGAGAGTGGAGATCGAATGGAACACCGTATCTAACTTTCCAAGTGCATAGTACTTTAATAACAAGTCAAATTAGGATTTATAACAAAAATAGAATGGTTGCATGTATCAGCAACTTGTTAAAACTTTGACCACTGATTCATCTTCAATCATGCACCCCCATGATCTGGTGCCAAGATGACACTCCATAATTATCTCCCACAAGAAGATATGTGCCTTCCATTAATTAAGTAACTCTAATTGAGTTGTTAACTAAGCTGAACTAAATGGAAGTACATGCAACTGAATGTAACTGAGCGTAACTGCATACAACTGAGTGTAACTGAACTAAACTGAATGTAACTGAACATAACTGAATGTAACTGAACTGAAATGAATGTAACTGAGTTGAATTGAATGTAACGAAAGAGAACTGAATGTAACTAAACAGTAACTGAATGTAACCAAATAGAACTAGTGCTTCTCCATCAGTGTTTATTTCCAACAATCACTTGCATAAATTAAGGAGTTGATTCCTTAATTAACTGAACTTGTTTACCATAACTAATACTCAACTGATATCTAATCAATTTGAGTTTACTTGGTGGAAACATATACAATTCCAGTTCTCTCTCTTTCTCTGTGCTTATATTAAATATATCTGCATGGTCCATATGTATTTTCATTAAATAATCATCTTTATCATATCATACTCATAAGATCGTTTCCAAACCTATTATCATGTGTATTTCCTTGGGTCATATAGTCACATGCTAAAGTAAATCAATCTACGGGAAACTAATCCCTAAAGGAGACTTTTAGCACCTCTTGACCATGACTAGCCATACATCACATAGTATATCTACTTTACATAGTAAAGTACACCACCTCACAACATGAGGATATTGATAGAACTACACAAGACTACTATCCACCCCAATCATATGAGGATATTCGTAGGGATACACAATCCTACTATCCACCTCAACCATATGAGGATATTCACAGGGCTACACAACCCTACTGTCCACCTCAACCATATGAGGATATTCGTAGGGCTACACAAGCCTACTGTCTTGATATTACTCACAAGACTTTACAACATCACACCTCAATCATATGAGGATATTCCTAGGATTGCACAAGCCTACTGTCCACCTCAATCATATGAGTATATTCATAGGACTACACAATCCTACTGTCCACCTCAATTATATGAGGATATTCATAGGGCTACACAATCCTACTGCATCACCACCTCAATCATATGAGTATATTTGTATAGATACACAAGCCTACTATCCACCTCAATCATATGAGGATATTCGTAAGACTACACAATCCTACTGGATCACCACCTCAATCAAATGAGGATATTTGAAAAACTACACAAGTCTATTGTCTTTCTATTACTTACAAGAGTGGAGAATGAATCCTGATGCTGTAATCTCAACACTCCCTCTCAGTGAGGGAGACATTATCTGTCATACCAGGCTTATCTTAGAAGTTTTTAATCTTCGTCACAAATAGAGTCTTGTCACAAATTTGCAATATTCTCATCAGTACCTATGTATTGGAACTTGTGACCATGACTTCAATGAAGTAAAACTTCATCTCGAATGTGTTTGATCATAAACACATCCAGGTTTTTCGAGAAAGCTTGACTATTAACACCTAATGACTGTAGGCTCAAGTCTTTCACCCTAGTAGGTAGCATCCCATGCTACACTACTCCTCAGTATGTAGTACTATCTGTAAAAACAAATTTTTATTTTGTAGTACTCTCATACATACATTTTTCTTCTATAGTACTAGCCGCAATACACTTACCTTATGTAGTACTAGCCTTAAATTACATTGCTTCTCTCAGGATAAAACAATAGTTGGATATCACAATTAAATAATATGTCTTCCATGTATCAAATACAATAAAGAGCCTATTCTAATGTACCTCAAAGATACTCAAACATATGCTTAGTAGTAAGCATAAAACATAATAGGTCTACTCAAAGACCAACCAGCTACTTACATAAAGTAGCATCATCTGGATCCAATCCAGAATAAAGTTTCTCTAAATTAGAAACCATGGATTTTTTTAAATCCATCACATACAACATTATACAACAAATGTGTAATAACATACAGAAAGAAATACTTATATTTTCTTTCATTCTTCAACATTTGTTGACTTTTTGAATCTTCTATTATCTAGAGAAGTTCTTTGTGAGCATGCCATTCTCTGTAATGTTCTTCAAGTCATGATCACTTTCTCAGTGATCTTTCTCTTTATATTTGCAACACCCCAACTACCTCTCCAAGAGGTTGTAACTGTTCTCTAACATTACAGACTATAAATAGTCTCTGAGACTTTTGACCATGTCTCTTCTCATGTGGATTCTCTCCATAAGCTATCACAACCCTCGGCTGCCTAACTCATGTACGATGAATAAATGGTGGGGACTTTATCTACTGTCGCCCATGAAGACACATCAATACTCCCTCTTCACCTAGAGGAGTTATTATGTACTATACCAAGCTTGTCTCGAATAGAAGCTTAGTAAGAATGATGGAAATGCTACTCATCTATGGATATGTACCATGTCTCAAATATAACTAACTAGAACCCTCAAAAGCTTTATCACTTTTGAACATGCTCTATCTAGAGAAACACATGTGATCTTCCTCGATCACCATATTAGTCATATTTCATAAATATTTAAAAATCTATTTCACTGATCAAGATATATATGAGTTCACATATGCTTGTACCAAGTAGGTACCACAAAACATGCTTTGTACATGTCTATGTACAAACTGCAAAGTACATAACAAATCTTGGGACCTGTGACTAACCAAATACATCTCAACTGAATTGAGATCCTCCAAATATGAAATAAGAATATTTTCATATTTACCTTCATATGTGTGGCCATGGATTTGTAGTCCATCATCCTGAAACTCTTCAGTATCTTTTATTGCACATTTTCGTTAACTGAGGAAAATCTTTGACTGGTGACTGCCACACCACTAATCATAAGAATCATAACAATATTCTTGAATACAGTTCTCAGGTTCCTTCTGAATATGAGCATCATGCATATCTCCTTTTTTTTTTACAGGAGGTACATCAACCAATTAAACTGGTTCTTCATGAGCTAGTGAGACTATCAACTCCCTCTCACCATGCAAAATGTTAGAATCATAATATGGGTTCTCCATCACGGAGACTTATGCTCATATATATATATAAATCCCTTTATTTCACACATGAATCTAAATAAGATAGAATATCTTTAGGAGTCTTCACATCTATCAAAATATAATTAAGCCATCTATTTTGCCTGCTTTCCAAGAGACATAGGAACCTCTTAAACTATTCTCTTCTAGGCTCATTCATCAGAATGACTCCACATTCATGTCCTTCTTTACTTGTAGGTAATGGCATATTAATTTTCCCTAGAAGACAAATTATTCTCATGGTTAGAACTATTTAATACTCATGAATTTTATTCACATGAAATACTTTCAATATACTGATAAATATTTACTTAGTTATGTACAAATATTGACCAATCGATTCATTATAACCCATTATAATCTTACGTACTGATATGAAATGCTATATCAGCCCTATATCAGTCCAAAAATTCATTTTATGAAAGAAATATATAGTCCCATGTTCATATCTCATGAGGTAAGAATGAAGCCCTCTATCTAGCCAATCATGTAGTCTTATGTTCACAGTTCATGAAACAATCATGCTACCGTAAATCTCATGTCTTATGAATGATGTTTTCAACCTTGTATCATTTCTACATTAGTCTTATATCAATATTTATATCATCTCACAAAATTTGGACTCATGAGATTGATAACATTCCAATAAAGATAGGAATAACAATATATATGCTAAACACAATTCCAAGTCCAGGACTACAGATTGTAATAAAACATAATCTGATTTTATAAGAGCATATGATAATTAAATAATCATGCAGAGCAACATTCTTATCTCATGAATCAATCATCCAACCCAACATTCATATCTCATGAATCTATCATGCATCTCTATATTTATGAAACAAGCATGCAACTCTATATTCATATCTTTATGAAACAATCATGCATCCTTTATATTCATAATCATGCATGGTCTATATTCATATTTTATGAACAATCATGCATCCTCTATATGAATATAATGCAACCATTCAAAAGCATATAGATCTAAGTAGCATATAATAAAAAATTTGGGTAATTATATTTTTATTGTTTTGCATGCTCCCTCTTGATCTCTGCTTCCTTGTGGAGATTACTTTAGTCCCCTGGACTTGGTCTCTTTGAAGATTTGAGTGCATGCAAGAGGTAATAAATCTTTGCATGGAGAAATTGGATCCCATGCAACCCAAAGCAAGTGTTCTTCTTTCAAAGAAAACTTCTTCCAATGATCATCCTCTTATTTGCATGATATATCAACTCTATGAGACTCTCATTATACACAATATCCATTGAATAATGATAATATCGAACTTACAACTCTTGGAGTTGTTCCTACAATTGGTTCACTTTAAGAAAATGGCCATAACACGAATTCTGAGAATTTCATTTTCAAATACCTGATGATATCTCTCACATAGTTGTAGATTTTTGAAATATTCTCACAAATAAGCTAAATTGGCCAATTTCGGAAGTGGGTTTTCAACTATTTTGTCTAATTCCTCATGGATTGATCAAAACGTCTCCACAAAATTTGTCTCCTAAAAAGTGACGAAAATGGTGCATGTTGAATTGGTCTTTAATTCTCCCTGTATAAAGAGTCCTCACTCAATGAGTTCAAGTAAACATCTAGATCATTCTCCTCAAGAATGATTCACACTCTTGCCTTCAATTTGGAAGTATATTCAAATTAGACTTCGAGTTGGATGGAGATTGATGCTATGGCTCCAAGCTCTTTGCTCAATACTTCTCAAGATCACGTAGGCTTTAATTACTTTCACAAACTAAGCTCTTACATGCCCTTGCTCTGATACCATGTTAGTGATTGAGAAAAATATAAATAAACTTGAACTTTAAAACTTTAATTCATAATAACAGTGCATATAAATCTCATCAATAATCCAAAGACATAAATCAAACCATAGAACACAAGATATACCTTGGGAAAACCCTCTACTGATTCAGAGGATAAAAAACCCAACAAATGATCTTACAGTATGATAGATTATTAACAGAGAATGATTACAGCACAATAGCATATTTCTTTCACAGAGAGCACTAGAGAGTGGAGATCGAATGGAACACCGTATCTAACTTGCCAAGTGCATAGTACTTTAATAACAAGTCAAATTAGGTTTTACAACAAAAATAGAATGGTTGCATGTATCAGCAACTTGTTAACACTTTGAACACTAATTCATCTTCAATCATGCACCCCCATGATCTGGTGCCAAGCTTACACTCCATAATTATGTCCCACAAGAAGATATGCGCCTTCTATTAATTAACTAAATCTAACTGAGTTTTTAAATGAGATGAACTGAATGGAAATACATGCAACTGAGTGTAACCGCATACATCTAAGTGTAACTGAACTAAACTGAATGTAATTAAACATAACTGAACTGAATTGAATGTAACTGAGTTGAACTAAATGTAACTGAACAGAATTGTAACTGAACAGTAACTGAATGTAACCGAACAAAACTAGTGCTTCTCCATCAGTGTTTATTTCCAACAATCACTTGCATAAATTAAGGAGTTGATTCCTTAATTACTTGAACTCGTTTACCATAACTAATACTCAACTGATATCTAATCAATTCGAGTTTACTTGGTGGAAACATATGCAATTCAAGTTCTCTCTCTTTCTCTATGCTTATATTAAATATCCTTGCATGGTCCATATGTGTTTTCATTAAATAATCATCTTTCTCATATCATACTCATAAGATCATTTCCAAACATATGGTCATGTGTATTTCCCTGTGTCATATAGTCAGATTCTAAACTAAATCACTCTAGGGGGAGCTAATCCCTAAAGGAGACTTGTAGCACCTGGTGACCATGACTAGCCATACATCACATAGTATATCTACTTTACATAGTAAATTACACCACCTCACAACATGAGGATATTCTTAGGACTACAGAATCCTACTATCCACCTCAACCATATGATGATATTTGTAGGGCTACACAAGCCTACTGTCCACCTCAACCATATGAGGATATTCGTAGGGCTACACAAGCCTACTATCTTGATATTACTCACAAGACTTTACAACATCACCACCTCAATCATATGAGGATATTTGTAGAACTACACAAGTCTATTATCCACCTCAATCATATGAGCATATTCATAGGACTACACAAGCCTACTGTCCACCTCAATTATATGAGGATATTCGTAGGGCTACACAAGCCTACTGTCCACCTCAATCATATGAGGATATTTGTAGGACTACACAAGCCTACTACATCACCACCTCAATCAAATGAGGATATTCATAGGGCTACACAAGTCTATTGTCTTGCTATTACTTACAATACTGGAGAATGACTTTTGATGTTGTAATCTCAACACATGTATTAGGTCTTGACTGATAAGGAAAATGGGATATACCAGAGGATGAATTGGGAAGAATGGATAGGGTATTGTTGTTCTTATTACTCCTGAATTAATGCCACCAACAATAGGTATTGGATATAATTATGCAGTATCCCTACCTACCCCCATCTATGCTTCAGCCTAGAAGGTTTTATTTGTTGCGGGAGGATTTAGATTGAAAAGAAACCTATTGTTGAATGTGTTCCTAAGTTATCTATACCTAATAATATAGCAATTGAGAATGTTGTTTCAAATGACATTATTGTTGATGTGTAGCATTGTTCTGCTCCTATCGCTAACCAGAAACTGAGTTTGCATCCCATGTTTTGTTAGAACAAAAAATTGTGCCATATAAACCTCCTCATTATAAGAATAAGAGGAATTTTGGTAGGAATCGTAATGCTTGGAAAGGTGGAAACTATGCTTTCATAACTTTACAAAAAATATGTGAAATACATAAACATGGATCAATGCCAACTACTCAGATAGACTTTGTTTAGATTGATGAATTGTCATGGAATAAGGTAAACAGATGTTCGAGGACCTCATATAGATGTATATCTTTAGCTGTACTACCGTATAGTGCTCCTATTGCATCCTTTTATTGTTTCGGGTTTGTCAAAAAGAACTCAACCAGAACAGTTGACTGAGAATCGACCAAAGAAGGGTTTCGAATGATGGCTTGACTTGATACATTCATCATCTTTTGTATCAACTAGAATGGTTGTGGATGACTAAGCTGTGACTGGTCACGACCGCTGATTGAAGTGCTTGACTACTTTAATTTATCGACTAGAATGTCATCCACTAACCTTCAACCAATGGTGACTAATGACTATAGTTTTATCTATATTTTCTTGTTGACTAAGTTTTGATTACTATTGTTATGATTTCTATTCTATTATGTCTTAGTTGTGTTTAAGGGGGGAACATTGAGACCTTGATATGAGGTAATCCCAACTATTGGACCGAATGAACTATGTCCAATTAGATCATTTGTTGGGAGATCAAATTGACTACTATTGCAAGTACTTTATTTCTAGATGGATAGAGGTTGTATTGCTAGACATGGACTTCCTATACTTGTTGTTCTTATGTCTAGTCAACTTCTTGACTAGATTGTGTTATTTTTAATATAGTTCACTAACCAATTGGGGATTTATTTGGACAACAATGTTGCAGAATATTTGTACAACTGCATTGAGTTTGATGATAGTAGTGACAGTATTTCATACATTTTCCATGAGTGATACTATACCAAGGTTGATCAATGTTGCAGTTCTGATCAAATTAGGGGGAAATGTTGTGTAATTTTTTCTTTCCTCCAAGTTGATTTATTGGAGGGGGGGTGTTGGAAACTATGATCCATTGTACTTCATCTTGTTAGACGATGTCTACATTGGATTTTTTAGATCCACATTTTATGAATAGTTGTAACTAACGTATTCTCATGATTGCTGGGTTGGGATTCTTCTTGATCAACCTATTTATAGATGATATTATGATGGTTCTATCATCACTTGGACCATAATATTGTGCTTAAGTTCTAAGGTTTCTTTAGACACCACCACCATTATTCATGGAATGTCATTTGATCTTCTTCTATTTTTTTTAATGACTTCTCCAACAGATCCTTGGCCTAATTATATCTTTATACCTAGCCATCATTAACAACATTTACTCATTATAAGTATTATATATATATATATATATATATATATATATACACACACACACAACATTACCAATATTCAAACGGACTATTATGCACTATGCATTATCTCTTAGCATGTACACTAGTACGTATGCATTCTACCCATTACATTCTTTTACATATTCAACATTTCTTTCCTTAATTTCTATATATAAAACACATAAACTATAGTAAATGGAAAGAAATGAGCTAAGGAATTCTCCTTTTAAAATCCTCTTCATAGCAGGAAATTCCTCTTCCTCATCATGAATAATCGAACAAATTCTGTCTCTCTCAATTTCACAATGGATCATTAGCTATGGTTTTCTTACCCTTATGTAGCTTCTTTTATCATTGTAGTAGATTCCAATGTTGTATTGGGATGTCCTTATGCCCCATTTGAATATGCAACAATATTTTCCTCAGTTTTGAGTTTCTTTTTCATTCTTTTCACATTTCCTTATTGCTCCACTTACCCTGAGCAATTCTATCTAACCCCAACTTGGCGATTCCTTCTTTCCAATCCACTGAAACATTATTAATTAATTTTACTACTTCTTTTTCTTTTCCATTGTTTCCCAACATTATCTTTTCCCGCTATTCCTAGAAGTTCACAGTGTTGCAAAAAGTTCCATTACATATCCATATGGATTCTTTTGAAATTCCACTCTCTTTTTCAATCCATGCCATAGGAAAATATGTGAAAGACATAAACATGGACCAGTTCCAACTAATCAAATAAACTGTGTTTGGTTTGATGAATTGTCATGGAATAAACTAAACTTATGTTTAAGGACATCATATAGATGTATATCTTTAACTTTACAACTATGCAGTGATCCTATTGCATCATTTTGATAGATTTCGGTTTATCTAAAAAAACTAAACCAGAACGATCGACTAAGAATCGACCAAAGAAGGCTTTCGAGTTATGGCTTGACTTGATATAGTCATCATCTATCATATAGAATAGAATGGTTGTGGCTGACTAAGTTGCGACTAGTCATGCCCGTTGAATGAAGTGTTTGACTACTTTGATTTATTTATTAGAATTCCATCCACTAACCTCCAACCAATGGTGACTGACGACTATAGTTTTAGCTATATTTTCTCATTGATTGATTTTTTATTACTATTTCTATGATTTTTATTTGATTATATCATAGTTGTGTTTGAGGGGGATACTTCCAGACCTTGATGTAAGGTAAGCTCAACTATTGGACCGATTGAACTATGACCAACTAGATCATTTGTTGGGAAATTAGATTGAGTACTATTTAAAGTACTTGATTTCTAGATGGATAGAGACTGTATTGCTAGACATAGACTTCCTATACGTGTTGTTCTTATGTCTAGTCAACTTCTTTACTAGATTGTGCTATTTTTAATATACTTCACTAACCAATTGACACTTTATTTGGAAAACAATGTTGTAGAATATTTGGACAACTGCATTGAGTTTGATGATAGCAGTGACATTATTTCAGACTTCTTCCATGATTAATACTATACCAAGGTTGATAAATGCTGCAATTATGATCAAATTAGGGGGGAATGTTGTGTAATTTTTTCTTTCCTCCAAGTTGAGTTATTGGAGAGGGGGCGTTGGAACCTATGGTCCATTGTACCTTCATCTTGTTGGATGATGTCCACATTGGATTTTTTAGATCCACCTTTTATGAATAGTTGTAACTAACTTGTTCCCATGATTATCGGGTTGGGATTCTTCCTGATAAACCTATTTATATATGATCTTATGATCAATCTATCATCACCATTATTCAAGGAATCTCATTTCTTCTTCTAATTTTTCTACTGACTGGTCCAATAAATCCTTCTCCTAATGATATCTTGATACCTAGCCATCATTAACAACATTTCCTCATTATAAGTATTCTATATATATATATATATATATATATATATATCATACAACATTACCAATATGAAAAAGAATTATTATGCACTATGCATTATCTCTTAGTAAGTACACTAGTACATATGCATTCTACCCATTACATTCTTTTACATATTCAACATTTCTTGCCTTAATTTATATATATATATATAGCAGATAAACTATAGTAAATGGAAATAAATGAGCTAAGGAATTCTGCTTTTAAAATCCTCTTCATAGCATGAAATTCTTCTTCCTCATCATGACTAATCAAACAATTTCCGTCTCTATCAATTTCACAATGGATCATTAGCTATGATTTTCTTACCCTTATGTACCTTCTTTTATCATTGTAGTAGCTTCCCATGTTGTATTTTGGTGTCCTTAAGCTCCATTTGAATATTCAAAAATATTTTCCTCATTTTGGAGTTTCTTTTGCATTCTTTTCACATTTCTTTGCCGCTCCACTTACCTTGAGAAATTCTAGCCAACCCGAACTTGGTGATTCCTTCTTTCCAATCCACTGAAACATTATTAATTACTTTTTCTACTTCTTTTTCTTAGCCATTATTTCCCCAACATTATCTTTTCTGGCTACTCCCTAGAACTTCATAGTGTTGCAAAGAGTTCCAGTACATCTCCATATGGATTCTTTTGAAATTCCACTCTCTTTTTCAATCCATGCCATAGTCAATTTAAAATTTTCACCTGTATGATGTTTTCATAATTCTATTTTGGAATTCATTGTATTAGTTGATATGCTAATTGTTTTGATCTCCTTAAGTTCCATTTAATTATGGAGTTGTATTTCATTTTTCCATCATAATCCTCACCACAATTCCAATCCACATAACAAATCCACCTATTGTAATTCCTTATTCCATCTATTAGCAGTTTTTATTTGAGTGCAAGCCTGTCTAATCTTCCCATTATTTATAGATAATTTTCTATTCCATATCACACAACCCTTATGAATATGATTACAATTTACCACATGGATAATTCACCCATCACTTGTATGAGATGGATTTCTCTTTACCTATTGGTATGTTTGTTTTCCTTTACTTTCTAATCTATTCCATGTTCTTATTAGCTATCATTTTTGCTTGGCTGTACACCACAACCAACTACAATGGTCATGAATCACACCTATCTTCTCTACCTTCTTGTATCTTCAATTCCTTCACAACGTAATCTATCATGGAATCTGATATCCACTCCAATAAGCAAGATTTCTTCTGGATATGCCTTATAATTCATAGTGTACATAACAATCATAATCAATACGTGAATGTATTCTCATTCAAGACACTAACACCGATTATCGATATCTTTTCTTCCTTCCTAATTATACTTTAATTTATATGTTATTCAATAATAATTCATATTACCAAGAACACAACCATACTCGATTTAATATTGCACCTTTCTAGTTAACCAACCATTTACCTTTCGTTTATTTCCCAACTTTGCATATACTTCCTTTTGGATGCACTACAATAGAATTTATAGCATTATTCTTGGAGAATTTAACCTCTGATACATTCCCATATAATTATATACTTTTTTCTGAAATTTCAAGTCAATTTGGAAGTCACCCACATTGACAATTGTCTTGGAAAATTAAGCTCAAAGGCTCTATTTTGCTTCCTTTCCGTAACAATAAAAAATATCAATTTCTGAATCCATCTATTCTATTTTCATATTCCTTAGCTTTGTAACAACTATACATGGGCTTAATTTTGAGTTCCAATCTAATAATTACAACTCCCAAAGTTAGCACTAGAGCCCATTTTTTGCATTGTTCTTGTAGAAACACTTAAACTCAGAGACCAAGTTCTAAGACTTGTATAAGAAAATTTGGAAATAATTGGAAAATATTTTATATCAAGAACGTATATTTCATATGATTTTAGGTAATTAGACACTTTCATATCCTTTTTCTAATGGTCTACTCATTTTCTACAAAATTTTGGAATTGTGATTTTTTAACTTTTGCGCATCCTCTTAAATTGGAATTTTTAGCAAAAATTGCTATCTCACAAATAGAGAAGAAATAGTAAAACTTCCTCTAAAAAACGTTGTTCTTATTGATGAATTTAAAAAATGTCAATTTTATAAATTTGTATGGGTTCAACATATTTCGCGACTTTTACCTCGGGAATTTTTTTCTAAATTCGTAAAAACAAGCACCTTAATAGTGGATTTTGGCCTTCTTTTGCACGTCTACTTCAAACCATTTGGAATTTGGCCAAAATCCTCCTAGGATTTCTTCTTTACTAGTAAACAATTTTTCCATATAAATTTCAACCCTATGAGGCCTTGGTTAGGTAGCTAGGTGTTGGTCTTCAAAAACCATTATCTCCCTTTTATGGGAAAACTGGAGCAAAAGAGACCCATACCCCTCTCTGTCAATATTGTAGTCCTCTTCACCATGGAAAAACATTCAAAATTTAATCCAACCCTAAGTTATTTTTCTTTTGTAATAGCCAAAATAAAAATTGGCTCCAAATTTCTTTTATAACATTTCGTACTGCTAAAGTTTCAAGATGTTGATTGTGGCATCATACATTGATACCTATGTGGTAGTAGGGTCCTATATGTCACCACAAGGAATGACCATGCCATCCACTACCTCCACCATGGAATTTTATATCCTTTTCATTATTCCCTATCACCCTAAACTTACTAGCCATTGGACTTGAGTGGCATTGGGTTGTCGAGAAAGTGGTTTTCTAAACCCTCCCTTTGTAGCCACAATGCCTCTTAGCCAACCATGTGTAAAGGTGGTTTTATCATTTTGGGCTAGTAAGGAAAAATTAAATGTTGATCATACTAGTGACTTGCAAATAATTTTGGTGAATGATACAGGATGATCTCCACTGTTAGATTTGTGATGATGCAACTCACCATATGCCCCTATAATCACCATGTGAGCTTTTACCATCATAAATTTTCCCTTTTTACATGGATCCTACCCATACATATGGATATTATATAGAACATACACCTATATATCTAATCCACATGTCTCTTCCACATCATAGTCTTCTCCACATGGAATTGGTGGGACTCACATCAAAATTCCCTATTGTTTTGAAATTTCATAAATATGTAAAATTTTAATTTTCCGATGAGTGACTAGTATGGAAATACACTTGCCATTTCTCATGTTGGTAATTGTTATGTCTTAATAAAGCTAGTATTTTGTCAAACAATTTTCTTGCAAATTGATTTTTTACCCAACATTTCATGACAACAACTTTAAACTCAAAATCTCACTCCATATACCTTCCAAGTTCAACCCAACCACTCAACCAATCATTCAATCTTTCATTTATAACATTGAATTAAACGGTTTGAGAGATCAAAGTGGTTTTCCCTGAAAATCTCATCTTATGCATTTTGTCAAACAATTTGTGTGCAACCTCCATTCTACCTATAGAGTTCAATTATCACCCATGCAATCCCAATTATATAATCCATTGCTCTATCAAACCAATATGTAGCAACTCAAAACATAAATTGTTTCCAGTACAACATTTTCCCAATTTCCCACAAAACTAAACTTTAAAATCCCATAATTTTACAAGCATATTCCAATTCTATTACTATGTATAAATTTTAGGATAGTTTGATTATTTTCCTTGATAATTTAATCAAACTAGAGTCTGTAACTACTTTTCTCCTCAAATTTCACCTTTTAGGATTTTTAGGAGACATATTTTGCAAGCTATATTTATGTCATTGAATCATTTTGTAAAGAACTTACATTCAAAATGTATTATTTCTATGCATGCAAATTTTGGCCAATGTTCCCTATGTTGCAACCTTGATCTTTGATACCACAATATAACATACAAAACAAACTCTTTAACACTTTCAAGGTGATGGGGTACTTGGTTTACAACAATAAATGGATTTTTTTATCATACTTAATTCATATTTTCCCATTTTTATCACGGAAGTCTCACATACATGAAACATTTTTGCAAATTGCCTAGTAAAGTTTCATCAACATACCACATGCATACAACCGTAGACATATTCACAAGACCCAAAGAGTATTCTGAGTCCAAAAATGCCCCAAGGAAGTAAAAATACATGAATGCATGAATAATAGTTTGTTTATACACATGACAACATGTGTTACTAGTTCAATGCCCATGCTCTAGCATGAAATTTCCTTTGATACCTATGCGAATGATAGAAAAAAAAAGGATATCACCCACCAACGACACATTAAAGGCTCATGAAAGTTTAATTACCTCCAACAATTTGATTTTTATCCCTTCACACACTTGGTCTCCTTACATGGCCTCTCTTTTGTACTTTGGAGCCACATCATGTATCATTGGGTTCACATTGGGATCTTGTTATTTCTTGGCCACCTATTGGCCTATAAAATAAATCCATGGGGATGTTAATTGTTAGTAAGAGAAAATTTAGAGCAAGGTTATGCTGTTGGATTTGTGCCCGATGTCCCTTACAACTCACCATTTGCATCTTGCCTAGCATTCACCAGGCTCTCTTTCCTCCTAATTCCTCCAAGGGGCAAGTATTCTACACATTTGTTCTTCAAGCCACTTAATATCTAGTGTGCGCTAAATAGGCCTCCTTTAGGAGGATTGTTTTTTCATCTATTTAGAGCTCACATCTCCAAGGTGTTGTATATGATTGACTATTGGGAAATATAAGAAGTCTTTTGGTGTCTATTAGTTGTTGGAGTTTGCATCTATTACACCCTCTTGTATTTTATTTAATTTTGCTTTTATTTCCTTTTTTTGTTTTATTTCTAGTAAAAACCATTTTAAGAATCACTTGGACCACTCAACCACCCCTAAAAAGGGCACCTAATACTGGGGCCTTATTGTATCCTACAAGGCCTTTCCCCTAACCAAGTGGGAATGAAGAACTCTTGTGCATCTTTTCCACAACACCCATGGACATTCTATACTAGTAATTTTAGTACTGAAAGTGAATACAAATAAATATAACGGTCCAATAACTAAAATTATTCATTCTAAATTATGCAAGAATTCCCACCATGAATACATATATACTATGACCAATAAATGCATCCACACGGATATTTTATCATAAATTACAACCATGGAATTCACACATAATTGAGAAACTTATATTTTTAAATGAAAATAGCCAAAATTTCCAATAGACAAAGGGAATTTTTCCTATCCACAGGCCCTTTGCCATACTTTCACTTTCTATGGTAGATTCCACCCTTGAGTTGAAGCTATCAATTCACAAGGGGTGAAGTCTCTCTCTCAATTCCTCCACTTAGCTTATACCTCATCCTACGCAAAACAAGGAATGACCAAAACTTAGACACATATCTTTTTTTCAAATTGATTTACATATGTTTTGAACCCCACTAGGAATATCTAGTTCCAAACCCCATCTATAGTTGTCTGAACCCCTTGGCACGCATCCACCATCACCTTGTACAAAATAAGGAACAATACCCCTTCTTTGTTGAATAGTTAGTTAGGATGTCACCATCCTCTTCCAGTGCTACAATAGAGGCCATCTATGAGGTATCTATATTGGGGCTCCAGGGACCTTAATTATATGACATGTTTTGTTAGAAATGATCATAGATAGGTGATACCTAGAATGAATGATGGTGTCTTAGAAGGAATTTCATAATGAATGAGCCTCTAAATCCATTATCACATTATATATGCATGTCTCTAACTTTCAAAGTGACACTCAAGGTGACACCACTTTTCCCCCATTATTCCCCTCTTAGGGTAATCAATATAATTAAGGATACTAACAAATCCACTCTCATAACATGGCTTTAGGAAAATTACAATTAAATTAGTATACAATGTTTTCAAGCAAGGGATAATGACTTAGATTAATAAGTCACTAGGATCATCTCTCCCTTAGACCCTCTTTTCCAGTTCCCCACTTATGGAATCATAATCTGCAATATATTCTTCATTTTTCTTCATCTACAAGCATTAGGGTTTTTTCTACCAATATCTTTGTACACCATTACAATACATTGGGTCATGATAGACCATTATGTCTGGTCTCTAATCAATTCATGGTTACTTACTTCACTACAACTTTGGGGAAAAAAATGGGTGTTATGTATACATACTCCTAAACTTAAAGACCTTTCCATCCCCTACAACATATTCAAGAATTTAATGTTCTAAAGTTTACTACCTAGATTTTTGCATCCATCCATAGTCATTTACTTCAACCACTTCATTATGCCATTGTTAGCATCATTGTGCAATTGTCAAACACTCATACTATCTATCAATAAAATGCATTTTCCCACCTCTTCTAAACACTTATTCCTAGATTCTCCTACCATTGTTAGTGTCTTATATTGGTATTTCAACTCAATTTTCACTAAGAAGGTTGTACAACTATTTAACATTGATCTGGATTCTTGCTATTTCTACTGCAACACAAATGTCCATTGTTGTTGTGTCTACCTACTTCTATTGTTGGAATTGAATTGTTATTGCATCTCCCTATTGTTTCTAATACAAATCAAATTGTATTTATTGACTTGATGAGAATTTTGACATTAAAATGAGAATTATAGCCCTAAAAATCATTTTTTTTAACAAAATAAACCTTTGAATTGGAAATAGGTGCTACTAGTGCCAATATTTTTTCTTTGATATTAAAAATACAAGTTTTTACAACCATGGCCTTATAAATTGATATTGTTGTAAACAATCACCTTAAAATTAACCCTTTAACTAAAAAATGGTGTTACCAGGAGCACCATTTTTTTGAGGTTAAATATATAGATGTATAAAACCATGGCATAAACAACAAATACCATGGAAACTAAATCCTTAAAATCAATCCTCAACTCAAAAGTTCGTTCAAGGTCAATGGAACCCTAATTTTTGGGGGCTTGATAATTCCAACATTTTTTAAACCATGGCCTTAAGAATTGGTACAATTGCAAAAAAATCATAAAATCATCCTCTGAATCAAAACGTATCGCTTCTAGTAGCACCCATCAATTTTTAGTTAACATTGAACATTTTATAAGTCCAATAACCTTTAAAAATGGTACAATTGCAAAGAAAACCATAAATAAACCTTAAAATGTCCACTTTCTCAATGATAAATTGAAAGAAGAAAACAAAAATATAACTTAATCTCATCATCTACCCTCAATCCTCTCTCACTTTACTTCAAATTACAAAACAAAACGAACATTAAAACACACACACACACACACATAACCCATTCGTGTCCCCTTCCTCTGCATGAATCTTCATCCCTCCAAAACCAAAAAATAAAATAAAATTATCATGGGGGTAATTCAAAAAATTATACATCATCGAGCTTATAACCCCCCCAAAAAACAAAAAAAACAAAAAATGGCATATAATCATAAAAGCATAGAAGTTGGGGAGATGAAAACACACTAACAAGGGAGGGGCATTGGGGGGAGTGGTTGGTAATATAGATACATAGAGATGGGAGAGTGGAATTAGGGTAGAGTGTCCATTGGGAACATGGGTTATGGTAGACGGGAGAGGATTGTGGGGTGGGCGGATTGTGGGATGACATCAAAGTGGTAAGGAAGGGGCATGGAGGGAGAGGGAGGGTGAGGAGAAGGGTGGAGATTTGGGGTGGGTAAGGGTGCAGGTGGTATGTGGGGGTGTGATTATGTGAATAACCTACCAAGTCCTTTTTTTAATTTATGGTTTAGGGGGATTAAAGGGCTCACTATGGGTAGGAGGCATGCCATTTTTCAACTATTTTTTCAATATATATTTTTCGCTTTCATCATTTTCTTTTATGTTTTCTTTTTACTTTTTAATGTTCTTAAACGATTTTTTTTTTAAAATATTCATTGTGAATGATGTCTGTTTTGTATTTTTTCCATAAAAGAAAATTATAAATAGCATTTTTTCTATAAATCCTTAAAAAAATTCATTATAAAATTGTGAAATATTTAAATTATAAAACCATTTAGAAATTGTATTTTGCATTATATTTAAAATCCATGACATCCTAAATTAATTGCCAATGTATAATTACATGAAAATGTGAACACGAGAAAGAAATGACAATCTTTTTAATAATATTAAGAAAGATAAAATTTATCTTCCTTTTAGAATAAAAACATTAAAAACACAAAAACAAAAACCCTGTTGAAAAAAATAAAAATTAGATAGTTTAAATAAAAATGAAGAAACAACATTTGAAACAAAACCGATACTTTATACTTAAGAAAATTCAAAGTGTCAAAAACCTAGATTGAAAAATGAGTAATTTTAGAGTAACAAAATTTTCAAATGGGAGTAAAAATAACTACTAAATGTAACATTAAAAAATGCAAAAAAATCCAAATAAATGTCATCAAGTAGGTAATATCTTTTCAACTATCAAATGCTGACATAGCTGTTTAGTATTGCTGCGTTAACTTAACTATCCAACGCTGATGTGGATTCCTACTATTATTGTTGCAACCTAAGGATTCCTACTATTATTGTTCCAACCTAATCCCACTATTTTTATACAACTATCCAAGTGTTGTACTTCTCTAAAATTACTACTACTTCCGCTCTTTAACCCATTCTGCCATGCTTCTATAAATTGATATCCCTCATTCCATAGCCAATCACGCGATGAATATAAATATTGCAATGAAACCATGAGAATTCACATCTTCGTCTAAAAAATCTCACTTTCATCTACATTTCAATATGTTTGTATAACTTTATTAGACCAAAGGCAATATCGCTACCTTTCTATTTACAATGCAAGGTTGCTTATAAATCCAAATATTTTAACTTATTAATTAAACATGGAAAATTTTATTGGTTCAGTTAGTATCCATTTATAGATCCTATATAAAGGTTCCCCAAGGTATATTGTGAATAAGAATATGGTGTAAATGGCCATCACAAGTTCCTTTTCCCTAAGACACTTCAGCACTTTTTCCAAAGTCCCCATATGTTAGTAAAAATTCTTACCTACCTCTTTCTTAAGAATATTAAAATAGGCACGTTGTCGCCCATTAAAGAATTTTCTTCTACCAACAATATCACATTCTCCACACCATCATGGGAGTCATACTTAAATCCACCCAAGGAGCACAATGCCTTACCGTAGGTTCCCATATACAAAATTTATAGAGCATCTTCCATGTTAATGCGGTTTACTTTTTTTATCTAAACCATTCACATTGAAAGCATATGTTTCCTTCACGAAATCCTTCATTATCTACATTATCCATGTATAACTAAACCAATGGTCCAACTTTCTTCTCCAAGAAAGTCTTCGCTACTTTGGACACCATTGTCAAGAAATTTCTCCACCTTTTCCTCAAATATATTTGTGTCTTTTTACAATTCAATATGTTTTCTAAAGAACCATGGCATCACCATGCCCACTATTTGACTTCTTTTGGAATAGATGATCCAAACTCAGTCAATATATAATTTGTCACCTAATTGTAGCTTTTGTGGTTAGAATATTGGATCAATTATCTTGTAGGGGCCATTTTATGGGCAAGTCTCATTTTGTAGATTTGGGGTTTGAAAACTTACAAGCCCTATTCAAGTGTATAAATGGAATTTTGGGGGTAAGACAATTCCTATATATCTGCATGGTCCATGACATGATTCAAACATTTTCAACGGTCCAAACATTGACTCAATCGGAGTTCCTATGAAGAAGGTGTGCCTCCCACAAGTTGTCCATCACAGTTTTGAGTAGATTCCACACTAGCTCAGACTTCTCACACACGTAGAGCTAGTTAGATGTAGACATTCAAAAACATTATAAAAGGTACAAAACCCTAATGCTTAGAGAGAATCAAGGAATGTACAAAACCTAAAATTAACCCTAGACAACTATTTGGCTATGTCAAATATGATGTTGTTAGGAAAAGAAGGGGTTCCATTTCTATTGTATTGTTCCATGTATGAGAAGTAGTAAATGGGTGGTTGTGAATTGTAATAGAGGGTGTAATACCTCGGGTTTTGAACCCATGGTATTTTGATTGTACATGATGCATATATTGTATTTGAATCATGGAAAGGAGCTCAAGGCCAAGGCCCTGCCATTGATTCATGTTTTGCGGATAGGTGATCAAGGTTGATACCTATGGATTTGGTGCTAAGTTAAGCACAAATAATTTTGTATATCATGTAAATGTACAATTTAATAAAATACCACAACTAGCTATGGAACTGCAACGTGAAAGAGGTGGGGGCATGATTCCATAAAGGATATGGACGGGAGTTAGTCAAACCCCCTGAGCCAATAGGGTGGGACCAGGTGTCAATGGGGGAACCCATGTACCCTCAACTACCCTTTTGTCCTCTTTCCTCAATCATCAATTTCTTCCAGAAGTTGGTTGAGGTTGTTAATGCCTTGGGCAGAGAAAGGCATGGCAGTCTGATGGTATGTTTGGGAAAACATGCAGGTCTGCAGTCTGGGAGGCCGCTTTCTTGCTTCTACAACAAGTAACCACGTGGTGCGTGCCCAGTCTGTCTTTTGTCTTGGACGAAAGATGGTTTTGTGGTGGTGAAGCATCGTGGTTATGGATTATTCCTTACAATTCTACCATTCTAAGGTGCCATACCATTCAATCGATCTGATCAGTTTTGTTCATGCATGTTATTGTTGGTTCACTACCCTGAGTCGCAGAAGAACGATTCCGTTGTGAATTTGATGAGTGAATGGGCAGTAGAGATCTCTCAATTTTATGAGATTGTGGTCCTCCGTAGTTTTATGATTTCCCTGGAGAGGCGCAATGTGGTGGTTCGACTACTCTGAGTCATGAAAGTGTGGTTCCGCAGTGCCGGTCTGTGTGACATTGTGGTATGGATGCAAACCCTTTTGTCTCTGTGTTACAGAGTGAAGCCCGTGTGGCTGTGTTTTACCCTGTGGATTGTTGTGTTGTGCACCCTGGCTCGAGTCTGAACTGTATGCAAGACTTAGGAGTAGAAGAGATGTAGAATGTGCTTGATAAACCTAGTGTGGAACCTCACAATAAAATAAGAGTGGCTGGTGAATCTTCTATGCACATCTTGAAGAGGATTGGAAGGGAAAGTGTAGCTTGAGGGATTGTGGAGCATAGAAGGGGACACTTCCTTATGTTGGGTGTGTATGAAACATGGATGCCAGGCCGGATAGATCTTGTGAAGGTGTCCTTAGCTCCGTGGATGAGCTCACTAGCTTAGCAATTCTTCATGTCCACTGCCTTAGTAGCCTGATAAACCCAACTAGATGGCTTGGATGAATAGCCTATGAAACCCAGCAGTGAGATGGCTTGCTTGCTTTTACAGCAAGTAACCACATCGTGCATGCCCAGTCTATCTTTTGTCCTAGACGAAAGATGGTTTTGTGGTGGTGAAGCATCATGGTTATGGATTATTCCTTACCATTCTACCATTCTAAGGTGCCATACCATTCGATCGATCTGGTCAGTTTTGTTCATGCACTTTATTGTTGGTTCACTACCCTGAGTCGTGGAAGAACATTTCCGTTGTGAATTTGATGAGTGAATGGGAAGTGAAGATCTCTTGATTTTATGAGAGTGTGGTCCTCTGTAGTTTTCTGATTTCCCTAGAGACGCGTAATGTGGTGGTTCGACTACCCCGAGTCATGAAAGTGTGGTTCTGTAGTGTCGGTCTGTGTGACATTGTGGTATGGAAGAAAACCCTTTTGTCTCTGTGTTACAGAGTGAAGCCCATGTGGCTGTGTTTTAACCTGTGGATTATTGTGTTTGCACCCTGGCTCGGGTCTGAATTGTATGCAAGACTTCAGAATGGAAGAGATGCAGAGTGTGCTTGATAAACCTAGTGTGGAATCTCACAATAAGATAAGAGCGGTTGGTGAATCTTCTCTGCAAATCCTGAAGAGGACTGGAAGGGAAAGTGTAGCCCAAGGGACTGTGGAGCGTAGAAGGGGACACTTCCTTATGTTGGGTGTGTATGAAACGTGGATGCCAGGTCCGATAGATCTTGTGAAGGTGTCCTTAGATCTGTGGATGAGCTCACTAGCTTAGCAGTTCTTCCTGTCCACTGCCTTAGCAGCTTCATAAACCCAACTAGATGGCTTGGTTGAATAACCTGTCACATACCCCAATTTTGTAAAATTATGTAATTTGTTTTATTATATTTCTGAGACATTATGTTAAATTTAATCCTAAGTAGGGATTGATGACTCAGTAGAGTCAATAGTAATGGAGTGTAATTCAAAATATTTTATTATTAATAAATAAATTATGGAGACAACAGCATGGGAGAGATGTTAAAAGAGGTTACTGGTCAAACTGGTGGATGGAACTAGGTGGAAAGGAAAAATACAAGTGGTAGCATCCTCAAACACTTCCTAAGTTGCAGGTGGCAACTTCCCTATATTTGGGGTCATGATTCCCCAAGAAAGTGGAATCAGAGCAGGTGGCTCATTAAATGACAGTTAACCTAACAAAGACCTAGGCAATCTTTTAAAAGTACTCAAGGAAGAGAGCTGAGGCTGCTCAGATTTTATTCCGGAGAGAATTCATTCAAGTGAATGTTATTCAGGAATTTCATTGAGGAAAGAGGGAAAAATAGTAAGGAAGTGTTCTGAGTGGATTGCTGCAGTAACTTGATTTATTTATAGCTTTTAGCTGGGAGGACTTGCTGATAAGTTCTGTATTCATACTGAGTTTGAGGACTGGTATCTGACATTGCTACACCTAGTTCTAGCTAGGGAGACCAGAGCAAGCTCGGGGGTCCTGAGAAGTCGCTGTCTAAGCGCTCTCCAGGAGTTGGTAGGGAGGAACGGCCTCCCATTGCTGTTGTTGTCCACAGCTTAAACAGGTTCTATCACTTATTTCTTTATGATTACTGAATATGAATGGATGCATGTTATGTTTATTTTATATGTCTGAGGAGTTGATTAGTTAATGAAATTAGTATTGCAGAATATTAGTAGTTAAATCTGTTAGTAGTAACTATGTTTTTCCACATCTGGTATCACCAGACCGTACTCCAGCACAGTATCTCGGTATTGTGAAGAAGAATACTTCTGAACCGAGTTACCTATTTAAATACTTTCATTATTTACAAGCATTTCATAAATTTCCTAAGTTATGTTGTTTACAGTCTTTAAAACTACTTCATGATACTGTATCCTTGTTTCTAGTAAATGCTAGTTGTAATAAAGAAAAGATAGACTAGGTAATGCTACTGTTAAAAGCTTTTAACTGTTACCTTCTAGTTTGTAAGAATCTGACTGTGTAAAGGGATAATGTTGACAGTAGGATGTAATTTACCTATTGGTTTGATTTTACAGTTAAAACCTAGTATTGATAGTCTGCATGTAGGATAAGAATGTAGTCATATAT